>JADRCH010000076.1:7655615-7934557 GCA_019843965.1 Rhynchomys soricoides | reverse complement strand
GAGAGAGAGAGAGAGAGAGAGAGAGAGAGAGAGAGAGAGAGAGAGAGCGCACAGTGATAATAGATAATATTAGGAAGAAAAAAAAACAGGAACAAAAATATGGTACAAACCATATGTTTCTGTCTCCTAGAATGAAATAGATCTCCCTTTAAAAAAAGCAATTGTTAATTTTATGTTATCAACAGTGTTTTTAGGGAGAATTATTTGATAGAGTAACTGTGATACAATCATCAAGTGCTCAGAATCAGATCAGGAAATGCAGGCTTCTCTTGGAAATGTGGTGAAGTACTTAAAAACAGAATTGGGGCAGAGGATGGTCAATATTCTTAGAACTGAATCTTTGTTCTGTCACCTGTAAACTGGGCTAGTTATTAATATTTTTATGCTTTATTTCTTCTTCAGTCACAGAATGAGAATAATAATGCTTGCTTCCCAGAGTTATTTTTTAGGATTACATACAATCACATATGGGAACTACATACTCATCTATAGTGACCTTTAATAATTTCTTAAAGAAGAAAGGAACACCAAAAGACAGTTTGAAAATGCTTTTATACAATCTTTCCTCCAGTGTGTTGTCTAGTCCAGCCTCTATGTGGGGATTTGCCTTGTCTTAGTGTATATTGTTTTGTCCTGTTTAGCTATTGTCTCTTGGAAGGCTACTCTTTTTTAAAGAGGAAACACAAAGGGAGCATATCTGGGGAGAAGGGAAGTGAAGTGTGGAGTTGGAAGGATTAGAGAGATGGGAACCTGTGGTCCATATATGTTGTAAAAGACAAGAAACTATTTTTAATAAAAATATATAAAAATTAAAAAAGGTAAATGCTTTCAGTCACACTTGTCTGACATATTTTTTATGCTCTCTTAACATTCATGTTTACAGGCAACCTGGATTTGTGTATACTAAGAACAAAGGTGATATTTTATAAATCCAGTAAGGTAGGCATGCTCAAATAGTTGGTTTTTATTTATTTATTTATAAAAGCTGACTTATGTTGTCTGCTATGCACACTTTTCCATGCATATCCATACCACCTCCTGAAGTTCTACTATTTCAGCTCTGAAGGGCTAGGGTCTCAAGATGTGGAAGCGGTAATAAGCTATGGGACAATACAGAATTCGCAGGTCAGGGAAATGAAATGAACTCTGTCTCACATACAATCATTTATTCAGCCTTCAAGGAAGAGCTTTGTTATTGTTGGGAATTTGGGCGGATTCTGTTCTCATTCAATGTTTACTTTAAATCTTGTGTGAGGAAGAAAGGAACAAGTCAGATGTGAATTGGAGCTTCTGAAAATATATCACAATAAACTGTTGTGTGTGTGTGTATCAGTCACTCTCTCTCTCTCTCTGTCTGTGTTTGTATATCCACATGTGTGCACCTGCATGCTGCACAAGAGAATGAAATGGAAACTTTTGAAGAATAATTTTGACAGATAAGTTTTTAAACTAAAAGGATCTTGTATTTAATTTTAATTAGGTATATGTGTGTATGTGTGTGAGCTTGTTCACATGAGTTCAGTTCCTGGGGAGTTTAGAAGAGGGTATCACAGCAGCTCCTCAGGAGCTGGAGGAATGCCCCATTATAAGCTACCTTACATGGATGTTGGGGACTGAAAGTAGGTCCCCTGAATGAGCTTCATATACTCTGAACCACTGAGACCACCTTGCCAGACCTTCGAGAGACAGTTTATCTTGGAAATAGCTTAAGATTTCTAACATAAATCTGTTCTTTGTATATTTGACTTTTCAAATATTAACCAGAGAGCAAAAAACCTTTGACAGTAAAATCTGTATGAAAATTTTTCCCCAAAAGTTTGTAGACATTTTCTCCTGAGTCACTGATTTCTTTTTGTGAAATCTATGTAAATTGTCACTATGGTAGCCTAACTAATTCATCCACTCCCCAATCTACACTGGATTTCTTTAGTTCTGCCAGTGCTTAAGAGTCTCTCTATCATAGAACATTTACCCATGTAATTCTGACTGACACCAAGGATGTTTTCAACCCTATGAGGATATGACTTATTTCTGTGTAATCTTTGAGTTTTGACTTAAATACCTCTTCTTTTGAGACTATACCACATAGACTAAGCTGTGGCTCATTGTTATCAGTGCTTACAGATTGGGGCATTTTTGTTCATGAACACATCAATCCACTTATTAAAATGCTCTGCACTTTCTAGCCACTTAATGGTTACTTGCTTGGTGAATGAATAAAGACATAAACAATGTTCTTTTCCCACTCAGACAATTTTTGCTTTTGCTGGAATTTACAAAAGTACCATTTCTTCCTCTACACAAAGGCTTATTTCTTAATGTTTGACCTTGAATTATAATGTTACAGCCATTCTCTGACAATTTCTTAATGCTGTAGTTACAGGAAGCTGACAGTACATTTCAGAGCCTTACTCACTACCTTCTTGCTCTCTGAGTACACCATCAAGTCCATTAAACATGTGCAAAGGAAAAGGCTCTGAAAAGTAAAAAAAGTTCTCTGCATCCCTGAATTTAACATGTTTTTTCGAAAGGATGGCAAATGTTATAGCTATACTTTTGGGTCTGTGGTATGTAATCAGTTTTTTTTCCCTTTATTAATAGCATGTGACCTACTTTTTAAATATTGGATGAACGAAATGTAATCTTTTCCAACTTATTCAAGATGACTAATTATGAAATGTTAACAGTGAAATGATGTCATGCTTTTAGGAGATTTTTCTTTTTAGTTTCTTAGTTGCCTGAACTGTTTTAAGAATGCTACTTTAAGAACTGCGAACCCAAATGAGAAATAACAAGGATCTTAACGACACACTTTCTATTTTTTTAGTAGGGAAAAAAAAAAAAAGAGTCACTCTATTTCTATCTTCTTACAAAGTTTGGAGCTACTTTTAATAATAGGAAAAACCTAAAGACAGAAAACACATCAAAACAAAATAATCTTCAAAGTCAGCTGTGTGTGATCATTTAAATTTGAAAGCCAAGAGGAGCAGAGATTTATTACCCTCTCATGTATCAGAAAACAGGGCAGTAAGGACAGAGATGCAGCTAATACTGATGGCTTCCTCTTGACCTTGGATTTTATGTTCAACAAGGAACATCTCAATTGAAGACATTGTAAATTTGTACTTCTCTCCCCAGAAATTAAATTACTATTCATCTTTATATTTACTGTAGCAGAATCTCAAGTGTATCTACAAAACAAAATTTATTTGACAGTGAGCACCATTTCACGTGTATTTGTGAGCTCAGGAGTGAAACCTTACAAGCTTCTAAAACAAATCCAGAAAAAAAAATAACAAAAGCAATCACTAAAACCAGCATGCAATTTAGATATAAGAAATTGAGAAAATTATAAATATTTAATCAAGGTCATATTTGTTGTCTACAAGCACTTCTAATCTGTTTATTTTGCAGAGTTTCTATATTTTTTTTAAAAAAATCCTTTAAAGTTCATGTTTGAAGTCCTTTAATTAATGACCATTTTTATTATGAAATTTAGTTCAAAATTTATTTAAGATCTTTAACTAAGGGAAAAAAATATGCGTTGAAGCATATGTAATTTGATAGCTTGCCTAATGAGAACAAATCATTGTTAAATTGTTTAAGAATATTGGTAAGGAATACAATATATAGTTTAGTCAGTATACTATAGCATCATTTTATAAACTATGCATTATGAATTATAAATGTATATATAACATTTATAAGTATGTATAATATTATTATTGACATTTGGGCATGAGTTAATGTATTATACAATGATAGTACAGTGATTGTCATTTCAGAAATTTCAAGGTTATTACACTTCACTGGCTTCATATTTGTTTTATATTTAATTTTTGAAGGAAGTACATACAGGTGGATTCCTTGCTACATGTGAGGTAAGGCTTAAACTTGTGATTCTACTGGCTCAATTTTTCACACTTTGATGATAGGTGTATGTCACAGGATATGTTCTATTACATAATCATTTGGCTGTTGTTTGTCTCTGATTTTAGTAGCAAATGAACAAAGTATTAAAATTACTTATTTTTTCCATCTTGTTTTTATAAGCTTTGGGTCACAAATCAACTGTATTATCTGGAAAGATATCATATCTGCAAAGCTAAATACCATGGTTCACATCAGTCCCTTGGGAATGGATATAGAGTAGGAACAGAGGTACCTGCAAGCAGTCTGCTTTTGGGCTGTGGATGAGACCTGGGATACTGGAGAACAGGAAGTTTCTCCCTCTCCCTCTCCCTCTCCCTCTCCCTCTCCCTCTCCCTCTCCCTCTCCCTCTCCCTCTCCCTCTCTCCCTCTCTCCCTCTCTCCCTCTCTCCCTCTCTCCCTCTCTCCCTCTCTCCCTCTCCCTCTCCTTCTCCCTTCCTCTTCCTCCCTCCCTCTCCCTCTCCCTCTCTCCCTCTCCCTCTCCCCTTCCCTCTCCCCTTCCCTCTCCCTCTCCCCTCCCCTTTCCTCTCCCTCTCCCTCTCTTCCTCTCTGCTTCTAGCTCTCCTCTTTCTTCATAGCAACACACGATGTAAGACAACCTGACCTCAAATTCTCAATCCTCTTTTCGCCCTTTTAAATGAAAGAATTACAAATGTGCCCCACCATGTCTGGTTCAAGATTTTCTGAACTGTTGTTTGGGAGTATAAAAAGACTTTGAAATGCCATACTATGACATGATTATTGGTAGCTTATTTACATCAGTTGCTTCTGGATGGCAAGCAGCCTAGCACAGGCAAATGTCATGACAGAGCAAATGATTTGTTAGACAACATACCCAGAATACCTTGGAAGAAATCTTATGGCTCTACTTGAATTCTGAAAGATGAATTACCTATAGGATGAATCTAAGGAATTCTTCTATACAAAATGTACAAAATTTCATAAGTTAGAATGATTAATGATGAATAAAAAACTCCTAGGCATAGCAGGTATAAATTGAGTTCTTTCTTTTTCTTGAAAGTTATTGAAGAAAACAAATATTAAAACAAGATATATTACTAGTGAGCAATACTTTTAACCCAAGGGCTGTTTAGAATAGGTATACTTCAACAATTCTGGGCTGAGTAGTTCACAAATGTAATTGTTCAGAAGCAATATGAAATGATGTAAAATGCAATGCTTTGAGCCAAATATACACAGGCTTGAGAAAAACTCCATCTCCATCTCTTACCGATGTGCAAGTCTATACACATTTTCAAACTTCAGCTCCTCATCACGTCTATGTATGTTGTGGTAATTGAATGAATCATTTTATGAAGATTAGAAGATTAGGAAATCTTGCCTAAGTTAGGTACTAAAATAAATTCTTATTTTTATTTTAAAACACAATTTATTACATATTAAACAGTTTTTTTTGCTTTTGTTCTTTTCTTAACACTCTACTAGTAGTAACTTTAAATTACTTCATTGTGAGTTTTATACAATGTACTTTGATAGTAACCTATTTAACTCATCTATGATTTACCTCTTTTTCATTTTCATCATCTTCCTATAATTTTTCAAAACTCTTCAAGACAACTTTGTGATGCCTAAGTATTCTTGGATGTTGTCACTGGATCATAGTTGACTTGCAGAGGGATAAACTTTTAGAGAAAACTGCCCATTCTTTGATAACTAAAATTTGTATTTCAATTCTCAGTTAGAGATGAGATTTCATGACTGACTCCCCTCTCTCTGCTTGAACATTGTCTAGCTTGAGAATCCACAGGTTTTATGATAGCTGCAGCAATTTTCATGAGTTGCTATGTGAAGCTGCCTGCTTATGTCCAGTAAATGCGTCATGTATATGGCTCTTATACTCTTTCTGACACATCTTCTTCAATGATTCCTTTATAGAATCCCTGAAAATTCTATAGTTTCTTAGTTTATCAACTTTTTCCAGTTATGGGTCTCTGTGGTAATTGCCATATACTGCAAATTAACATTCATAAGATGAAAGATTCATTGATATATGTGTATAATAATAAGTCATTTAAAAATTTTTATTGGTTATTTTATTTATTTACATTTCAAATATTATTCCCTTTCTTGGTTTCCCCTCTGCCAACCCCCTATCCTATGCCACCTACCTTCCTGCTTCTATGAGGGTGCTCCCCCACCTACCCAACCACTCCCACCTCCCTGCCCTAGCATTCCCCTATGCTGGGGCATCAAGCCTTCACAGGACCAAGAGCCTCCCCTCCCACTGATGCCAGATAAAGTCATTAAAACTCAACTAGGTCCATAATGCTATATTATTCCAGATATGTCCAGTCTAGTCATAAGTTCCTCACTTGATAATGGCGTCAAGTATGTGTTTTATTTTAAATCCAATCAGAAAGTAATTGTTTTTTTTTTCTATGATTTTCATGCCATGATTGAATCCATAGGCATGGTTTTCCAGGACAGTCATTGTAGGCCTCATGTTACAGAGTTGAGTTTGATGATAATTAATGTTTTCCTCTGCTATATTGCATAACACCTTCCAGAACTATGAAAGTTACCCTATAGGAATAGAGTTTTCAAGATACTCTCTTGACTTCATCATATTTATGACTCAAGTATGTGGTGTCTTTAAAGGAATGGAGTCTTACTGTCAAGGTTTTGGAGAGTAACCAAGAGCAATGTTGATAATTTGTTATGTTTAAGGAGTCTATTCGATCTCATTCACCAACAACTCCAAAAGAAGTAACCCATTCTTGGCACCATTGTGAGTTAATTAACTGATATGTGAGAAGTATATTGGTACCAGTAATTTTATGAATTAAGAACTAGCTTGATGTCCCTCTCTCATGAAGGTTCACCACTAGATAACTAGATGTAATATAAAATAAATAGGCAAATCAGAAGATTTGGCTTTTATTTCCAATTTCTCCTTGGATACTCAAAGAGCTTCTATGGGTCTGTCAACAATTACAGAAGAAAAGTCTAGGCTCTTATAAATTTGCTACTTGTAATGAACCTGAAACGTGTAAGACTAAAAAAGTAGTCACTTACACCACCCACAGAATCAACGTACCAGGACTCATGGGAACTTGTAGAGATCAGAGTATGGAGGGGTCTGACCTAGGTCCTCTAAATGTGTGTTATAGCTGAGTAGCTTGGTGTTTTTGTGGGAGTCCTAACAGTGGGATTCAGGACTGCCCATGCCACGGATTACTTGTGGAACCCTTTTCCTCTTCTGGAATGCCTTGTCCAAACTTGATGTGATAGCATGTGCTTGGTTTTCTTGGAGATTGTTATGTCATATTTGGTTGATGTCCCAGGGAAGCCTGTTTTTCTGATGGAAGTACATACAGGGGAAGAGGATAGTTTGGGATAGGGTAGGGAAGGAAGCTGCAATCAGAGTGTCAAACATGAGAGAAGAAGATACATAAAATAAAACAAAAAAAAAATCAAGAAAAAACAAGAAAGTGAAAAATATGAACCTATTTTTTCAGGGTAATAATTTTCTGGCTAGTTGTTAATCTCTGGAGAACTAATTGAACTGGAATTTAATTGTTATTATAAGACTGAGAAATATCAATGGAGAGAAATGGATTATATAGTATTTGAAAGCTTTAATTAAAATATATTATAACTTACTTCTCTGGCATTTCTAGGTGATATATTTCACAGAGAACCTCCTCCTCCTCTGGTTCTTATAATCTTTCCACCCCCTCTTCTGCAACGAGCCCTGAGACTTAGGTTCAGGAATTGTATTGTAGATGTATCAATTGGGACTGGATACTAAATCACCTCTTGTTTCCTGCATTTTGTGTGGCTGTGTATATTTGTAATGATCTTTATCTGTTGCAAAGAGAAGTTTCTTTGATAAGGATTGACAACTACACTTTTCTGTAGGTATGAGGATAAATATTTAAAATATACCTGGGAATTAATGCTGGCTATCTAAACAAGGTCTGATACAACAAAGAAACCAACTGGACATACTCTCACAAAAGAGGGAACTAGAAGTGCCCAAAGATCAACAAGAACTATGAACATTGGGAAATGCTGAGAGTGGGAGAAAATAGTAATTCCTAGAGAAGCGTGCTCCCAATTGGATAGCCAATACCAAATTGTTGGCCCTGAAAACATATGCACATACAGGTTTATACAGTCTTTCTGCCTCCTCTTCTGCATTGATCCTTGAGCCTTGATGGGGAAGGCCTTTATAAAATACATCCCATTTTGGAGTCAGTTCTATGAAGTTTATTACTATCTTCATATAGTTTATCTGTGGATTTGTTGTTGTTGTAATCTTATTTACTATTTTCTATAAGGAAAAACATTTCTAATATGGGTTGAGTAATGTACTGACTTAAGAGTATACCAATATTCTATTAGAAGTCATTTTATTGCTTTGCTCCTTTATCAGAATAATGGTAGTATGTTTTCCCCTATGCCAATGACCAATCTGGTCTCAGCTTCATGACCACTTTAGTAGTGTCAGGTATGTGTTCCACCTCATGGAATGAAACTTAAATCCAGTAAGAAAAGGATTCGTTACTCTTGTAACGTTTTTGCCACCATTGTACAAGTATATCTTAGAGTTAGATCACTATTGTAGGTCACAGAGAATTATTAATGTCTATGCTTCTCTTCCAGTAGTGTGTAAAATACCTTCTAGCCTATGGAACACTAGTCAGTAGAAGTGAACCTTTTAGTTTGGTATCATGTTGATTTATCCATGTTCAATGTCATAAGTAAGTTAGTTGTGTCTCAGTAATAGAGCCTTACCATTAAGTTATGGAGAGGAACCAATAGTTTTGGAAATAGCCTGTGATATTTGGGCAATGAGGTCTATGGGACCAGTTTGGCCAACAACTAAAGAAGTTCCAACCCATTCATGGTGACATACTTGTCTGTCTCTGTACCAATACCATACAGTTTTTATCACTAATGCTCTGTAATACAGCTTGTGGTCAGGGATAGTGATTTTCCCAGAAGTACTTTTATTGTTGAGAATAGATTTTGCTATCCTGGGTTTTTTGTTATTCCATATGAATTTGCAAATTGCTCTTTCTAATTCTATGAAGACTTGAGTTGGAATTTTGATGGGGATTGCACTGTAATCACAAATGTCTGTGCCTAAATGGCTTTTAGAAACTACTTTGGAAGAGAAAAGTGTCTACAACATACCTTTGATAAAAAAATAACAAACAATGTGATTTTTCTGTTTCTTCCAGGCTTATTTGTCTTGAACACTATCCTCAGTCCTCCTGCCTCAACCATCTAAGTGCTGGAATTACAGATACATGCTACCATGCCTGAATACTTCTTTGATTATTGGAGCTACAAAATAATCCCTGCTTTCAAGCAATGCATCAATGATGCTTTGTTGAATTTTTATTATTGTTTATCTTCAGTGTTTAACTTTTGTATATAATTAAGAAAACTAAGTGTGACTGATGTTTCATAGATTAACTTTAAAATGAATGAACTGTGAATGTTTGCTTGATTTCCAAAAAGTAGATGAAAAAGTCTAGTAATTGAATGATCAAAACTGATTTTCTATTTGGAATGTATAATGATACTTTTAAGCTGACCCCCTTTAATTCTTTGAAATAATCTTTATTTTGCTAATGGAAGTGACATATTATCAGCTTTGTCTTCACCTTTCTAAAGTGCACACAGAAGCTTGAAATTAAAGATGTCAAAGCTCATTTGTATGAATAGTCACCTCATAGAGGTGGAGCTTTGTGCATTGTGGTGCCCTGTGAGTATATCTTCCCTTCTAGCCTGTATGAGTCATGGTCTTCAGGAACATGTCTTCTAAATAACTCACTTGTAGTAGCTGCTGGTACTCTCTGAACAACCTTGCATTTTCTAGTTTCTTTGGGTCAGTGACAACATCATAAGTCCTAGCATGCCAGCAGTACCAGTTCATTTCTTACATTTTATTTTTCATAAATCTAGTTTTATAAAAATGTAAACTTGATTACTTGTCATAACACATACTGGTGGAAGTATATGTTATCAAACACACAATAATTGTTAGAGGTCCATGTTATAAAATTAATTGAGAAAATCCCTGTAAAAACATGTTCTTATGAGTTTACATTTGCCAATGTCTGTTTTCTCTCTTTTCCTGGTCTATGATTTTTATGAATTCCCCATAGTTCCCAGTGAGTTTATCAACAGGAAGTTTCTAGCCTTTTGTGGTGGATGACATGGAACATGTTTCATTATGAAACTGGATGCTGAGATAGATGATGGGCATCAGAAGCAATGTTGATGTGTTTACCAAATAAGTGATTGAGGTTGTATCCCTTCATATGTATCAGAAAGCACACATTACCTATGCAGTGTTTTTACAAGGAAAGCTGGTTGCATTACATGTGGAAAGAGGCTGACAAAAGGACTGATAGTCATTGCTAAGTTTGTTAAAAAACTAAAACCACCTATGCTTGTGTGGGACTAAATACATGAGTGAAACCAGATGTCCAAAATGAAAGTTTCTAAATTTATCAACTTTTGTTTTTGATACAAATCATAATGTTGCATTAAAAATGGAAACCCTAGGGTTAACCAGATGGGGCACTAGAGCAGCAATCCTTTGCCTGGGATTCTGGGAAATATGGTACTTTATTCTGTAAGGCCCTAAAGTCTCTCTTTGCTAGTACTATTTGTATTGCCTACACCATCCCATTTTGTACTCATATGAGACTCAGCTGCTACAAATGATAGGGTAAAAGATCTGGTGATTTTATTACCGTAAACATTGCTTTCCATTCAGTTTACCCAGCAACCTATACATTGCTGGACATGGGTTCTTTTCCTGCACTCTGACTCACTGATTTGTTTTATTTTTATGACTTTGCCTTTTGCATGGTTTCATCTGCGTGGAATGTAACACAACTGACTTTTATAATCTCCAGTTTATAAAAATCACATACTACCACCATTTTAATGAAGAACTCAGTCATATATGTACTTACAACAACTGCAGATGAGGCTCATAATGTAGCCACACACATTCTCAAGAAAAGAAGATTTGGATTGGAGAAAGTACAAAATACACTCATTTATTATTAAAAATGATATTTGTATCATCTTTTGATGTCCTCTTGTCATGAAATACAATTTTTAATCTTCTTCCTAAACAGGAACAAATTTATCATTTCATGAGAAGCAGCATCCTTAAACCACCAATGATGTGTGGGAATGTTTGCATCTACCCCTGACTTCAAGATGTCTGCAGCAAACAAAATTTTGTCCATCCATTTGGTTGCTTCCTCAGTTCAAGTAATAACAAAATAAATTTAGGTTGCCTCTGGCTTCTTTGTACCATCCAAGCAACTAATTTATTAATGTCGGGATTAATGCTAATAAATAAATAGCATATAATGAATAAATGAACAAACAAACAAAAATCAGGAAACACAAGCAATCTTGTCTCGTCCAATGATTGAAACCTTTGGGTAGCATCATGAAGGTCTCAGTCTTAGCAGAGAGGAATTTACTTAACTAGATACAGGATATGTGCTTGGGTCAGCAGCTGAGAGACTTCTCTTTCCTCTTGTCCGGAGCACATATATGAGTTTATAATCATATAATATGGCCACTTTTAAGAAATACAACTTTGTACCCAGTTTGTTGTTCAAACAGTGCTTAGACATGAAAAATTGTATAGTTCAATCAAAAGGATGTCAAAATTGTTTTAACCACCTTTTACTGTGAAGTTTCTCCAAAATGTCTTGGGTATCTGACTTATTTGATTCTAGACCTCTCTGTATACTCAAATATCCTTCTCAAGTTAATGATTAATCATGTTTCATTTTGTTGCCTTCCCATCTGATCCATCTCCTTTTGTCTCCCTCCCCTTCTTCATTTCTTTCCTCAGTTACTATCAGAGGGTTACTTAAACAAGAGGTGTGGCTTTAACGGCTATATCCTTCTCCTTCATTTGCAGCAGAGCTGAGTTCCCTTGTAAAACAAGTTTTAATGAGCCTGCAGCTTTACTCCTAGTTTTTGGGATTCTCAGAATCTCTCAAATGTTATGAATTTCTACATCTTCAAACTCACTGTCCTTTGAAAATGAGGAACTCTTTAGTAGATTCCATCTCTTTTCTTTGATACCCTGATAATACACGTGGTGAATAGACACTAGAACTATTTCCTGGCTCTTCTGGGCAATATTTAGTCATAAGTTCTGATGTTGTATAACATGAGACTCCAAAGCTCTAGAGAACTGTTTGCCACTTAGCCTCATAAATCAGAGTTGTCATGACACTAATTCAATCCTCATTGATGTATTACTTATAGTAGGGTAAATATCCACATCAAGGAAATACCAAAATATGAAATGTGTCATGTATAAGAACAACATATGTGTGGTTTTATAAGGGTTCAGAATGAGTATTCTGATGGGACAGCATTTCTCTTCTATTCATTAATCTAGAGAATTGGGCTTTATTTCTTTCATTTACAGACTGCTAGTTCTAGAGTCTTTATTTTCATCTTCATCCTACTATGAGATGGGAAAAGATGGCTTTAAGGGATGCCATCTGGAAGTGGGAGTTTATATATGTGCATGCTTTTGATGACTTTCAGCTGTATTACCTAAATAAATATCAAGACAGTTGAAAATGGATTTAATTTGTGAACAGAAAAATGTAAATGCACCATATGGATTAGCTAATAGACAAGCTCTTTCACTCTTTCTTTGAGCTCTTGTGTCTCTTCAGTTCTTTGTTTGTCACAAAATCCTCTTTTGATGGGTATTTATAGTATTCTTCTCTCTTCTCAGAAGAACCTTAAATGCATATATATTTGTGGTACTTAGATTTGAGCCCATGGCTCTATATAGATGAATTTCATGGAGTTACAGTCAGATTTGAGCCCATGGCTCTATCTAGATGAAGTCCATGGAGCTACAGTCCTGTCTTCTCTATGTTGACCTTATCTGAGCTCCATGCTATTTGTGTTTTCCCAAAATGTCTTCCAGGACAGGTCACCTTGTCATCTGTATTCATTCCTTCAGATACTCTAACTTTTGTAAGTTTCATTACAATTTTCATGTTAAGACTCTATTCTGAAACATTCCATTATTTTAATACTGCTGCCTGGAACAATGTCTTGGGTGTCTACTGTAAATGGTTACTCTTCTGGTAAGTGAAGTTTTCAGAAAATGCATTTTTTAGATTATCTAGATTAAGTTACACTTGGACCCAGTTTCAGTATTGGTAAGAAACTAAAAAGGACTGCAAACAACATACAGAGACAGGACAGATGTTTCTGAGGTAAGCTTCTCTGTGCAGAAAACTTAAATTACATTAAAATGTATATAGCTAAATATAGAGTAAGAAGCAAACAGAGTGGAGGTTTGTTGCTGTATAAATAAAAACAGGAAAAATTGAGCAAATCAAGTAACTTCTTTAAGAACCATTAGGTCATTATTGTAAATGTTTTTGTTCACCAAAGTCTTTTATATTTTTATTGAAAATAGATTTTTTCTCACATAATATATTTTGATTGTGTTTTTTTCTTCCTCAGCTCCTTCCAGTTCTTCCCCACTTCATCTCCCATCCAGATCTCCCACCTCTCCATCTCTCATTACAAAATAAGCAGACTTTGAAAGAATAATAACAAAATAAATCTAAAAATTAACATATTAGAATAGAACAAAACAAACAGAAGAAGAGCTCAAGAAAGTACAAGAAACAGAAATCTCATTTGTATATGAATGAATTCTATAAAAATTAGCTGGAAGTCATAATATATGTGAAAATGACTCATATATTATATACTATATAATATATTAAATCTATATTATATATAATAAAATAAATTTAAAAAGATAAAGAATAATAAGATGAATTAAAAAAAAAACCTTTGGCTCTGAGCAGCCTGCTAGCCCAGGTGAACCTCCATTCTGTCCCCACCTCTCTGCCAACCTTCATCAGACCTGTGGATTCTGAACATTATAGGTAAACTTCCCTTTTCGCACCCATATTCCCTGCTTGATGAGTCCTCTGGAGCAAGCAGAGCTGCTTGGAGCAGCCTGTTTTCCCAGTGGGACCTCCACCCCACCATAACTTTCCTCCCATCTTCACCAGACTTTCTGAGCCTGAACCATACAGGTAAGTTTCCCTTCCTCCACCAATCTTTCCCTGCTCACTGAGTTCCTCTGGACATGCCAAGCTACCTGATTAGGCTGCAAGCTCAGGTGGACCTTCATGATCCATCCACCTCTCTGCCCATCCTCATCCTATCTGTAGTTCCTGATCCATACAGACCTGTAGATCTAGAACCATACAGGACCAGGACACCCATAAGAAGCATGCCACACACGGACAATTAAGATCAATACATCTCCCAATATCTACTACAACAGAAGCATCTAAGGACTAAAGCCATTCTGATGTCTAAAGACCCTTGAAATAACACAATCAGCAAAAGGCATGGCAATATAACACCTTCAGAGTGCAGATACTCTACTACAACAAGCCCTGGATATCCTAACAAAACCAAAACACAAGAAAATGACTTTGAATCCAATCTTAGAAAGATGATAGAGGCCTTTAAAGAGGAAATGAGTAATACCTTAAAGAGTAATACCTTAAAGAAATGCAGGAAAATACAAGCAAACAGCTAGAAGTCTTTTAAAAAGAAACAAAAGACATACTGGAAAATACCATTAAACAAGTGAAGGAAATAAGTAAAATTGTTCAAGACCTGAACGTGGAAACAGAAGCAATAAAGAAAACACAAATTCAGGAAATCCTGAAAATGGAAAACCTAGGGAAGGGAACAGGAACAACAGATGCAAGCATCACCAACAGAATACAAGAGATGGAAAAAGAATCTCAGGTGGTGAAGATACAATAGAAGAAATTGATACATCAGTCAAAGAATGCTAACTCTAAAAAAGTTCCTGACACAAAACATTCAGAAAATCTGGGACAGTACAAAAATACATACCCTAAGAATAATAGGCATAGAAGAAGGTGAAGAGTCCCAGCTCCAAGGCCCAGAAAATATTTTCAGCAAAGTGATAGAAGAAAACTTTCCCAACCTAAAGAAAGAGATGACTATAACCATACTAGAAGCTTATAGAACACCACCAGGTAGACAGTGCTAGAAAAGATAGTCCTCCTATAACATAATCATCAAAACACAAAATATACAGAACAAAGTATGAATATTAAAAGCAGCAAGAGAAAAGGGGAAGGTACCATACAAAAGAAGACCTATCAGAATTACACCTGACATCTCAGTAGAGACACTCAAAGCTAGAAGGGCCTGGACAGATATCTTGCAACCTCTAAAAAACAGAAAAAAAAGAAAAAGAAAAAAACACAAATCTCAACCTAGACTACAATACCCAATAATACTCTTGAGCCATAAATGGATTAAGAAAGATATTTCAAGACAAATCCATATTCAAGCAATATCTACCCACAAATCTAGCTCTATAGAAAATACTAGAAGGTCTTCCATAGTGTGGACATGCTAGGTCTCATTTTATGAGCCCTCCATAGCTGCAGTAATAGTGTCAGGCCTTGGAACCTCCCCTTCAGCATCTGAAAGAGTCAGATGCAGATATTTGCACCCAACCAATGGATGGAAGCTGCTGACTCCTGTGGTTGAATCAGGGAAAGGCTGAAAGAAGCAGAGGTGGAGGGCAACCCTGTAGGAAGACCAGAAGTCTCAATTAATCTGGACCCACGAGATCTCTCAAATACTGGAACATCAAACAATCAGCATACACCAGCTGCAGATTGGGAAAGAACCTTCATGACTCCTACATCTGACAGAGGGCTAATATCCAATATTTACAAAAGACTTAAGAAGTAAAACACAAACAACCAAAAGAATCCAATTTAAAAAAATAGAGCACAGGGCCAAACAGAGTATTGTCAACAGAGGAATCTCAAATATCTGATAAACACTTAAAGAAATGTTCAAAGTCCTTAGTTATCAGGGAAATGCAAACCAAAACAACTCTGGGATTCAGTCTTACACTGGTTAGAATTATTAAAATCAAAAAACTCAATTGATAGCACATATTGTCAAAGATGTTGAACAAGGGGGGAACACTCTTCCATTGCTGGTAGAAGTGCAAACTTGTACAACCACTTTGGAAATCAACTGGCGGTTTCTCATATAACTGTGAATACCACTTCAAGATCTAACTATATCGTTCCTGGGCATACACCCAAAATATGTTCCACCATCCCACAAAGACACGTGTTCAACTAGGTTCATAGCATCTTTATTTGTACCTAGATGTTTCTCATCTGAAGAATGGATAATATGGTACATTCTCACAGAGGAATACTATTCAGGTATTAAAAACAAAGGCATCATGAATTTTGAAGGCAAATGAATAGATGCTGAGAATATCATCCTGAGTGAGGTAACTCAGTCCTAAAAGGAATGTACTCACTTATAAGAGGATATTAGCCATAAAATACAGGATATGCATGCTACACTGCAAAGGCTGAAAGAAGCTAAACAAGAAAGAAGACAGACAAACAAAGATGTTTGAATCTTACTTATAAGGGGGAATAAAATAGTCATAAGAGTCAAATGGAGGGAGGGAAATGGGTAGGAGAGGGTTTGGAAAGGGGAATGGGGGAATCAGAGTTGGGAACAGAAAATAGGGATGGCCAGATGGCCATGAGAATGAATAGAAATTCACAACTGACAGGGTGGGAAGTTGAGGGGCACCTCCAGGATGAGACAGAGACTTGGGATAAGGGAGGTGCCCAAGAATCAATGGGGGTATCCTTAGCTGTGACTCACAGCACTGGGGATATGGTACTTGAAGAGGCTACCTCTTTTAGCAAGGTAGGAACTCCAGTGGAGTGATAGGGACACCAACCCACACACAAAACATTCAACTCAACATTTATTCTCTCCACAAAAATGAAAGCACAGGGGATGGAGCAGAGAATGAGGAAATGGCCAACCAATAACAGGCCCAAAATTAGACCTATCCCATGAGCAAGCACTAATCTCTGAGACTATTGATGATACTCTGTCATGCTGGCAGACAGGTGTTTAGCTTGGCTCTCTTCTGAGAGGCTCCACCCAGCATCTGACTCAGAGAGATGCAGACACCCATAGCCCATCAGTGGGTGGAACTTGAGGAATCTTATAGAAAAATAAAAAGAAGGATTGTGGCCTCTAAGGGGATAGGAACTCCACAGGAAGACCAACAGAATCAACTAACCTAGATCCTTGGGCTTCTCAGAGACTGAATCACCAACCAAAATAAACACATGAGTGAAACCTTGGCTTCCCTGCATGTATGTAGCAAAAGTGCAGCTTGGTTTTCATGTGGGTCTCAAACAACTGGAGTTAGGCCCTATCCCAGAAGATGTTGCTTGTATGTGGAATATGTTCTTCTACCTAGACTGCCTAGTCTGGTCTCAGTGGAAAAAGATGTACCTAATCTTGCAGAAACTTGAAGTGTCAGGATAAGAATATAATCCTTATATAAGGTGAGCCCCCACACACTTAGAGGAGAAGGGAATGGGGGATGGAGGAAGTATTGTGATAGGGGTGACTGGGAGGGGGCAGTGAGAGAGATGTAAAATGAATATGTAAAAAAAAAAAAAAAGATCGTTGACATAATACTATAAGACAAGGAATCTCCAAAGATGCCACTGAATTCATTTTCTATTGACCATCTACTGCTGGACATGCAGCCTACCATAAAAGCAGCAAATTTTCTCAGTGATACATCTTGGAGAAAACTAAATTTTCATCAGCAATTAGTCACCAATTTGAGATAGCTCCTTGGTTCAGGATGGGAACATGTGTCCACTTCTCCTTTCAGCTCTAGGACCCCATCTGGTACAGACCTGTGCAGGCCCTGTACGTGCTGCTTCAATCTGATCTGTGCATTCATATGTGCATTGAGATTATTGATTTAGAGGGCTTGCTTTCTCCATGTCTTTTATTTCTGCATCCTGTTCCTCTTCCTTGAAGTTCTCAGAACCCTAAGGGGAGGAATTTGATTGAGACAATGTCTCTATTATCTCAGGATGATTGTTCTAGAACTTGTTATATAGAATAGGCATCTATTGAGTTCACATGCCACCACTCTCACTACACTATAGCCTTTCTTTGAGTAACCAAATTACAATATTTTTGGTTTTACAATTTCTTGGATAATTCCCTTTTTCCCCTATTGAAGATAAATGGCCTACTAAGGGACTGAAAGAAGGTTTCATGAGCATTCAGAGTTTACACTTCCTGATGAGTGAACAGAAGCATCACTAAGCACAGATGCTAGAGCAATTCACAGGCTTCACAGAAGTGTTCTGAAGTCAAGGTTGTGTTTCAACACAATAAATCACTGCAACTTTAATTACAAACACTGGCTAGAGACTGACCTTTGTAGACTATTTGCATACTATTTCTGTCTAAAACAGGGAGTCAGAGAATCATGTATTTAATACATTTCTGCCTTCTGTCTTCTTCCATCCATTTTACTAGTGAACCTGGGTCTTTTGTCTTTTTTTTTGTTACCCACAGACAGAAGATAAGAAACTATGTAATTTGGGGTCTTGCAATTGGTATGAAAAGACAACCTTCAATTATTATTTTCTGGAAAATTGTATTCTATTGAAAAGTCTGTTTGTCTAAATTACAAGGATATTGAACATATCAAAAAATTGGATGCAGAAGATTAGGAGAATATTATCACAGTACAAAAAACCCCACAGGTTGGTGTACACAACACCACTGTGACATTTCTGAAGATCATATGTTAAAATAAACTTGAGGGATTATCTGAATAAATGAAGCCATGACAGTCTTGGCATTATTTCTTGGCCAAAGATTATTCATCACAAATGGTATATCTATTTCTATCTACTCAAAAACAGTCTCACACTAAGTAGCATACCTACATAAGTGTAACATGTACAAAACAGAAAATATCATAATAATTTTAGGGAAATATCTTAGCACTTGAAAGTTATTGGCAGCACTACAATGACATTTGAAAAGAGCATTCCTGCACAGTGAAACATGTGTTATTTAGTGACACTTAGAGGCAACTCCTATAAGAAATGCTTTACTTTTCTGGTCCATATTGTTCTTCTACTTACTTATTGCCACAAGACTCCTATTATTAGTTTTCTTTCAGACAGCAGGTCAACACCCTAGTGGAACTACCCTTGATCTTACCGACATGTAAGAGTGGGGTTCTTTCTTTGCAGGTCATACCTGTGTATATCTCTCTGTATAGATTCTCCTCCCCACATGCATTACTATAAAACATTTCTGGCCCCTCTTATTCACCATAATTGTCTAAAGTGACACATATCACTGGAAAGAAAAGAAGGATATCATGTAAGTTCTATGTATATGTCAATCTTTTCAAAAAAGGAATCTAAGTTTAGACCCAGTGAATGGATTGTAGGTGAAAAGTCATGCTATCATTCTCAAAGAATTATTTAAGACTACTAATATCACTGTAGACTCAAGCTAGCTGATAAGCATATCAAAATGATCCATGAATACCAGGGTGAAAATTATTCCTGATTCTTGGTCTGTTTTTTCTTTCGTTTTTCTTTTTTTCTTTTTTTCGAGACAGGGTTTCTCTGTGTGGCCCTGGCTGTTCTGGAACTCACTCTGTAGACCAGTCTGGCCTTGAACTCAGAAATCTGCCTTTCTGTGCCTCCCAAGTGCTGGGATTAAAGGCATGCGCTACCACTGCCCAGCCTATTCCTGATTCTTAAACAGAAAGGATGTAAATATATTTCAGGAATAATGTAAAATCACTATTATTGTTGTAGGTAAATCCCCCAAGAACCACTTAACAAAACTAGAGTAAGAAAATGAGAGTATTTATTAAGTCATCTGATAAGTGCCTGGAGAGAAACAGTGTTCATAGGGCAGCCCTGACTACATTTTGCAGGGAGCTTCCAATGAAAAATCCATATCCTGGTTTGCAATTGCAGGGGGAAGTAGAGCAAGAAAGCAGTTTAACAGAAGCAAAAAGTAGAAGTTAGCTGGGGTTTCTTAACCTCAGGTGCTTAGGACAGGGCTGGGTAATTTTCTAAGGGACTTTCCAATAGGAGAAGAGGTAAAGGGGGTAGGTCTGAATCAAACCTTAGATAGGTGCAGCAGGGTCAAATGGAGCAACTTGGTCCTTCATATTATTGGACTAAATATATGTGTAAATATTCCCTACTACCTAATTCACTGTGATATCGCTCTCATACTGAAAAGTACTAGTCTTATCTCTATCAAAATATTTGTTCCTTCCCAGCTATTAATGGAAAGTTTTATCATCTGTTCCACTGTTTCAGAAATTATTGGGAAGTGTGGGTCTAATATCTATATGCAAACCATTTTGAATTTAATCAGTTTCTGTTGAAATTCTTTCTTACACTTTAGATTAATTAGATGTCAGCATTTATAGTACAATGGCTTACATATGACAGTCTGTTGTACATTCTTAAGGCCATGTTTCTTGAGACTTTCCCTGATGATGGGAGATGGACTGTAGCCTGTAGGAATGTCCACAAATGTACCATCAGAAATAGTAAAAAGAGAATAACAAGGTCAGGGTACATTTCTTGGAATTCAAAATGATCACACACATACTCATGCTCTCGTTAACTATGAGATTCTACATGTTGCTTAGAGATGGCACTACGTTCAACCTTCAGTCATTCATTCATTAGGTTACACCATTAAATGTGTAGTCTTTAGCCAATTGCCTTAGGCCCTTAACTCATTAATATCCTCCTCAATTTTCCACTGAGAATTTCAGTTAACATTCCCAGATCAAAGACTGATGAAGACTGTATGTCTACCATTTGCACTCATGGAGACATTTGGTTTTCAGCAGTCACACGCATCTAAAGTTAGAAATTTTATGCACAAAACAAAAATGGTCTGTTTGTAAAGGCCTGCATGCTGCTTCACCATTGGCTAAGACCCAATTCATTGAAACCCCTCTAATGCCAAACTCATCTTTTACATATCTAATTATTGAAACACACAAGTTCAAATATGTAAACTATTAGTGACCTAAGCGCCTGTGTGTTTGGCATATTTCATGAAAGCTCACTTTTCAGCAGTCCCCTACGTTCTGATGCCCATGTTTCTACTGTCCTTCAGACTGCTAACTGCCCTGCTGAATGACATTACCTGGACAAGTAAGCCCTAATTCTAATTCCCTTCTACCTGGGGGTTTCATTGTTCACCTCTCTAAAATTATATGCCTATCCTACTGCCATCATGTTTTGGCCTTTTCTCTATATCACCTCTCAAATCTTTCAACTTCAGTAAAAACAATTCACAGAGTCAAAGAAAAACTACAAGGCAGAAAAGCCTTTGTATCAATTGTTATATGATATTCTTGAAATCATTTTTGAGAGAATAAATCACAAAAAGATAAAATACAAACTTAAAATTCAATTATCTAGAAATAGATGAGAGGACATGATAGTAGGCATACATAAAACACATCCCACATTTTACTAGAAATAAGTGGGGATTTCAAAATTTCAACAGCTTTTTTATTTACTTATGGTGTGTGTGTGTGTGTGTGTGTGTGTGTGTGTGTGTATCCACATGTGGGTGCTTTGGTGCCATAGAACACATATGGAGGTCAGAGGACAACTTGAGAGAGCTGGTTCTCTCCATCCACCATGTGAATCTTGGGGTAATAACTCAGGTTGTCGGGCCTGTCAATAGGCAATTTTACATACTTAGCCAGACTTCTGGCCTATGAGAAGGTTTTCTTTGAACAGTTGAAATTCTTGCAATAGAGAAGACAAGGAAAGCAAGTATAAACCTATTACTTGGAGATATAGTTTGGAACACTCACAGAACTCCCCCTTGGGACTCTCTGTTATTGAAAATATTCCAATTGGTCCATTATGTCTCCAAGCCCAGGCTCCTAGACTGCAGGCATTTTCTTCTTGTGAGCAGGCATTCTGGGTGGGAGGGCTTATTGGGCTTTGTGTCAGGATAGGTGTCTAACAGACTAGCTGGATCTGGTACACACATTGCTGAACTCACCTGAAGTGTGCTGATAGTGGCTGGCTACCTTCCTAGTTCTCCTTTGTTTTCTCAGCCTCATTTGTAGTGAATACAGTCACACAAAGAGTTTTGTTTAGTGAGTTTCATGCAACAGAAAGTTAGATGTAAACCTAGATTACCCATGAAGAGTAGGGAATATCACTTTGCAACATTTTTCCTACTTGCTATCTGGACTACAGAGAACATGGCAGGGCATCCTGAGATCACAAGTGTTTGGAAAGACAAATACTATGTACAATGAGGCTACAGAGAGAGACTTCACTGCTTCCTGTGTACATGAGAACAAATTTGACTTCTACATTACCCAAAAGAGAAATAATCTTCTATCCTCTTATAAAATAATGATGCGTTGGGGAGTACAGCATGTGACAGGTCATAGAACAACCATGCTTAGTTTGTTCTCTGTTTCCACTTTCATGTGGGATTCTGGGATCAATTTTGTTTGTCCAGAGTTGTGCCCCAAATACTTTATCCATTGATCCAGATGTTGACTCTTCTGTCTCTTAAGAATGGTATATTTGTTTCATCCTAGTGTCTCACATTTGCATATGACACTGAGCTATATAGACCAAATTATTTTGAAAGATGAATAAAACCTGATGGGACAAAATGAAGTGGAAACTGTCTAATGAATCATCCTTTGAGAATGGCAGGATCCTGATCTTCTGACACTATCTAGAGCAAGTCAAACTTACCCATTAGTAATAGTGACTAGTTCTTCTATCTTCAGATTTTAGAACTGGCTGTCATTTATCTTTATTGTGAACCAAGGACCTCGTATTTCAGTTATTTCTGTCTGAGGTTCAATTTAGTGCCTTGCATGGTAAGGAGAACAAAACATACAGCTATTTGTTACTCAGTGGAGATTAATGGAAAGAAAGCCTTGAATTGGAGTGTTAAGAGAAAGAAGTTGTAAAAAAAATTATGTAGTTACAAATGGATAGGGGTTAGTAGAAAGCCTGCCAAACTGTGACCTATTTGTGTTCGAAGTGCTGATTTTAGAGCAGGGGAGACTATAATGAAAAGGAAATAGATCTGTATCCTGTCACCTGTGTCTGTTTTCTTTTGAAAATATAATTCTAATTAATTACTGAGAGTTTATAGGTTTACTGTGGTTTGGGTGGTATTATTACTAACTTAATATAACATTTGAGGATCCAATATTATTCAAAGAAGAGAAGTCATAACTATATATCCATGGGAAGTTCAAATGAATGATATTGTACTCTTTTAAACATGAAAATATGCATAAGAATGTTAGAAACTACATGGCATATTCACATACTATGGTGTATCAAATATTATAAACAGTTATAACAATGTATCTCTAGCAAGAAATAGATACTTATAACTCTAGATTCATCTCTTTTGGCAGATAACCTGGAAAATGTTACACTTTAATATTGGAGCTATATTAAGCAATAAAACTTGAGTTCTACAAGTCAAGATAGAGTACCTTAATAGAAAATTAAATAGTATTAGCTAGGACAGATTGACTTAAAGTGAAGTAATAATACTTTACTCTCCTTTAGACGTATACCCAGTAGTCAGACTGTGTGGTCACATGGTAGTGCTGCTTTCTGTGTTTCTGGACTAATTCTACTGTTTTCTCAACTGCCTGTACCTCCCCATCAGCAGAACATAGAACCCATACAGAAGAGGCCTCACCCACACAGAATATTTCTTCCCCTTTTGATGATGGCCATCATATCTGTGGGGAGAGAATTCTTGTGGCTTTGGTTTGTATCCTCTGGTACCCAAAGGCACTGAGCAATTTGCTATAATATATGTTCAGTGAGGAACTGCAGAAAGTGAGAACATATTTGCAAATAATACCTCTGAGCAAAGACTGACAACCAGAATATTTTTAGATCCCTAAGGTGAGCTACAAAAAAGCATTCTAATTGTTACTGGGCTAAAGAACTAAATGGACACTTCTGTGATGAACATATACTGCTGGTATATATGAGCACATTTACATGAACACACCCAGTCTTACTGGACACCATTTACTGAAGAGATTGGTCTTTGTTTGTTTTGTTTTGTTTTGCTTTACTATATTTCTTGATGCCTTTGTCAAAATTCAGTTAGCTGGTAAGTATAGGTAAATTTCTGTGTTCTCAATAGAATTATGTCTCTAAATTTCCAAGGACACTTGACTTGAAATTTGTCCCTTATTTAAATCCATACATTGACATGACCTGCTTTTTGGTCTCCCTGTCTCTCTGTCTCTCTCTAACACACACACACACACACACACACACACACACACACACATACACACAATCTTCCTATCCTTTACTTACCCAAAACATACTTTATTAATTTTAAGATCCTCAAGTTGTCAGCCATTATAATCTTATCACTTTATAGCTATTTATTAAGATGGTTATTTAAAACTAATTCAAAACCAAGTAAAAGACAAAATTAGATTACATCATATTATCCTGTAATGGAAAAACCAATGTTCTTTGCATGTACATAAATAAGAAAATGAAAATGAAACCAGAGTTATGTTACATACTGACACACATAAATATTTATGTATAATAGAAAAGGACCTAGGAGCCTCTGTGTGTTCTTAGCCTTTGAGGGTATTTTAAAAATGAAAATAGAAAATGTATTCTGAACATTGAAACGTGTCTATTAATAGAGTATAGATTAATATGCCAAGGATGATTTCTTGTGGAGTTTTAGGTGGACATTAATGATAATTTATGAAGTAGTTACTAGAGCAGAAAAATAAATGAATCCTTATACTAGGTGTCTGTCACAAAATGGTGCAGCTATGATCCAGCCCTGCAGACAGATTGGGGTAAATTACAGTTGTGGACAATGTTTTAATGGATTAAAATTATTATTATTATTATTTACTTTTCAAAAGATACAACACAGAACCTGTTACTAAAAGGAAATAACTCTGTTGAATTTAGGCACAAGAACTTTAAAAATGCAAAGATATCTCCCATAGCAACAAATACATCTTTGAATATTCAGCATAGGTAAATAAGAGTGATTCTTTGCAGAGCCTTTAAAATTAATTTTAATCTTTACAAAATCATGCAACATAAATAAATGTTAGCAATTACTTTAAACTGAAGATTTAAGAGAAATATCAATGTCACAGATGTGTAATTGTTTTGTGGATTCCAAACTACATGCTTTTGGCTATGGATTAGGTTCAGGGTGGATTACATACAAAGTTCTGTGTTCAAGAAGAAAATAAATACTTCAGGTAATTTTTCTGAGCTATAGCCCTGCTTGATGAACATAATAACTACTATGGATGGCAGTTCATATAAAACAGGTGGCTTTTTTACATTATAACAATTTGGTTCAATTTAAGTCAATTACAATTAAAATTACTCTTTTGAAGAATGAACAATGACAAACGAAAAATGCAAAAATGCAAAATGAGAAATTACAATAGTGTGAAAGATCAAATGGGAAGATGCTGCATCAAAAGGGCTTGCTGATTTATATATCTGCACTGGTGTTCCCAGTGCTGTCCAATGCTGTAACTCTTTGTGCACAACTAGAGGGCATGCCCTTTCTTATATTTGAGTGTATTTAGTTAGAAGATGCTGAGATATTCCATTTCTGGTGCTCATTCTGCACTACTCATGTGTCTACCCTCAGCTGGATTGTTTTGAAATGAGCCAGATTAATTCTCATGATAGCCCCATGTCACTCCACAGATAGTTTATTGAGTTGTATTTCCTTGGGTGGAATATGTGTTGTTGCATCGACCAGCCCTCTGGCCACCACAATTTGGGATTCACTGTTTTCTGACCCCAGGGTTCACCAGATAACAGTGAGCATATGTTTCCTTCATTTTACTGTCTTCCTGTGAGATATAACCAGACACCATGCAGCACTCAATGTGACCTTCCATAACCCCCCAGAAAACAATTCTCTGCATGCCAACTATGATTTATTTTCATGTGTTCTGAGTCCTTTATTCTTATCACAGTCTCTTCCTTTATAAATTTCATCATTTTTCATTATTCTTAAAACATTTATAGTTTCATTGTTCAACGTCCATAAAGTCATATTTGCTTATTAAGTCAGAGTCTATCAGTTCTGAATAATTTTACTTTCTAGGAAAATTCTATCATTCCCATTCATCCTACAACATAAACACAGTGAAAGTTACCCATGTTCCACACTAATGTAATTTGCATAAAACTAAAGAATTTAGTTAATTATCTATAATAGATTATAAAGCTATAGTTCCTTAAGTTTTCTCAGTTTTATTTTTATGTTAAAATGTCAAGTTTTGCATGCACTGTCAAAGTTCACAGACCTTAGTCTGTTTGTCTAGTAGGTGAATGAACTGGAATTCCACAGTTGATGCTTCTATTTCTCCAAAAGCCTAGAATCTCTTTTGGGCATTGTTGAACTTCAGTCTGCTTTATCCTCTCTGGTTGTCTCCTTCATCCTGTTGTTGAAGGAGGTGGACTCACCCTTAGATAGCAACAGATGTGTGAATCCACATTGTGTGACCCTAGACAGATGAGATTTGATGCAGTTCAGCAGGAGAATGAAGCAGTAGTCACAGTGGGAAGCCAGATTTTTAAGGTCAAGAGAGTAAGGTGACTTTTGATTTCCTAAGGAGAGCATCTCTCTATGGCTGGCAGGGAGGCAGCTCTCATTGGAGAAAGGATGAAGTAGACTGCAGCTGCTTTTGTTTATAGTAGAATAATCTAGATTGAAAGACTTTGTGTATAGGGAAATAGCCTATATTTCAGGCATTTGGGAGCCTCTGTAGTCAGATGTCAGGGCAGCTTGCGAGGGTTTGGACATTTCAAAACAAACAATCTTTATTCGAGGTATTTCCTTTTCCTCCCTGACATTAGTACCCAGAAAGCTTTGCATATACATGAAGCACATATTCAGGTATTGTGTGTTGAAGTCACTACTGTTCAATAGCATATTATTCCTCTTCTTCCTGTTTTCAATTAGTTAAAAAGAGACATTGAAAATAACTGGTGGTTAAGCAAGGATGATGATGATGATGATGATGATGATGATGATGATGATGATGATATTTTTAGTTGGTATTATGAAAATGATCACATATTTGTCCTTTCTTTGTTTTTCTTCTGTTTTTTAAATTTGTGTGTATACATATATGTATATACACATATACATTTAATAATTTTATTCTGCAGCTAAAATTTCATAGGTAATTGTCTAATTCCATTTATACATTTTAAACTAAACAGCTCTGGTGCTTATTGATCTGTAAAATACAGTACTTTAAAATTAACAACACTCTTATTTTTTACACTAAAATTATTATCTACAGAATTTAGACAAAATGAAAATTTAGATACTGTTGAATTCTGTGGGAAAACTGTTGATATGATGATCTTGAGTATCACTTCACATACTAAATATGGGTGTTTTTTCTTTTTTCAATTTTTTATTGGTTATTTTATTTATTTACATTTCAAATGTTATCCACCTTCCTGGTTGGTTTCCCTTGCACAGATCCCCTATCCCTTCCTCTCACACTGCCTCTATGAGGGTACTCCCCCACCTGCCCACACACACCTGCCATAGAGTCCTACAATTCCCCTACCCTGGATCATCGAGCCACCACAAGACCAAGGGACTCCCCTCCCAGTAATGCTTTATAAGGCAATCTTCAGCTACATATTCAGCTGGAGCCATGGGTCTCTTTATGTATACTCTTTGGTTGGTGGTTTACTCCTTGGGAGCTTTGGGGAGGTCTGGTTGGTAGATGTTGTTCTTCCTACGGGGTTGCAAATCCCTTCAGCTCCTTCAGTTCTTGCCCATGGCAAGACTAACTTTTCCATGGCAAGGATGTGGAGAAAGAAGAACACTACTCCATTGCTGATGCGATTGCAAGCTGGTATAACCACTCTGGAAATCAGTCTGGTGGTCCTTCAGAAAATTGGAAATAGTTCTGAGGACTCAGCTATATCACTCCTGGACATACACCCAAAAGAAGCTCCAACATTTAATAAGACACATGCTCCACTATGTTCATAGCAGCCTTATTAATAATAGCCAGAAGCTGAAAACAACCCAAATGTCCCTCAACAGAAGAATGGATACAGAAAATGTGGTACATTTACACAATCGAGTACTACTCAGCTATTAAAATTAATGACTTCATGAAATTCACAGGTAAATGGATAAAATTGTAAATATCATCCTGAGTGAGGTAACCCAGTCACAAAAAAACACACATGCTATGTCCTCACTGAAAAGTGGCTATTAATCAAAAAGAAGCTT
Source organism: Rhynchomys soricoides (assembly GCA_019843965.1). Lineage (NCBI taxonomy): Eukaryota > Metazoa > Chordata > Mammalia > Rodentia > Muridae > Rhynchomys > Rhynchomys soricoides. The sequence goes on along the minus strand of JADRCH010000076.1, from coordinate 7,906,318 downwards.
GGAATACACATGATATGGTCACAAACCATATGAAACCCAAGAAGAAAAAAGACCACACCAAAGTGTGGATGCTACAGTCCTACTCAGAAGGAGGAAGAGAACAATCTCTGAGAAGTAGAGGGAGAAAGGGATCTGGGAGGGAGAGATGAAGGGGAGGGGAAAAGGGGTGGCGGTTCAGATATAGGAGGAGATGGGGAAGAAGTATAGAGGGTCAGGAATTTGAAAGGAGATGTGTAGCAGTGGGGGAGGAGAAAATGGAAGTGGCCTTTAAAATGTCCCAGGATGCCAAGAGGTTCCCAGGACCCAACAAGGAGGACATTAGCTGAAATACACAAGAGAGCGGAGATAGAACCTGTAGAGACTATATACAGGGGATAGGCATCATCCCTGGTTGAGGGATGGGGCTACCCACCCACCTCAAAAATATTAATCCAGAATTCTTACTGTCAAAAGGAAATGCAGGGACAAAGAGTAGAGCAGAGACTGAAGGAAAGACCATCCAGACTGCTCCATTTAGGGATCCATCCTGTTGTCTTTAGACACCAAACCCAGACACTATTGCTGATTCCAAGAAGAGCTTGCTGACAGAAGCCTGGTATAGCTGTCTCCTGAGAAGCTCTTCCAGAGCCTGACCTATGCAGACATGGATGTAATGCAGCCAAACATTGGACTGAGCATGGGGACCCCAACAGAGAAGTTAGGGTAAATATGGGTTTTATTTTATTGTCTATGTGCTTAAAGCCTATACAGTGAATTCTGGGCTAGCTAGGTATATCTAATGAGACCCTAAGTAAAAATTATGCTTGGCTCCTAGGAATAGAATTATCTAAGAAACATGAATAGTAACAAGAGTACCTCCACTTCTCAGTGTTTAGCTACATCTATGAAGTCCAGTCTCTATTCAGAATTGAACACGTTAGAAGTATGTGCTAGCTTTTTGTGTGTACTTTTAGTGATAGAATGAGCTGACTGATGCCTTGTGTACAACAGGAATGTACTCACTCACCGAAATACACCCTCAGCCCTTGGAGTTCACAAACATGGTATCATGATGCAGTTCAGGCTGGTCTCAAACTAGCCTTTCTCTTCCCTTTATGTCTAAAATATTGGAATTATAAACATGAGCCACTTTAGTGGTTGATCCATAATCTGTTGAAATGATGGGGTGATTTTTAAGCAGTTAGCTTGGTAAAGCAAAGGAAGTGAGCATGGATACTCTCTAAAAATGTGCATTCTGAATTAAATCCCAGACCAGTTCCTGCACACCCCTGCAGTGCTGAGAATAACACCTCCTGCTGCTAGACTGTGAGGAGGATGTGTGGCAAACATCCCAGGAGAAGGGGTTTGGTCACCTGGTCTCAGTAATGTGCTCAGTTTTTATGCACTTAGAAGAGTAGCTCTTTACCAATGGTTTTAATAGTTTTTAAAAATTATTATTTAATAAGTATATGGCTATACCAATGATGCTTGTCTCTCCTACAAATGAATTATAAACATTTGATATCAAGTTTTTGTGTAATTGATATTGACTGATTACTTGTATGAATACCGAATTTGGGAATCCTTTTATATGCCATTCAAAGTTTACTTCCTATACATTTATTAATTAATGTTTAAAAGTTATTAAATATGAACCTTATCATCTGTTTATTTAGTATTATACAGACATTTATTTCAATGTTAAGGCAATAGACTGGTGTTGTTCTCTGGCGGGTAGAGTATATCAAAATATTATGGACATATTTACACAAAATACCTTCTGTCAATACTGAAGCCTCCTTAAAAAGTCTCAGTTTTTCCTTTGCTGTATTAATTTAAAGATAGAAAGTTTCAGTTTTGGTTTTCTGTGTAGTATACTTCAAAAGGATGGAGATAGAAGGAAATCATGATAGCTTGGCTCAGACTTCTACTGGAACTAATGTCACTCCTATGCTTCAAGAAATTTGAGGGACACATGGATCATAACTGATTAACATTGTAGCTTAATGGATGGTTCAGTGAACTCACAGAAAATTAAGAGAGTACATATGATCATTGCTTTAAGTCATCTATCAATCAGTTAATTTAACATCATTAGCACAAATTGTCATGATTTCAAGTTTTACAAAAGGACTATCCATGCTATCATGACCATGTGGAATCACAAACTTTAATATATTAAATATATTCAAGATAAACCCACAAATATTTCCAAATTTTACAAATTACATTCTAAAATTAATCAGTCTTGCTAATGATATGCTAAAAATATTCTTAAGTGAATCTGTAGAAAATGAGATTAAACACTAGAAATATGGAGAAATTTCTATCTCTTTCACAAACTGTCAAAAATTTATAGGCCACAGTAGAATGGCCTCCTTGGGAGTCAATGCAACATAAAGTCATCAAAGTGAAATTTAGGGTGTGTCACTGTCAGAGACATTGCTTAGGACTGAACAAGTGATTGTCACTGTTTCAATTTCACTCTTCCCCTCACAGCAAAGTAAGCATCATTACTATCAATCCTGAGGACTGTCTATATAACTGTTGAGGAAAATATGTATCAAAATGTGGCAGTTGCAATATAATATAAATTTTTACTTGAGTACTTTATGAAACTGTATATGTGCAATGCAAGGGGAGAATATAAGCTTATGATATGCTCCTGATCAAGGAAGGCATGGTAAGTCAGACCAGCAGAAATGAATAAGATATATAAAATTATAAAATATAAAAATTTTAAATACAAAATTATAAAATCAAACATTTGAAATAGCTATTTCAAAAATATATTTTATCAATTTATCTTGAATAGTACAAGGCTAACCTGTATAAGGGCAAGTGGCTAGACTATTTAACAATATATTTCAACCATAGGCATAGATCCTATTATATTATGCGGTCTATTGAACACAGCATTTTTCTACTGATGGTTTCTCTTTCAGAATTTTGTCTCCAACCTCTGAGCCTGTAAAATATGACACGATTTAAACAATGTGGTAGTAAATTAACTGAGGAAGCTTAGTTGTACCTTGTTTTAAAAACTTAACTGTAGCAAGTATAAAAATGCTTGCTGTTTTCACTATCTGAAGAGGTAGGAAATCCTCAGTGCAATCTATGGGATAGTTCTTGCATCAGAAACTATTCACCAACCTACCCAAAAGACAGCTTCATACCAACTCATTTTTTCCCTGTAGCTTAGGAAGCATGAACTTAAAAATAGTGCAAAGAAAATCATTATGGAGAAGTCTGAACAAGCTCTTCCCCAAGCACTGCTGGCCTGAGTGACGGATGTGTGACATTGTGAATCTAGTTTTGACAAAAATCTTATGGCAATGGGATATCTGCTTTGAAAGATTGTCTTTCTAATCCCTTTTTAGGCCTTTTGTACTAGATAAATTACATAATTTTACATTTGGTTTATTCTTCTGATTCACTTTGTAAATCTGTGTTCTCACGAGTCTAATTAGATTACTTAAAAGTTATTGTTCTTGTAAGCAATATGGTTTTTTTTTTCTGATTTTTTTGTAAAACCTGGATATAGGTCAAGGCTAAATCTGTACACACTGATGTAATATTTAAACCGTGGCATTTTTTTGGAGCATGGATGATTAAGAACCCCTTGGAAATTGTGAGTGACAGAATGGGAATAGCAGAATCAACCACATATTTGGCTTTTGAAAAAAGATTTGTAGGAGCAAGTTAGAGTGCAGCAATTGTAGTTTTCCTTAGGGTTGAAGTACAAACCTTAAAATTAGTTTTCTCTTGTTCAAACATGTCTGAGGAGAACAGAATTGGCCTAATTGTGATCTGTATAATTTTCAATGCAATTTCTATCTCTTTAAAAATACCTAAATATCCACTGAAAGGGGTCAGCTGTGAGCCCATAATGATTTATATTGTTAAGCATGCTTATAAGCACAAGATTATATAGTATTCTACAAATAAGTGCCTAACTAGTTATTATATGGAGTTACAATACTATTTGTTGAGTTATAATTGAACTTGAACTTGTAACTGAATAAAGAGGGACCATTGAAGGTAAATTTAAATGGAAAGTAGAGAAGAAGACTACTTGCATGTGATGTATGAATGCAATCAACATCACCCTAGACCCTGTCTTTGAAAAAGAGAATCTCAAGATTTGAGAACTTATTGGCTTTGTAACTAAAGATGATGAAACATACTTTAGAGAAAAAAATAAAGAGCTCTTGAACTCAACTCTGTCGTTCTTCCTCCCTCCCCCTCCTCTCTCTCTCTCTCTCTCTCTCTCTCTCTCTCTCTGTGTGTGTGTGTGTGTGTGTGTGTGTGTGAGAGAGAGAGAGAGAGAGAGAGAGAGAGAGAGAGAGAGAGAGAGGGAGTCAAAGGAGTGGTAGGAAGCACTTGAGTAGAAGTATTGCAGTCCCTGGATAAATCTAAACATTTCTAGTATCAAGAGCAGTACTTAATGGAAATGAGCATTACCATATTTCAGTGTACAGAGAATAATTCCATAGTTTAGTTTAGTTGGATTAAACAAAAGTCTAAGTACACTCATCACACATTGGCAGCTAACATGTAAACAGAGATTCATTATTTCTTATTCTTAGAAGTGATCATTTATAAATAATTTATCACAAAAGGATGCCAACTCTTCATGTCATTAAGGACAGACATAGTAAGATTATCATCTAATATGGACACAAATTGGTGATGATAAGTCTGGTAAATTATATAATGACCTTTTGAATATGAAAATAAAGTAAGCAAAAGATTATGTGACAGTTTAATTCACTGGCTTTATGTTGGTATAATCCCTTTCAATCAGTTTATAATATGTTCTGAGGTTAATGGAGAAAAGTTAAATGGAAAAAAATGACATTTATTGTAAATGCCTATTATAATTAAATATTATTTTAAGATATTTAGGTTTATTATATAAGGTAAATTAAGTCACAATAGCTATGCACTCCATTTATGTACAGGGGCTTGCTAGCTATTCTCTTTTTTTAAGCTGAATTCTAGTGAGGAGCCAGGCTGGTTAGATCTGGCTCCAGAGCTAAGGCCTGACAGGATAGAAGGAAGCTATAACACCAAAGTCTGGAAGTTTTCTTATACTAGATTGGGCCATGCTGAAATGTGTGTGCATCCTCAAACACTATCACTGTCTACTGTCTTCCCTTCACATTACAGGTGTTTTTTTTTTTTTTCACTCCTTCTGAAAGACAAAGATGTTTGCAGTAGTCACTGTAGATTAAGACTTACTACATTATCTTGTGAACATTTTATTATTATTATTATTATTATTATTATTATTATTATTATTATCTTTAATCTTTTTTTTTACAGTCCAGTCATCTTCCCCCTCTTGGTCCACCCTCCAACAATTCCTCATCCAATTCCTCCTTTACTGTCTCCAAGAGGATGTCCCCATACTCCCACACCCCATGATACCCATCAGGCCTCCGAATTCCTGGGGATCTCAAGTCTTTCAAGGGTTAAGTGCTTCGTCTCTCATCTGCTTCTCTTTACCTTCAGTGGGATCAAAAGATACTATATGATGGTCACTTTTTATCCAGTTTTCTGATGTTAATTGCAATAATGAGAAAAGAAAATTAAAAATATCCATAGAACTATAAAAATAATAAATAATTGCCAGATGATCATCCAAGATCTTTATGTTTATTGTGTCCTTAAGGTTTCTCTTCAACCAGACTAGGTATGTATGATGATTACTTTTTCAACTTGACACAATGAAGAATCCCAGAGGAGGAGTCTCAATGAGGAATTGTCTACATTGTGTTAGCCTATGGGCATGTCTGTGGGGAGCTGTCTTGGTTTTCTTAATTGATGTGGTAAGACTCAACCAGAATGTGGGTAGCACCATTTCATAGGCAGAATGGTACAAGAGTAAAGAAAGATAGTTGAGCATCTAAAATACAAGTCTGAATGCATTTTCTCTCTTTTCTTGAATATGGATAGAGTGAGACTAGTTATCTCAAGTTCCAGCCTCTGTGACTGCCTTGCAGAGATGGACTGTAGCCCAGAATTATATGAGAAAACAAACCCTTATTCTTTTGGATTATTTTATATTTGAGCATTTTCTAACATCCACAGTATGAATCTAGAAGAAGATTATATGATGACCATTGTTTTCAAAGACTTAAAAGATGCTCCAATTTCACAAACAAACAAACAAACAACCCTCTGGTAGCAAAGTCAGAAAAGAAATTAGGTTTCTCAGCTCAAACCCATGCTAGTTTCATACTTCCAATGTCCATTTTCTTACTTTTTTTAAGGAGAGCGATGCTTAACTAAGTATTAAAGTGCTTTAATAAACACACACAGTCCAGTAATGAAAGGGATAGGAGTCTGGATGCAGAACTTCCATTAGATGATGGGAAGTACTTAGGGAGAGGGATTTTTTTCCTCCAGGGAAAATAAGATTAAGGATAGGTAGCTGCCTAAGGGTTTCAGTCATGAGTTCTAATGTTTTCTCTCCATAGGCTACAGTAGACATATGATCACCATGTATCCCAGCTGTCAATGATGAAGCAATCTTTATTAATTCCCCTTTATTCCCTGGGATCTTTCACTGCTTCAGAGTATGCACATTTAGGTCTTTTTGTTAGACAGTACCCTTTCATTCTTTTTAAGAGGAGTCACAAGATTTACTAAACATAAATATGAAGAATTATTCATAAAATAATTGAAATATTCTGACCTTGTTAAATTTATTTATTTCAGCTACTTTTCCTATTAAATCAGATGAAGAGTCTTCCTTTCATGCTCTTGTACCTGAAAACAACCTGACTAAAGGACACACAGTATGTGGCAAAAATGGATGGTCCCCAAAAGCTGTTCCTAACATCTCTTATGCCTAAAAAAAAGTCTGATTTCTTCAGATAACTCATTGGCAGCTGTGCTCCTATCTGAGTTTTTGGAATGGACCCATACATAGAAATTCCAAGGGAAAAAAACAGTCTGTGAAACACCTGGTTTTGGCAGTTCTTCTCTCACCAGAGAGTGCCATCTGTTAGACAGCCATGGTCTGCTCATCCTTCTCCTGGGTACTCAGCCCTGTGGGCAGCAGGACCATGCTGGCAGCAGATTGCCACTGACCCCAGTACTGACACCATCCTTGGATTTGTAGCCCTCTGGCCTGCTGGGCATAGTATCTTTGTACCCGAGGTCTGTCTGCAGTCTCTCCTTTTGACCTTCCAAAATATTTTTTAAAACAGCTAGTATAACAGCTCTCCGGAGCCCAGAAAATGGTAAGTTCCAAAGCTTTAAACCATTTAATTGATTGTTTTTAACACATTGACTTGTATATGTACCCAGCAAAATTAGGCCAAACGTTTTTGATTTGTGAAGGAAGATGAAACTGCTGTGACAGCATTCTTCCTAGAACCCCTGCATGCCCCTGTCTTCTGTATGCCAGCAGATCACAGGAAAACAGCCAATAATTCAGATCCATAGCTGTGTCCTCACTCTCACTGGACAAATTTGTTTCCTGTGTGTTCAGGTGGCCATTCTCAATCTCAATTGAATAACAAGTAAATGCATCCCATGGCACTTCAGATTGTATTCTTCGCTTAAGCAATTAAAACATCTAGTTTCCTTCAAAGGGAAATGTTTTATAAAAAGACCATTTTAGAAAACATTCAAGCTTCCTAATGTGTAAGACCAGAGCTCTGTTCAGTTCTCGTCACATACTCTCAGATTGTCTGTCTGTTGCCATTGTCTGTTACTGTAGCGACACTGGATGGTGATTTATTAGACAAAATATATGACAAGAAGCAACTTGAGGGAGGAAGGGTTTGTTTGTGTTTGTGGTTTGAGAATAAGGCCTGGCTGGGAAGGCAGGATGCAGGGTCATGAGATGGCTGCTTCTATTGCAACTGTACTCAGAAAGCACAGAAAGGTCAGGCACTCAGCTGCCTTTGCCCTTTATATTCACTCAGACAATCCAAGCCAGAGCGTTGTGCTGCCCATGGTCAGTTTGAGTCTTCCCTCCTCAGTCAAAGTTCTCTGGAAACACCCTCTCTGACATGCTCAGAAATGCGTCTCTAAAGTGATCCTGAGTCTACTCAAGCTGCCAGTGAACATCAAGCACCACAGATAGCCTCTGTATTTGTTTTTGGCCTTTATTCTTTTACCCTATGTCCTTTTACCCTATATGAAAAAGGACAAACTCCTTGTGGCAAACCTACTCTACAAAATATAATTGACTGCTACCGAGTTCTGTAGAAGGATATAAAAGATGCTTATATCTTACATCACACAGAAAGTTATTTTAAAATATCCCCATTAGTCATTTCTTCTCTGCCCAAAGTGTTGCAGCTCTAAATTTATACTGAGTCTAGTTTTATATTCTGGCTTTCTTTTTTTCATGAAAACTTGTAATGGATATGCATTGTCTAGTTATTGCTTTGCCTTGGTTCCTTGAATCTTCAAGCACTTCTTCCATTGTGCTTCAATGAAACAATGGCTTCTTCAATTATCACGATCTTTTCTCCTGAAAGGCAGTAAGACTAATAAACAACTGCTTTTCCTTCCATTTTTGTTCTGTTCAGCTGACATATTTTCTAGAAATTCAAATAGAAAAAAGCCTGTCTCAGGGAGCAAAGTTGGTGCAAACTGTGACAGGATGGTGTCTGAGCTGTATGAAATTCATATTTTAGAGAGATAAATTCTAGCTATAACCTCTGCAGTGGAGAATCTTCTTAGAAAATATTTTAAAAGAAGCTTTAGCACATTTGCATATTGTTTACGAGGCAATTTTCAAAAAGTTGGATAATAACAATGAGCCTATATTTCTTTGTAGTTTTCTTGTGAATATTAGTATTGTCAGTTCTTGTTTATACAGATTTATTAATATTTTCAGTACCATGATTTCATATTTCAATATTCATTCATATATTCATACTCTAAAAGTTACTTTAGAAAAGTATCCTGAAGAAGCCAAACAAAATGAATTATTCAAGGTCTTGATGCAGGAAAAACATGTTTGAATTGATTTTTTAACTTCAAGTAGTGATGGTTCTAATTCCACTGAATTGACAGTTTTCAAAGGAAATAGGCACTAGTTAGCTTATCATTCATTTAGTTCCTGCTAAGTAAGAGAAACAAGGGGCTCTGTTCATGCTGACATTATTTGGGTAAAATTTGCTCTGTATAATAAGATGATACCTCTTTATCGTTTTATAAATCTGTCTGCCAGACCTCTTTGCTCAACTGCATAGCTCTGCACAGCATGGCTCACCTTGCTGTCCTTTAGAGTTGTGTTCCCTGAGATTGAAAGCATGGCATTATCCCACTGTTCTGTTGGCATTGCCAACATGCTAATCAGTAAATCAGCACTTCAGTATAACTAAATAATTAGAATAAAAAATGGCTTTCAAAATTCTAAACATATAAGGTCCTTATATTAAGGACAAATTGTGAACTAAATTCAGCAGAATAAAATTGTAATAAATTATGTTTTCCAGCCAATAATCATTTAATCATTGGTAAGAGTAATTTTCATTAGTCTGACTGGATTAGATTTTGTAGGATTAGAATAGAAGAGCAATGTCTTTTTTTTTTTTTGAAAAGTAGGTGTTAATATTTTATACATTCATATTGTTTAGGTGTTAGTATATTATATGTTCATAATGTTTATTCTGGGACAGATACTGGGTCTAGTATTTTAAATAACAAGTTACATAAAAACAAACAAAAAACTCCACAGCTTTATGACTGAATAAGTAATGATCATTAGAAGTACATCATGAGTACATGAGAAATCAAACTACCTCATTCAGAATTTTATCCAAGCTGATTTTAGAGCTTTTGTTGAAAACCATATAAAATTCTAAAAATACCCAAGGATTAAAGTGAATGGGGCTCAGATATTATGGCAAAAATGAGAGCAGGCTGAAAGGTTTGTACAGCAGACTGAGCTGAAAGCTGAATCAGGCTGCAGTTTTATCCTCTTGCCTAAAAAGAATGAAGGTAAGATGGCAGACTAGAGGCTGCCTTATTGTGAGTTGGGGTTAAAGTCAGTCAGAAAAAAGGAAACATGAATGAGCAAACATTATCCTGAAGAGGAGCTTTTGATACCAGTGAAAGATGTGAGGGAACACTCAAACAGGAAAAGTGGGAAAGAACGGGAAAAACAGTAAAAATGGTGGCAGAACTTTCTGTTAGAAAGTTCCAGGAACAGTGTTTAAAAGGGACCTTGCCAGGTGTGTATTTGTGTATAGTGGAAATTGACATAAGACTTCCAGCACCCAACTGCATAGTGTTGGGAAATCAAAGCCTAGACTGAACTGTTTCCAGGAGAGGTCTGCATGTGCCAGAGGAGGAATACGGAAGGAAATTTGAATAAAGAGATTCCCTATCTCCTGCCAAGTACAGAGGAAAAAGCAACCAGACCAAGGTTTGATGAGTATAGCTAGGACTGCAAGATCAGAACTCAACCGGAAGTGACCTCAACACCCCCCCCCCCAACCCCACCCCCCCACCGGAAGCCCCCCCCCCCCCCCCCCCCCCCGGCCCAAATTACCATTATACCATTTTCATACCTAAACAGACATTTGAAATAAAAAAACAGCAAAACAAACCTTAGGGCTACATTACAAATTGGCTGGTTGGATTTCACACAGAATGTTTCACACCACAGATCGAACAGCCTCTCCTCAAAAACAAAAATATCTAGAAACAAATCCTCTTTGACCTACTAGAGACTGCAGCAGAATAAAAATAGAAATGAAGTGCAGGTATGACTTCATAAAATGCACAAATGTTTGGGGAAATGAATACTGCACTTTTTGAATAAAAAATCATTGAAGAAAGCAGAAAGAAATTAAAAATCTTTTGAAAAGAAATGAAAACAAGAGAACAACCTACAAGAATTTCAGGATACAACTAAGGTAGCCTGAAGACAAATGTGTATAGCACTAAGTGCTCGCATCAAAAGGACATTATACACAGAGGACAAAGACAGACACATACACAACAATGTGCGGCAAAACACAGTCCATGAAAATATCATATTATATAGAGGGGGACTAAAGGATAACCAAGATGTGAAATAGAAATGACTAGAACTTCTAACAGAAAATGAAAGTGAAACATTCAGGATAGAGGTATAGGCAAGAAATTTCTGAACAGAATACCACTAGCACATGGAACAGGTCCTAAGAACTGACAATTGAAATGGAAGTAATACATGGCAAAAGGTGCTATTAACCAGTAAAATGACAGCCTACAGAATGGAAGACATGTTTTGTTAGCTATACTTCAGATGAGGTATGTATGTAAGCAAAAATTAAACACACAAAAGTCAAAATGTTCAATCAAATAGATGTACTGAGGAACTCAACAGCCAGTTCTCAAAAGATAAACTACAAATGGCCAGTAGATATTTTTTAAGTTATCTACTCATTAGAGCAATGCAAATTAAACTCAGATTCCATCTCATCCCAGTCAGAGTGGCTATCACCATGACAACAGATCACAACTAATGCTGGCAAGGATGTGGGGAAAGAACATTAATTCACTGTTGGTTCAATTGTGTGTAGTGTGGCCTGAATGGAAATCAATGTGTATAACTCTTATAAATGAAAAGTTAAATTACCGTATGATCTAACTGTACCACTGCTGGGAATAGTCCAGTGGCCTGTGTGTCCTACCATGGAGATACTTTCATACTCTTGTTTATTTATTGTCTTCTCAGAGTGGCTAGGAAATGGAGACAACCTAGATAGCCATTAATCCATGAATGGATAATAAAAATGTAGCACATATAAGCAATGAAATTTTATTCAGCTCTGAAGAAAACAGATTATGAATCTTTTCACAAGAAAGAACATGAACAGAAGTGAGGCTATCCAGACCCAACAAGACAAACTGAACATGTTCTCTGCGTGTGTACATTCTAGCATCTATATGTTCAATACTTGTGCTTAAGTTGGTGTAAGGTGGGTAAAGGTTAGGAAGCTCTAATGAAGACCTTGAGATTAGAAAAGAGACGTCAACAGAGAAAGAGGTGAATAGAATGAAGCTGAAGGGAAAAATGCTAGGGTCAACCTATACTGTGGGGAAGGGCTAGCAGGAAGATGAGGATCAAGTGGGAACATGAACCAAATTGTCCCGCGCTACCTTCTCGCCAGCAAGAACGACGCGGCACACAAAGGATCCTTCTGCAGTAAAGCTTTAATGCATCTTGAGAGGGAGAGCATAAGCTTGCCAAGAATGGAGACCCCGAACAACAGAACACCCGTCCCTTATATAGGCCACAGCGCTCGCCTGGGACGTGGAGCTTCCCCATTGGCTCCTGCACATTAGGCCAGATGACGCCACAAGAGAGGCTGAGACTCTGAGGTGGAAAATTACCAGGTACATGCGCACTAGCCTGTTTACAACTTGTCCTCGGCCGGATGTAGGCGCCATCTTGTAATGGCGAATGTGGGTGCGACTCGGGCGGCTCCCCACACCAAATATTTCATTTCAACCAAAATTAAAATGTGTTATTTTATAGGTATTTAAGAAAATAGATTTAAAATATTAAACATTTAAAAAAAATCACAAAAGAAACCTGAGAATAACAATACTTTTCCTTTGTTATTCACCTTTAATAATTTAATAATTAAGGATAATTTTTCCTTAATGGTAGATCCCAAATCTCTTTATTTTTACCCTTGCTTCAAAATCTTTAAGAACTGCTATCACCCATTGGACATAGGAAGCAATTTTATAAAATGAATGTTTCAGCTTGATGTTGAATTAGGACAGGAAATCAAAATTATCATTTACAATGAAGTTCATGCTCCTCTCATTGGTCTTATGTATTTTCTGTGACCCAGATCACTCATACATTTCTAACTTTGTTGTTTCTTCTCTTGGAAGGGCACAAGTGCATCAGACAACAAAATTGATAGTTGGGTATGGATTAAAGAAGCTACGACAAAGAATCTCTGATGCTAACATCTAGAAAATTCAGGAATACTAGAAAGAATCCAGAAAATAGCCCCAAGCAGAAACCTTTGTAAGGGGCCAAACCAATGAGACAAAGCATGTAAATGACCTAAGTGTATTGTGTATAGTGGGGAGGCTTTGTGGAGTCACATCACCTATGATAGGATATCCAAGAAGCACAAGCTACTTTTGTACTCTCCCTTCTCTGTGACTAACTTCCACCATGAGTTCATTAGTTCTTTAGATTTACACAAAATATTTTCATTCCTTTGGAAATAGCCCCTTTCCAGAACTTTTTGTAATACCATCTTTCACTATATTCAACATTTCTAGACCGTGCTCAAGCCTTTTTGGTGACACCTGATGATCACTCAGTGAATTAAACATTTTTTTTGTAGTACTTAGACATTTTGTTAATTACTGTCAGTCAGGACTACTCAGACCAAACTTTGTTTTTCACATTTTATAGATGTGTATATTAAGAGTAGAACAGGTTTCATTATGACATTTCCATGATGCTTAAAAGCCCTTTTTTGTTAAGTACCTTTCTTACTTCTTGATACTTACCCTCCCAACAACTGCTCTTCTTCACCTTTCCCCAATCCAAGTGGGGGCCTCTTTAGTGTTCATGTCTTCCTCAACACATCATCAACCTACAGATTGGGAAAAGTCTTCACTCATCTCACATCCAGTAGAGGGCTAATATACAAAATATATAAATAACTCAAGAAGCTAACCACCAAGAAACCAAACAACCCAATAAAAATGGGGTATAGAACTAAACAAAGAATTCACAACAGAGGAATCTTGAATGGCTGAGAAGCATTTAAAGAAATGGTCAAAGTTATTCATCAGGAAAATGTAAATCAAAACAACCCTGAGATTTCACCTTATACCAATCAGAATGGCTAAGACCAAAACTCAGGTGACAACACATGTTGGCAAGCATGTGGAGAAAGAGGAATACTCCTCTGTTGCTGTTAGGATTGAAAGCTTGTAAGACCACTCTGGAAATCAATCTGGAAGTTCCTCAGCTAATTGGAAATAGATCCAGCTGAAGACCCAGCTATACCACTCTTGGATATATACCCAAAAGACGCTCCACAATACCACAGGGGCACATGTTCCATTATGTTCATTGCAGCCTTATTTATAATAGCCAGAAGCTAGAAACAACCCACAGCAGAAGAATGGATGCAGAAAATGTGGTTCGTTTATACAATGGAATACTACTCAGCTATTAACAATGAGGTCATCCTGAATTTTGCAGGCAAATGGATGGAACTAGAAAATATTATCCTGAGTGAGGTAACTCAGACCCAAAAGGACATGCATGATATCTACTCACTAATTAGTGGATATTAGCCAAAAAATAAATTAAATAAATAAATAAATAAATTAAAGTACAAAATACCCCAAGATTCAGTCCACAGAACTTAAAAAGATCAACAGGCTGAAGGGCACAAACGAAGATGCCTCAGTTCCACTTGGGAGTGAGAAGAAAGCAACCACAGAGTGTGGGAGGGAGGTACTTGGGAGGGAAAGGGGATTGAGGGAAGAGGGGAACATGAGCTGATATTGGGTGGGGGAAGCCCTGAGGGACAGCAGAAAAAATGGAAACAGGCAACCTCGGGAGGTAGGAGGTGGGGGTACCCTCCAGAATGCACCACAGACCTGGGAGGTAAGAGACTCTCAGGACTCAAAGGGAGGGACCTTAGATGAAATGGCTTACATTAGGGAGAGGGAATTTACAGAGCCTACCTCCAGCAGAAAGACAGGGCATCAAATGAGGGATGGGGTTATCATCCCACAGTCAAAACTCTGACCCATAATTGTTCCTGTCTGAAAGAACTGCAGGGATATAAATGGAAAGGAGCCCAAGGAAAAGAAGGTCCACAGACAGGCCCAAAGTAAGATCAAGCTTAAGGGGAGGCTCCAAGACCTGACACTATTACTTGAGGCTATGGAGCACTCACAAAATGGTACCTATCATGACTGCCATCCCAAAGACCCAACAAGCACCTGAAAGAGCCAGATGCAAATATTTGCACCCAACCAATGGACAGAAGCTGCTGATCCCTGTGGTTGAATTAGGGAAAAGCTGAAAGAAGCTGAGGAAGAGGGCAACCTTATAGGAGGACCAGCAATCTCAATGAACCTGGACCCCTAAGATCTCTCAAATACTGGACTGCCAACCAAGCAACATACACCAGCTGATATGAGATCCCTAACATATATAGAACAGAGGACTGCCGGGTCTGGGTTCAGTAAGAGAAGATGCACTTAACCCTCAAGAGACCCCAGGGAGTTTAGAGGTCTGGTGGGGTGGGTGGTCGGTGGTGGGGACATCCTTGTGGAGACAGGGCAGAGGGGTTGAAGTATGGGTTGTGGAACAGTAGGAGGGTGGTCTGGGAGGAGAATAAAATGTAGAGTGTACATAAATAAACAAATAAATAAAGTAATTTAATTGCTATGTTTCTTCAGTACAATACTAGTAGTAGGCACTCTTCTAGAGCCCATAAGCTTCATGAACCTATCTAGTCTTAGATTCTTGGCAATTTTACCAACTATTGGTTTGATCTCATAGAGTAGGCCTTTTATTCAACTAGAAACTAATTGATTTCTACCATAACATTTGTGCCATTATTGAACCAATCTGTCTTGCAAATAGGTTGCTTCTGTAGGTTTCACAGCAGCAAGCAAAGTACCTTCCATCACAGTGAATGCTAGTCAGTAAATAAGTGTAAAGCTTCTAGTTGGGAATCAGCTCTATATCTCTATGGAGAATGACACATGTGGTGTCTTCAGCAATACTACATTAACAATATGAAGAGTAAGTAATTCTCAGCAATAACCTATAGTGTTTGGTTGTGATAGGGTTTGTGGAATTCCTTTGATCCATGACTCAAGTACATGTAACACTTTCCTGGCCTTGGGTGCTTTATTTGGTGGTGTAATATGTTGAGTTGGAACATTGTTTTCTTCACAATATGATGACTTCATTTAAATTCTTTTCATATATGTATATATTTTGAGAAGCTTGTAAAGTAGGAGCTTTGCATATTATTTTTCAAAAGGCCATTTAGTGTTAGTTGTCTCTCCCCTAAATACATTCCAATTCCTGTCCACATCTAATCCTCTTATTCTAGTTTCCCCTTTATCACTTTATAGCATTCTGTTCTATTTTCCCTTATTGGAGATAACGCCCTCTTTGCCCCACCATATTCCCTTACTACCTACCTAACCTCCAAGCTTGAAACATACACATCTAATACAAAACCTAATATTTACATATTGAAAGAAAATATGCATCATTGTCCTCTTTTATTCTGGCTTAGCTCACTTAGAAAAATTGTTTCTATCTCTGTCCATTTTTTATTCAAATTTTATAATTTCATTTTTCTTAATGGATATTAAGAAAATGTATACAGTATTCCATTGTATACATGTACTGTGTTTTCATTATTCATTGACTGGTTGTGGGACAGCTAAAGCATTTCCAATTTCTTGCTATTATGAACAAAGTAGCAATGAACAACCATGAATAATTATCTCTGTAGTAACATGTAAAGTCCCTTGGGTGGTATAGCTGGATCTTGTGGTAGATCAATTTTCAGCTTTATGAGGAACCTCCTCTCTGATTTCTCTGATAGATGTACATGTTTGTATTCCCATCTGAAATGTGCAAGTCTTCCTCTTTCTGTGAATCCTCACCACCATGAGCTGCTATTTGTTTTACTGAACCTTGCTTCTCTGACTACTGTAAGATGAAATCTCACAGCTGTTTTAACTGATATTTACTTGATAGTTAAGAATACTGGACCTTTTAAAAATGTTTCTTAGTTGTTTTGATTCATCTTTGGATAACTATGTGTTTAGTTTTGTTTAACATAAGTTACTTACTGTTTTCTTGTCACGTTTATTTTTTAGTTCTGTATATATTCTACATACAAATCTACTATTAGATATATAATTAGTAAACATTTTTTCTCATTCATATGCTGATACTTTGCTCAAATGATGAAACCTGTCTTAGTTACTTCTCTGTTATTGGGATAAGATACCACTACCAAGAAGACTCATAATAGAAGATATTTAATTTGTTGATCATGCTTCTAGAGTGTTAGAGTCCATGACTATAATTGCCATGACCCTAAGAGAGCACTTCTCACATATTCTGGTTATTACATTCTTTCTGATATGATATTTTTCTAGTCTTGGGAAGGCAATTGATGTCCTATTTTAGACTGAGTCCTTACAGACACTTACTAACATAATGTGGAGTGTTGAGAATCTCTACATTAATAGCTAACTACTTCAGAGATAATATTCTCTGGTCAAAGTTAGGTATAGCACTAATGTATGGATATAAGCATACATGCTTAGAAAGCAGCAAACCAAAATATTTACAAGATTACTTAGCAAAACATCTGCAAAAATAATTATGATGCAAGAATTATAAGCAGTGAGCTTGAAGATATTCAACAGATATTTTCAAAAGTAAATAATAAAAATTATTAAAGAAATTTGATTGAAGGTTTTTGGGGTCTAGAAAGCATATCAAATGATCTAATGTAAATACAATTACAATCCTATAAACACAAGAGTTTAAGAATGATGAACAGACAGTATTTGTAGATAAACTGAATGAAAATTTCCCCAATATTATTATTATTGTTATTATTATCATCATCATCATTATTACTAGTGTTTTGAGATAGTCCTATAGACCACTCTGACCTCGAACTCATAGGGATCCACTTGACTCTGCCTCCCAACTCTTGGGATTAAAGGCATGTACCACTACCACCTAGCCTCAAATAATATATTAAAAATCAATTTTATTCCAATATCTAAGAACCTTATCTAATAATAAACTATCTCATTCTATCTATCTATCTATCTATCTATCTATCTATCTATCTATCTATCTCTCTATCTATCTATCTATCTACCTATACTGTTTAAAAATAAAGAAATAGAAATTCTTTGAAATAAGATATTCAGTTAATGGAATGGCCTGGATTTTCTCTAATGCATTAATATGAACTGACATGTTATCTTAAGATTCAGAAATGACATTGAACTTCTAAATTGTGTTGAACAGTTTATTGATCTGAAATAGTATTGAATAAACTTTTAAGATTAATATGATTGACAACATTGACAGATAATACAACAAAATCATTAGACTCATTATGTGCATTAAAGAAACATTTGTCAAAATTCAACACCTGTTTATGAAAAAACACATTAGAAGGCAGTTAATTTCTTTCAAAATATAGTTTGGATTCATAAAATGTTAGCTTTAGAACAAGACACCACCATTTAGTCTTATGACATGACTAATATAAGCAGGTACAATAAAAGAATTACAGAAGCAGCCAGAAATGAGTAAGTAGAATTGTCTCTATTCATAAAAGACCTGATAATAATTATAGAAATCCTATTTGCTTTCTAAGTACATCTCAATTCAAAAAGAAGAATATAGAAATATGAAGCTTAGGGGAGCAGATTAAATTGCCTGTATTTTTATATATTACTTGCACAAGTTAATTAAATGCATGCTTTACAAAAGTACAAAAACCCTGGTTGTTTTTTAGTTTATTTATTTATTTACTTTACATCTCAGTTGAAGCTTCCTGTCCCTCCTCTCCTACCAGTCTCTTCCTCTCAATTCACCTCCACACTCATCCTCCTGCCCTCCCTTTCTTTTCAAAGGAAGGTGCATCTTCAGCTATTGTGGTTAGGAAAGGAAGCTCAGTTAGGAAAAAGAACCCAAAGGCAGACAACAAAGTCAGATATAGCTAGTTCTCCTGATTTTAGAAGTCCCACAGGAAGACTGAGTTGCACATCTCTTATATATGTGCTGATGGCTTAGGGCAAGCTCTCGGTTTGGTGCTTCAGTCTTGGTGGTCCCCTAATCAGGTTAGTTGATTCTGAATGTACAAAACATGATTTTAAGAATAAGTTTCATGGATAAGAGGGACGGTTCAGTTCATAAAAGAACTGGCTGCTCTTCCAAAGGACCTGAATTGAATTCTTGATACCTGTACAGCAGTTCATAACAACTCCAGAAGGTTCTATGCCTACTAAAATCTTAGACAGCAGCACAAACTTACATGCAGGCAAAACACTCAACACTTAAATATAAAATTTAAAACTAAATAAATGAAATACAAACAATAAGAAATTTCATGAAGAAGTGTAAACTCTGCACATTGATAATACAATACTATTGAAGGAAATTTCAAACTCTGTCACACTTTTGTAGGTCAGAAGGCTCAGTATTCTCCACATTTTTCAATACAGCTCAATTCTGATCAGTAGTCTTTTGTCAAAATAATTGACTTGAGGGGCTACCCAGGAGTGGAATCGCTGGGTCCTCAGGTAGTATTATGTTCATTTTTCTGAGGGTCTACCAAACTGATTTCCAGAGAGGTTGTATCAGCTTGCATTCCCACCAGCAATGGAGGAGTGTTCCTCTTTCTCCAAATCCTCACCAACATCTGCTGTCACCTGAGTTTTTAATCTTACCCATTCTGACTGGTGTGAGGTGGAATCTCAGAGTTGTTTTGATTTGCATTTTCCTGATGACTAAGGATGTTGAGCATTTCATTAGGTGCTTCTTGGCCATTCGAGTTTCCTCAGTTGAGAATTCTCTGTTTAGCTCTCTTCCCCATTTTTTGATAGGGTTATTTGGATCTCTGGAGTCTAGCTTCTTGAGTTCTTTATATACCTTGGATATTAGCCCTCTATCAGACATAGGATTGGTAAAGATCTTTTCCCAATCTGTAGGTTGCCGTTTTGTCCTATTTACAGTGTCCTTTGCCTTACAGAAACTTTATGTTCATAACAGCCATATTTATAATAGCCAGAAACTGGAAACAACCCAGATGTCCCTCAACAGAGGTATGGATACAGAAAATGCAGTACATTTACACAATGGAATACTACTAAGCTATTAAAGACAACAACTTCATGAAATTCACATACAAATGGATGGAATTTGACAATATCATCATGAGCGAGGCAACAAAAGAATGAATATGGTATGTACTCACTGTTAAGTGGTTATTAGCTCACAAGTTCGAAATACCCAAGAGTTACTTCACAGCAACAGTAGAGCTGAGTGTGAGGTCCCAGATGGAGGACTTGGAGAAGGGACTGAAGGACCTGAGGGAGTTTGCAGCCCCAAGGAGGGAGCAACCATGGCAACTGGCCTGACCCCTCGATACTCCTGGGACCCATGGTGCTGGCCACATATGCAGCAGAGGAGGGTCTTCTTAGACATCAGAGGGAGCAGAGGCTCTTGGGCCTGAGGGTGTTAGATCCCCCAGTAAAGGAGAATCCCATGGAGGGAAGACGAGAGTGAGTGGGTGGGGGAATACCCCCATAGTGGCAGGGGGAGGGGGGAGGAAATGGGGAGGTTCCAAAGGGAAGATCTGGAAAGGGGGAAACATTTGAAATGTAAATAAAGTATGAAAAAATAAGTAAATAAAAAAGAAAAACAAAAATAAACCAAAAACTGAAAACTTTAAATAAATAAATAAATAAGAGAGGACTTGATTCTCTTTCTGAGAGCCCAGTTTTGATTCTCATCACCCATAGTTCAGCTCAATCACCTGTAACTCTAGTTTCAGGGTTTGCAACATGTTCATCTCAGAAGGGCTTTGTGGGTACCAAGCATATATATGATGCATAGACTTTCATGTATGCCAAAACCCCATTCACATAATTTTAAAAAATATCATAAAAGCAATATTGTTGAGCTGATACTACATTTACTTGGAAGCAAAATCAATCTAGAACATCATGTTTGAAAAATTGAATATGTTGGAAAGGACAGTGTGGTTATAGGAAAGACATGGGCCAATGGAACTGAGATAGGATCTCAATTGAGCTTTGAAACATTTGGCATAGTAACTCAGCAGTGAAAGTACAGTGTTTTCAATAAATGTTAGAAAATAGGAAATGAAGCAGAGGAGACATTAGAGTTGTGGAATAAGAGCCAATCCCCACCCACACTTCACACAAATTCACCTAAGCTCAGTTTGACTTTAGATTTGATAGCAATAGCTTTTGCTGATCACATGGTCATGTAGCTCTCCTACCCCCTATTTTTTTTAACTGTTCTGAACCTTCCCTAGCAATTTTGTCTTTAGGTTCCATTATATTAAGCATCTCTATAGCAACCTGAAGATAGTGTATTCTATCTCTATTCTATTACTTGCAAAATATGCTGTCTTCCATTATTTTTCTGTTACTTGTGGTGTTCTCAAAGTCAGTCTGATCCTACAATCAGGTCTCCTGTTGTTCCTATAATATCCTGTAGGAGAGGAACCATAATCACTCTTCATATGATTTCTCTTCTCTATCATTGCTTTATCTAGATTCCTCTACTAAACACTGTTATAGTCATTGTGTGGCTTTTCTTAAGATTTATTTATTTTTGTTTTCTGTATATGTGTGACCTCCTGCCTGTGTGCATGTATGTATACCCCATGTGTGCCTTGGGCCCTCAGAAGCCAGAGGAGGAAGTTAGTTCCCTGGATTTACAGGAGGTTATGAGTCACCCAATGGGTGCTAGAAACCAAACCCAAGTCTGCTGAAATTGCAGTAAGTGCTGTGACCCGCTGAGCCATTTTTACAGCTCCCACCCTGTCGGTTTCCATACGTTCTTCTCTTGCAAACAGAATTTTCGGAGCCTTTCTTCGTTCTCATCTGCAACAGCATACCAGCATTCACAGTATATTGGTGGTATTATTTTCCAAATTCCTTTAAACATTATCACTAGCCCCTGTAATCTTTGCTGGGTTATAATTTACTACATGTTCATTCTTTATATTTAAAAAGTTGGCTCATAACAATAGATTTTAGTTAGATCTTAGAGCTCTTAAGAGGTATAGTTCTGTTATTCCATTTTGCGGGAAAAATCAAACAGTTATTTCCATAGCTCAAATTTGTTGTGTGTTAATTATAGATCTGATGTTCAGGAGTGCTGGTCAAGGGCAGATTATGAGAAAAAGTATTTTGCTTTACAAAGTAGAGAGAAACCTTTTTATTATCTTTCTGCCAAGACACAACTTATCATTTATGAGGAACAATACAATATTTCTAGACATGCACATGGTTAGAAGAGATTCTGGGTGTCAGCCTGTTCAAAGGACATCCCCCTGCGTTCATCTTCCCCACAGGTTTTGGGTGAGCAGATCTACATGCCCCTGGAAGCCCACAGTCTCTGGAGCTTTGTTACCCCCATGACTAGATGCAGGGTCACCGATACCTTCCTCTACATCTCTCATCTTCTAGTGGGAAGAGATTGGGGTATGCTTAGAATTCAACAGTGAAACTTATGCAGGATGCCCTCAGAAAAAAATACAAGGTTTATTTCTTTCTCAAAATCCCAGAAGTGGCTGGCAGATTTTACTATTTTACCAGTTGGAATTTTTCTTCATTAGTTGGAAATGGTATACTGTTATTTGAGTAGCTGGAAACGAATCTTCTAAACATGTATAATACCACAGTGTAGAGCACTAGGATATATTGTTTATTGGAAAATAAATAGGATACTTACTTGAAGTTTAGATTATATAGGAAAGATTTCAATAGACTTTTCTAAAGAATACTTTTATGTAGCCAGATCATATAAAAACAGTATTGGACAGAAACTAAAGGAGGATTTAGGGAAGCTGCCTAAGTTTAATTATTGGCTACCTGAGAAAGTTTTTTTACAATAATTCATTGAACTGTATGTCTTCATTTTGTATAATTTTTTGGATGTTTTAAACTTTATAATAAAATTTAAAGCAAGGAATATGGCATGGCATAGTAAGTGATTAATGATTTACTTGAGAATAATTGTTACTGACTTAGTAATATGGCAGGGGGCATATCAGAGAGTATAAGTCACAGCTCGACTTTGGATATTATTGTATAATAAATGCTTGACATATACCATCTCTCAATCATGATCTATAAAATACCATATGGTACATAGGAAAAATAAAGAAAAAATTTCCCATTTTTCTTTCTTGGATGTGCTATCTATCTCCAGATTCCTTGACAAACATGATATTAAGCAAGCTGGCAAAGAGAATGGTTTTAGTGGTGTTATTTCAAAGTAAAAACAAAACAAAACAGTACACAGAAACATTTATTTTCCATCCATAAATGTATGAACAATGGGAATTTCATGTGCCCTGGGGAAGGGGAAGGTCCAATTATTATTAATATTATTATTGTTATTTGTTTTCAGCAGGCGATTGATTTTCATAGTACTCTGTGGTGTACTGGACCACCTTCATGACAGTCCCTGGGGTTCTTGTGGCCTTTCTTTGTTGGCAGGACAGATCTTTGCCTGATGAACGGGAAGTTCCTCTCTGTTCGTTGCAGATGAGGTGGGGCAGGTTGAGGGATTAGGGTATACTTCCTCTCCCTGATGAAAGGTTTTGACAGTCCACTTTAGATACTTGGTCTTCCAGTGGGTGTCCAGGTAGCACATTATAAAGTATCAGGCACCACAGCTTGCACAGGTATATGGGGATGGGAAGTCACACAGCATAGAAGCAGAGCTGGGGCAAGGATGGGAGACCCGCATAGGCTGCCAAGTAGTTGAGGCTCTCAGATGCAGTCAGATTCTGTTCCTCCAGAGAAGCCAGGAAGTTTTTCCGGAAGCCAAGTTTGAAATGGTCACCTCGAGTTTTCTTATTTTTCTTTCTTGTGACTACACCATCATCAAACTGAGGCAGCCTCTTGCCAAGCTTGGGGAGGCCTGAGTGGAGGGCCATCCCCGAAATTGCCCTTGATCCTTCTCTGTGGGTCCACCCACTTTCTGTCTGGGGTTCTGGGAGCAAACTTGTCTCACCATCTGCATCTCAGGCATTTGGTAGCCTAGGTGCAATTATTAAATACGATCACATTCATTTTAGGACAAAAGACTGTGACAGTTAAATTATGTTAGTTTAATTTTTTATTTTTAAAATTACTTGTATATGTGTAAGTGTAAAGGGTATTGGGGGCACAGGTTCCAGCAGGGGCCAGAGGTATACGATCCCCTGAGAGCTGTGTTACCGGTAGTTGAAAGTCTTCTGGTGTGGGTACTAGTAATCAAACTCTGGTTCTCTGCAAGAGCAGGGAGCATTGTTAATGGCCAAGCCACATTCATATCAGTGTTATATATATCCAGTCCAGTTTAATATCAGTTTGTGCCATTGGGTAACCACGGGTTTGAACTATACATTCACTTCTTTCTTTTCCTCCTCCTTCCCTCTCCCCCTTCCCATCACTTCTTCCCTTCATTCCCTCTGGTCCCTCCCTCTCTTTCTTCCCAAACTCTATCTCTCTGAGTGTAAGAGTGCTACAATTTGGTCAGTATTTGACTAGAAAAATTAAATGAGATTTTCTTCCTGTTTATTGTTGACTCTGTGTGTGTGTGTGTGCGTGTGTGTGTGTGCTTGTGTGTGTGTGTGTGTGTGTGTGTGTATGTGACATAATATTTTAATCGAGTTGGTTTTTTTCTTCACCACTTGGGTTTTAGGGATTGAATTTAGGTATTTGTGTTCGGCAGCAAGCATCATTACTGGTTGAGCAATCTTCCTGGTTCCAACTTCCCTTTATTGTGGATGTACAGCATCCATTTCTAAAAAATAATGTTCCTTGCTACCACATATGAGGGATATGTGAGGGGTATTGGGAGAAAGGGGGATATGATCGGGATATAAAGTGAACAAATGAATTAATGTTAGAATAAGAAGTTGGATCTTATAAACTCTGTCCCATTCCATGCTCTTGGAAGGACTGACTGACTTGATCCTGCTCAGGCCACCACAACTGCTATGATTTCATGAGTGTATGGTTTTCTCACATCCATGAGACACTGTTTTTCTCTGGTCTTCCATGCACTATGATTCTCACTATCTTTTCACACACTGTTCTGTGATGATCCTAGAGCCCCATGCACTATGATTCTCACTATCTTTTCACACACTGTTCTGTGATGATCCTAGAGCCCCAGCAGAATGGTGATATAAGTATAGAATTTGTGGATAAGCATTCCACAGCCAGGTATCCTCTGTGCTTTGACTAGTTATAAGTTTTTGTATTAACTACACCCAGCAAACATAGAAGGTGTAACAATCGTGGTTCAGGATAAGGGTATTTGCCACGTCTTTCATATCCTCAAACTTTTCAAATTTTCTGCAGGGGTACCATGAAAACAGTGAAAGTAAATTGTGGGGTTAGTGGACCATGCTAGCAGACAGAAGAACTGGTAAGGGTGAGTGAGCTCAAACCCCATAAAATCAGAATTGAGTATCGTAAGTGTGGTGCCAGTTCTCAGCCAAAATCTAAATGCTTTGGAACATATAACCACATCACTCTACTAAGAAGACCAAGGCAATCAGTCACATAGATAAAATTCTGGAGTTCTCCATGCTAATGAGCTACCTAGACAGGCCCTTCGAGTGTTCAGGCAATGAGCTTCCCTTCCTGGGCATTCTTTCCTGCAAAAGGTATTTAATCCCTTATTCACTCTGAGTGAGGCATATGTATTCACATTTGTCATCAAATAAAGAAATTTGAACAAGTAAAGAGCCTAAATCTCCTGGAGAAGTCTTTCTCTCTTCCAGCCCCTAAGTACTCTTGGCACTCACTTGGGATCAAACTGTGTCCCCCCGAACTCCCATCTGGGAGTTTGACTTCTTCTTCTTGCCTGGCAAGTGGATGCCCTGAAGGAAAGCAAGGACCAGGGACTTCTGTTCCCTCTGATCATGCTGGTGCGCCAGAGATTCTGGTGGTGAGGGAGGCACACAGCCAGGCAACGAATGTAAATTATTTTCTAATTTAAAATTTTACTTCTTTTAGAATTTCCTATAGTATGAGTTTTGTTCTTCACTCAACTCCTCTCATATCTTTTATATAATCACTAAAATTAGTTCTTTTTTTTTTTTTTTTAATCCATCAGTCTGATTTCTGATGCACATATACTCTTGGATGGGTGGCCTCCCACTGGAGCATAGTCTACCTAGCAGAGGCTACACACTTAAAGAAAACTGACTTTTTTCCCAGGAGTTACCAGTTACGAATACTCTTGTAGTAAGGGATAGACATCATGCTGAAGGCTGTCCTGATATGCGCTTTCACAGGTCTCATGTTCTTGTGTATGTTATCTCAACTGCTATGAATTCATATGTGCACCTGTCCTGCTGTGTCCCCAAGTAGTTTCCTTTTAGTCATACAGCACCCCTAGCTCTTAAATTCTTTTTGCTTTGCTTCTGTAGTGATCACTTAGCCATGGGGGAAGGGGATATGATGTAGATGTCCCATTTACTGTTGAACAGCCCATAGACTATTATTCTCTGTACCTTGACAAGTTGTTAGTCTCTATTAATCATCATTAATTTCAAATAGACCTTCTCTTGGGGAACACATTCATCTTTGGGAATAAAAATATGACATTAAGAATTGGTTTAATACTATATTCATTCAGCAAAGTAGTAGTGATAAGTTTTCCTCTAGGTTCTATGACATGTCTAGTCATAGTTTCTTCATCCAAAAATGGTGCCAGGTATGGATTTCATCTTGCATGAGGAGTGCAGTCAGATGCAAATAGAAAGTGGGTGGTTACTTCCATGATAGCCATGCGATGAGTGGGCATGTCTTACCAAGGCAGCTGTGATTGTATCTCATGGGATTCTTCTAAACACTTCTCACTTTGTTCCATCAATTAAGAAGAATGTAGTTTTTTCTAAAGTGTTATAATATTTTCACTGTTGGTGTGAGTGAGAATTGATGCAGCCACTCTGGAAATCCTCAAAAAGTTAAAAATAAATATACCATATGGCCCAGCTGTATCACTCCTTGGCATATTTCCAAAGGTCTTGACATTCTACTCCAGAGATACTTGCTCAGCAATGCTCATTGCCTCCTAATTCACAATAGTCAAGAAATAAAAACAACAAAGTGTCCTTCAACAGATGAATAAATAATGAAAATGTACTGCACAAACACAATGGAATACTATTCAGCTGTAAAGAAAAACAAAATCATGAAATTCGAAAGTAGATGGATAGACTTGGAAAAGATTATGTTGAGTGAAGTAACCTGCTCTCTCTTATCTGTGGTTTCTAGATTTAAATATTCAGATGTGACTACACAGCACGAAGTAACTGCAAAAATGCTGAAAGCATAAAGGAATCTTGGTGGGTGGCAGCTTGTGAGTAAATAGGTGATTTGAAGTAGAAAAGAGAATAATAGTGAGGGGCCTCCACATCTGGAGCAGGAAGGGAGGTCGATGCAGAAGGATAAGGCAGGATGGGGCACATAAAACACAGAATTCATAAAGCCTCAAGAAATCACTTAATTTTAAATTCATCTAAAATTATATACAATACATCTAAGTACATGAGTTCACATAGAAAGTTCAGATATCTATCACATATCTATTTATCTATATTATCTATCTATATGTCATCTATAATATGTATCACATTTCATCTTTGTATAATTATCTATGAATCTATCTCTATCTCTCTTTCTCTGAATTTATCTCTCTATCTATATCTTTTCTCATCTATATATCATCTATCTCTCTATTAATCTGTATGTCATCTATCTATCTATCTATCATCTATCTATCTATCTGTCATTTACCATCTCTTAAATGAAGTAAAGCCACATGCATTGACAATGCTCCTCTCAAGAATCATAGACTAACAAAACAGTTGTACCAGGAACAAGAAACCTCTTCTGGAATGGTTGGTCAGGGCAGTCAAAGTGACTCCCAATACAATATATATTCCAGATGTAGTCCTTTGTTGACTTTCAGGAATTGAGGGTGAACCTAAAGACATCACACATGTAGGACACAAGATTAATATGATTGGAGCTTGATCAAATCCTAAAACCTCTTTTATGTGGCCTAGCTTCCATGGATCTGGAAAATACTATGCAGTATGCAAAGAAAAGGAAATGAAAAAGTCCTACCTAACTCTAATACTTGTAAACCATGGCAATTACCACTATGCAAGATATAAAAAGGGTTTCCAGATCCATTTATTTACTTGTGAATTTTGTGATTTTATTTTTCTGAATTGCTTAGTAATATTAGTTAAGTTAATCACTTGATAAACAATAAAAATGTCTCACATTTACACATTTCATTATTTATTGTCAGTAGATAGATGTATGGCTTTCTTTGAAATCATGGTTATTGTGAAAATAGATGACCATGTATTTATTTCTAGGACATGGACTTCTTTGGTTATATATTCAAGAATTGTATGGCTAGATCCTAAAGTAGATCCGTTTAGTGGATGACCCAGTTTGTATTCCTACCATCAGTAGCCAAATGTTTCCCCATCACTCCAACATTGTCTTGCCTTGCCTTTGTCCTCTCCTCCCTCTCCTCTCCTCTCCTCCCTCTCCTCTCCTCTCTTCCCTCTCCTCTCCTCTCCTCCCTTTCCTCTCCTCTCCTCTCTTCCCTCTCCTCTCCTCTCCTCTGCTCTCTCTGTCTACCTCTTTCCATCCTTTCTCTTTCTTTCTTTCTTTCTTTCTTTCTTTCTTTCTTTCTTTCGTGTTTTTTTAGATTTTGAGTTCTAAATATATGCTAGGCGAACCCTTTGTCAGATGAATCATAACAGGTACAAATTTTTACTATTCTGTGGTCTCCCTTTTCACTTGAGTGATGGTATCTCTTATATCTCATAAACAATTTATCTTCATGTCATGTCTTAACTATAGTTCTATTGGCTTGAAGAGACACCATGAGCAAGGCAACTGTTATAAAGCAAAGCATTTAATTGGGGGCTTGCTTAGAGTTTCAGAGGGTCAGCCCCTTCTGCCAAAAGAAGGCAGAAATGTAGCTGAAGCAGCAGTACCTGAGAGCTATAAATCTTGATCCACAGGCAATAGTCAGAGAGAGAGAGACAGAGAGAGAGAGAGAAGGAAGAGAAGAGAAGAGAGGCTGGGCTTAGCATGGGGTTTCGAAACCTGTGATATACTCCTTCCAAGGCCACACCTTTTCCACCAGGATCACACTTTTGAGTGAATATGAGCCCACAGGGGCCATTCTCATTCAAGCCACCACTTGAACTCTCATTTATTCATTCTTTTCCTCAAAGCATACACTATGGGCATCCTGTTTAGAAAGTCTTTTCCTGTACCAGTGAATTTATGTTGAAATGTGGTTTTAAAATTCTATTCCATTGATCAATAAGTCTGTTGTATGTCAGTATCATGGTTTTTTCATTACCATAGTTCTGTAATAGAACTTGAAATATGGGATGGTCAAACATAAGTAGAAATTTTGAGTGCAGTATATTTGGCTATTCTAGGGCTTTTTTATTTTCACATGAAATATAAGATTGTATTTTTAATTTCTGCAAAGAAGTTCTGGAATTTGGATGGACAATGTTTTGAATCCTTAGATTGCTTTTGGTAAGATGACCATTTTCATAGTATAAATCCTGCCAGTCCATGAGCATAGAGGTCTTTTCATGCTTTCATTTAGATATTTCATTAAATTTCCTTTCTCAGTATTTAAAATGTTATTCCTACTCAAGTCTTTGAATTGCTTGCTAAGATTTATTGTAAAACACATTTTTAAAGGTTTTGTGGATAATATTGTTTTCTTAATTTCTTTCTTTTTGTGTGATTTATTTATTTTTTCTCACTTATTCACTTTACATCCTGCTCACTGGCACCCTCCCAGTCACCACTTCCCAGAGTACTTCCCCATCCCCTCCCTTCTCTTTGAGCAGGTGCTCAAAGACTATCCTCCCCCCTGGCAAGTCAAGATTTTGCAAGGCTAAGCACATCCTCTTCCACTGAGGACAAGGCAGTCCATCTTTAAGATCATATCCCATATACAGGCAACAGTTTTTGGGATAACCCCCCAACTCCAGTTGTTTGGGACCCACAAGAAGACTAAGTTGCACATCTGTTACATATGTGTGGGGAGGCCTAGGTCCAGCTCATGTATGTTTTTTAGTTGGTGATCCTGTCTCTGTGAGCCCCAAGGGTCTAGGTTAGTTGACTCTGTTTGTCTTCCTGTGGTATTCCTATCCCCTTTGGGGCCAGCAATCCTTCCTCTTATTCTTCCATAAGAATCTGTAAGCTATATCCATTGTTAAGCTGTCAGTGTATTTATCTGTCTGTCTAAGTAGCTATTGAGTAGAGCTCCTCAGAGGACAGTCTTGCTAGACTAATGTCTGCAAGCACAACAGAGTATTATTAATAGTGTCAGAGATTTGTGCATGTCAGTGGAATGGGTATCAAGTTGGGCTGGTTATTGGTTGGCTTGATTTTTATCTTAATGTGATCATTTTTATTTTTAATAAAGGAAGGCTACTCATAAATCTGTGTTAATTTTTTGTCTTGTTTCTGTATTGAATATATTTGTGAGCTCTAGGAGTTTTCTGGTTGAGTCTTTAGGCATTTTACATATAGATTCATATAATCTGAAAATAAGAATATGTTGACATCTTCCTTTTCTTTTGTTATGCCCTTTATTTTCTTTCCTTGTTTTATGACTCCAATAAGGCTTCAAGTACTGTGTATTGGACAGGATGTAGAAAGAGTAGACATCCTTGTTTTGATTCTGGTTTTAGTGGAAATGCTTTAAATATCTTTTCATTTAGAATGATGTTGGCTATGAGGTTACTGTTTATGATGAAATATGTCCAAGATATCACTATTATCTCTTTGGCTTTTTCAAGGATTTTTTTGGGCGGATGGAGGTATTCAGTATTTAATATATGAATGGAATTTGAGAAGTAGCACTGGTTCATTTCCAGATAACTAAGGTTTCTAAACCTATGAGTACACTTTCTGTAGAGTTAGAGAAGCCTCACAATCAATCTTCAGAAGTGTGTGGGAGGCAATCAGGACTTTTTGTAAGGTGGGTGCTGCTGAATATGGTTATGTCATTCTATGTTCCCCACATGAAGAAGAAGAAAGGGAGGGGAGGGTTGGAGAAATCACTCATTAGACATGTGGGTCTCAAGTGAGTCGTGGGATTGAATGGAGTTGCCAATTTGGGTTTAATATTGATTTTTGGAGAGGGGTTGTCCTTTGGTCATGGGGATTGGTAGAATCGATGATATCAGTGTTATGTCTGCCTAGAGAGGGGAGCAGGAATATATATTATGGATGGCTGTAGTTGGTTTTGTTATGCAGAATTAGTTCCAAGAATCTGGTCTTTCTGCCTAGGGATAGGGACCACTCAATGGAGAGATGGATGGAGTTCACAATGCAAGCTGTTCTACATTCCTGAAAAGGGTGAACCAAAATGGTTACTGGAAAACAGGCTAGGGACATATGTCCCTTCAATAGTCATGGGGTGGGTAGAGTTGAGTTTAGGATGAGGAGTCTAGGATCCTTGATTAATGACGGGGTAAGGATACTCTGTAAGATTTGCAGAAGGTTTGCAGTGTGATTTGGACCTCCTTATGTGAAAGGGTGTGCTGAAAGAGTCACAGTTCACCAAACTATTAATAATGCACAAATAAAAATATATATACATACATGTGTATGTGATGTATACACACATATATGTGTATGTTACTTGTATGCGTTTATTAAGGAAATAACAATAATTTAATCTTACTGTGAGAGTTAGAGTATTCCTGATAGGGCCACTGGTATTGTTCTGACCACTACCCCATTGTCATGAAACATAGTCTGTTATCTATGTTTAGATGTGTACCAATGCTCTCATGTCTGTTTTAAATACTCCTAGGGGTCTGGATTCTTCCAGGCCATTTGGTTTGCATGGTTATTTGATTGATAGATATTGTGATTGTAAATCTGCTTCATGAGACAAAATTTGGCTAGGGAACAAGATGAATAGATACAATATTGTAGTGAGATTGTTCTCCTACCTGACTCCTTTTTTTTTTTTTTTCCTTTTTGCTTTTTCCTCCTTAATAACAGTTCTCTCTGTCTGCTTCTTAGATCTTCTTTAAAGATGTCACGTTACCAGACACACCTCTACCACCTGCACTAATAGTGTAAAATAAGTATTCAAGTAATTTTGAATCTTACTGAGCTGAGCTGTGTTCTTGCAAAACAACGATAGTTAAGCACACAAAAAATAAAGAAATAAAATACACAAGAAACATTTTCACATCTGTGAGCAAACATCCAGTAATCCTCAGAGAATTTTCTCTTACTGATTGAAAAGAAGGAAGCACTTTTAGAACCATTATGTATCAATTGCATATTATATCATGGCTCTGTTGGATATCATAAAACCAAATCCCTTTTGTAGTTTGCCCCTTTTTCTTCAATAAAGCCTTGAATTTCAACATTTTTAACAATAATATGTTTATAATGATGTTAACAATATTTCATGGTAACATCAATTAAATATTATATGTAAAAATAAACCTTTTACACAACTTTTTCTCATTGAAATTTAAAATCCCTCAGTTTGTCCAGGAAATTTTTGTTTAGAAAAGTTCTTATGCTTTAATAGTAATAACTGTTGTTTATTTCATTACTTAAGACCTATCCATTTTCCTTTCTCAAGGACTTTTTGAGACTCTGATACAATTTCTTCTCTTTATTGATGAACTGTAATCTTAAAGCATATTTTCAAAGAGAACTAAGGATAGAAATGCTGGAGAATACCATCCAGTTTCCCATAATTTGATTGTCTTTTTGAAGAGTTGATGATTAAGCAAATACTTGTGGAGCTTTGTCTCCCCAGTGTTTTTGTCTCTAGCACCTAAAATCAGAACAAGGAACAAGTGATAATGGTAACCCAATTGAGACAAAAAGGTATAGAAAATGATGGTAAGAGAAAGTCACCAAATGTTGTGAAAGTAATCATGTTTTGAAATCTAATATCATGAAATACAATAACTTTTACAAATGTTAGAATTATTTTGTGTCCACAAATATTTTATATACATTAAAAATAGCTATTGCACTAACTAAAATGTGATACCAAATAGTCTGTGCCTGTGTGTGTGTGTGTGTGTGTGTGTGTGTGTGTGTGTATAAGGGTGATATATGCATATCCATATGTATGTGGGTGATGTGTTTCTACATGGATGCCACTGGCCAATGTTGATACTTTATCACTCTACAGTGTTTTCTTTATTTTTATTTTGTTATCTTAGACAGTGTTTATCACTGAATCTGGAGCTCACATATTGGCCAGACTAACTTCATCATGCCCAGAGACCTCTTGCTCTATCTCCCCAGTAAAAGTTTTACAGATGCTTGCTGTCATATAGAGTTTTTCTTGTGTGATAGCCACCTGATCTAAGGTTCTTAGACATAGAAATCCCTTTACACACTGAGTTATTTATTCATCCTGTATGGATTTATTTTTACACTAATTAAGTTTCTTACATGTATTTGAGGTTATCTTTAGAACTGTAAGGAAGATGCTATGACATTTGCAAATTATAAATAAGGAAAATGATAATGAATAGTATTTGATTAAATTCTTAAATGATCAAGGTAAATTATTTATTTCTAACAGTAAACATATAGATGATGTTGTGGTATTAAGACCAAGTAGTTTGGCTGAAGAAACCTGGAGCTTAATATTTCAAAGGTTTGCTAATATGGTTGTCTTTGAAGAATACTCCCTCATGATAGAATTTAATGGTAGTATTTTGAGTGCGTATCATCCATGAGTAAATGATTGTGGCTATTTTTTGAGTGTGCATTATCCATAAGTAATAAACTGAAAATTTCCATTTCAGTCAATGTCACAGTACAAGAGTGAATACTCCCAGCAAGACAATTTCCACAAGCCCAACACATCCCCTGCTGTATTTGCTGTTGTTTTTATGCTCACTTGGTTATTGGAATACAGATCTGAGATAATTAGCAGGTGACAAATGATTAATTATTCATTGTGAATTCTGAATGCATATTTTTCAGAAAAATAAAAATATTTAACAGTAACCTTTGTATTTTATTATTTGAAAATTTTATATATGTGTATAAAACATTCTGTTGACACATTCACCACACATTTTCTTCTTGTCCTCTATCAAATCAACTTTCCTCCCATAATGTCTATATACAACATTAATATTCTTTCATTATTTTTGCTTTTGTCCCAGGACCTATTGGGTTTAACCAGGGTTACGTCCATGGCCATGTGTGGAATGGTACTCATTGCAATACGAGTAATGCAGTAGTAGCTACATCACAAAAAATGTCTTTTTCTCCTCCAGCAACCCTTGACTGCTATTAACTACCATGTCAGAGCAGGGCCATGTGAGTCCTTCTGCATATGCAACCATTCATTTTCTCAATCTTATACAGACTTCCCGTACAAGGCTTTCACAGTTCCAGTGAGCTTATGAGTTCCCAGCCATGTCATGCCCATATGGCACAATTTCATGGCCTTTTGCCTCTTAAGCCCTTGTATTATTTACTCATCTTCCATGTTTTTTGAGCCTCGGAGAAATAATACAAAAGTTCTGCTTCATTTAATGCTGAATATTCAACAATTATTCTCAACACCTTCACCAGTCATGAGTATTTCCATTTATTGTTGATCAAAGGAAGCTATGGACATGCCTGACCAGCAACTTCTGGCACCACGTAGACTAGCAAAAAGGAAGAAATCTTCCAATGGAGGTTCCAGCACCATTTCATTGAATACTGAAACTGAGGTTTTTGATGTCTTCAGTAATAGTCTTTTTATCTAGTTCTAGTGGACATGCAGACTCAGTGACCACATCCTGTATAGTTTTTTTTTTTTTTTTTAATGTTGGAAGGGGACTCAGGTCTTCCTATCATACCTGGGGAGGTGTCTTACACCTGCCACTAAAATTGTTAATAACCCATGACTCCTAGCATTTACTCTTGTGTGGCTCTTTCACTCAAAGTCTTTTCAGTTTTTAAAATAGGTTTCATCAAATTTACAATAGAAACTTCCTGGATTTGATAAGAGCAAATTTATTGAGGACTCCTAGTAATGGAGGACACAGAGTATGAATTGGTTCTCTTTTGTAGCCAGACAATACTTCTAATGGTGCAAATGGTTGAGATATTGGCTGAGAATGTCCCATGGAGATTCACCTAAAATACCCAGGTGGATGCTAAGGCAGTAAGTCACTCTCTGAAAACTGATGCTGGAGTCCTGTTGAGGAGGACACCATCCACAGAGACTGTTGAACAAAAAGATGGTATGCAGGTGTCTGCATGGAACCTACATCCATATGTTCTAGTCTCTTTGGTATAAGAAGTTACCCTTTAGTCTATAAAATAGAGACCTGGACAACAACCCAGCCACAAAACCCTTGACCTACAACCTTCTCTGCCTATAAAAAGCACTGGAAAAATGGTGACACAGAACTTCCCATCAGATGAAGTCTATGTCCCACACTATTTCAATGGCCAGGAACTGGAGACTGGATAGCACAGACACCTAGAGCAAAACCAAACATGACTGGCAAGAAAAAAATTAATTATATGATTTCTAATGATATTTTGCTATACTGATAGATAAGTTCTTTGTCCAGTTGCCATCAAAGAGGCTTCCTCAGACAGCATAGGGGGCAGGAGAAGATATATACTGTGTGGAGAGAGAATCTAAATTGGAGGTCTCAGTTGGATCCTTTATTTCCTTTGGCGATTAGAGAACCCAGTGGAAGAGGCAAAGGAAAGATCGTAGGAGTCAGATGGAATGGAGAACACTAGGAGAAGAATGACCATTGAATCAACTAAGTAGGGCTCATAGGGGCTCACAGAGACTGAAGCATCAATCACAAAGTCTGAATGGATCTGGCCGAGGCACTCTATGTCTGTGTTATGGCTGATAGTTCGGTGTTTTGTTGGAACTCCTAACAGTGGAAGTGTTATATTTCTTTCTGACTCTTTAGTCAACTCTTAGGATTCTTTTCTTTCTATTGGGATATCTTACCCAGCCTTGATCTAAAAGCCTTTGTCTTGTCATATTGGAAAATGATTGAATAATAATATGTAATAAAGTAAGAACTGACTCTGAGTCTATCACTTTGAGAGAAATATTGCAACTGAAAGACAAATTAATGATTATTGAGTGGGAAGATAGTCTAAGTTAGTGTACAACAAATGTCTCAAGGTCCTTTATTTTCTAGAGTAGATGGTCTAGCCCCAGTTATGGTCATCCAATGTTTAAACACATGGATTTTGTGGTTATTCTTTCTTGCTTTTCATTAAAGGAGTCTTTGGGAATTTCTATAAGAACCAAATCCTTGAACTTAAACTCTCAAACTTGTGTATTGAAATAATAGTCATTCATCCATTGATTTCAAAACTGTACTATCAATATTTTAAACCAGAGGGGAAATAACAGTAAACAAAATTTGCAACATTGATGCCCTTTAAGTTCACATGTTGCTAATGAATATGGAAAACAAAATAATGCAAACAGAATATAATGTCAGGGAATATATAGATCTTGCAATGAAATGTATGGTAAGAATAGAAGCATACTGAGTTCTGAGGAAAGCCAGACTGAAGGGTCATTTTTGAGAGATCAGAGTGAAACAAATAATCAGAGATGTTAATATTTGAGACAAATCAAGTCTCAGGCTGAAGACAAAGCAGAATAAAACGTATAATGTAGGGTATGATTACTGTGTTTCAGAATTATGAAGAAGTCAATAGAAAAAAGACATACAGAAATCTGTAGAAGAGAGTGTTTATTGAAATAGGGAACTATTTGTGCTAAGCAGATAAACAAAACAGGAAAATCATAACAGCGTGCATGACATTGCATATAAAAATAGCTAAGTACTGAAGAAAATAAAACAAAACATATATATATTGCATCTATGAACACATGACATACATGTGCACAAACACACCCATGCAACTACACATACAAATATGCATGTATGTACACACATAAATGCATATACACAGACTAAGTAGAATTGACATAACACCTTCCTCAAAATTACTAGTTTAATCAATGATACACACGATATTTCTTTCTTTAATTTTTATGTTTTACTAGTCTGTGTATAAGGCATATCTTCTCAAATATTTCTGTTCAACAGTTACATTTTGAAAACTTTGTTCTGCTATCATTACCCCTGCTTTAATTTTCTTGCAAGGGGCATTAACATGACATCAACAATAGTTTTATAAAGATATGAATTTAGAACTAATTTGATGATTAAAAATTGAGAATAAAAATAAAAAGAATGCACTATATACAGGAGTATAGCTATAATAAAGAAGTTTAAGAACAATTAGAATTACCATTATTTCAAAGCCAAACAAGAAATAGAAATGAGATAGTGAACTTAATAAAGAATAGTTTCAAAGCTTGGCAATGAAGAAGTGGCATATATTTCACAGCTAGCCAAGGAGAATCTTATGATGATTGCTAGCACTGATGTAATAGCAATGCAAAGTTAATGAAACATTTAACAGACATTTAGCTTCCATTCGTTATTGTGTGATATGGCTAATCAAAGGCATCTTTAAGAGATCATTCTATGGATAAAAATATATGGATAAAGTGTTTTTCATTAGAGTGTTAGATGTCTAATATTGTAAGAACCAAAAAATCAGACACATGAACCTTTATTATAGAAAAACAAAATCCTTGGTCTGAGAGGTTTTAATTTATTTGTTTATATATTTTATTTTTTTGTGAATCAATCTAGAAACAGCAGCAGGAACTTTTGAGTGCTTATTTCCTTGACTTGACAACATACAGATTTGCATAAAAGAGAGACATCAACATGTATGTTCAGTCATGATGCCTTTGAGTCAGGATGATTCTGTCAAAAATGGAATTTTATTTCATAGTAAAAATAGACAACTGGCAGTTAAATGGTCCAAATCTCTTTCTACTTGTGTCATTAGTTTTGTTTGTCACCAGAGTCATAGCAATTTTATTATCTGTTAAATGAGGGGAGTAGCACTAGCGTGGGTCAGAGAGAGCAAGCTGAGATGACCATGTAGTCCTCAACATGCGTCAGTAAACACCCAGGTTGTCATCTGTGTAAGTCATGATGTTATGTGCTTGCTATACTTGCCCTTGTATAAATATACATGCAGTTATTTTTTAAAAAGTAAGCATCCCCAAATCTGTGTAGAAAAGGTGCAAATAGGTAACACACACACACACACACACACACACACATATGTGATGTTATATTTACACAGTGATGTTATTTTTATTTTCTTCCAATTTGTAAATTGTTAGACTTTATATTATTTTATATATCATATAGTATGTTAATAAAACAGTTTTAAAGGCAGCAAAGAATAAGATATAGAGTGTGAAGTTATCACATAATAAAAACAAATTCTGACCATTTCTGGCTATGCTATTGTCATTTTCTCATGGGGTACACACTGGTGCCTTATTGTTACACACCACCACAAGGGGCTTTGTACTTCTACAATCATACACAATTTTAAATATACATAGTTCTTATGTTTGCTGAAGCAGTTAAAGTTCATCGGGCTTGGGTCATAACTGAAACTTTCTCTTTGTCTGTTATCATATTGAGTAATACAGCCTGCTTCCAATTTTTTTCTTTCTTCTCTAATGTGTGGCAAATCATTTAAAAGCTTCTTGTGAAGACTGGAGAAATGACTATGTATGTTGGGGATTTGGGGGTATAGATTTTAAGGTACTTACTTAGCATGGGAAAGGTCCAGAGTTTGTTCTCTTGAGCTAGACAAAAAAAAAAAAAAAAAAAAGGAAAGGGAAAGAAACAAGGTAGACTATTTAAAGGAAGATTTCAAAATCTAACACATTATACAATCATTATAACTAAAACTTGAGACTTCTAATCTACTCCTCCATAGAGAGTCTCAGGCTGGGGTGTACAGGATTAAGAAGGAGGAGATGAGTCATCTCCAATAGTTCATGATCCAATTAATAAATAATATTTACTGTATAATAAGAAGGAAATGGGAAGAAATTGCATGATAGAAGAGAAGCAGTTCATCTGGTAATGTGTTCCCAGGGCAAATGATGATGTGACACAGTCAGTGAGAATGCAAGAAAGCAGAACAGATGATAGTCTAAGCTGGATCTGGAGGAAGTCTACTGAAGAAAATAAGCAAAAGAAGACATTCAAGAACATTGTGGCTCATGGTTAGATTATGTCAATTGGATTTTACTTACATGCTCTAGGTTGGCTATGATAAGAGGAAGCTTCTTAAAATTTTTTCTCTAGTTTTAAATTGGATACCAATTTCTTGTTGTTTTAAAAAGCTTTATTTTTAAAGGATAATCTTTAAACGTGTGAGTATTAACTAAAAAAAAATAACACCATTTGTCTTATACTTACAAATTAAAACAAAATGACATACCTCAAGAAGAAAGAAGAAACAACTGGATATCTCTGAGGGTTCTTACCTCCTTTTTATACCTGTGACTACCAGACAGCTTAGGCACAGCAGAGTTGGATATGGCAGCCAGGCATGAGGTTTACCAGACAGCTTAGGCACAGCACAGTTGGATATGGCAGCCAGGCATGAGGTTTTGTTGGTAAGGATGTACAAGCAGGGAGGCAGTTGAACTTGTAGAACTATTAATATGGAATGTTGAAATTTTGTTTTTTAAAGATGCTAAGAAATAGACATTGTGGCTTCATGAGAATGAAATTTAGTAGGGAGACAGACTGCAAAAAAAAATATAAGACAATATATACTGACTTTTAAATGAATGATTATACAGACTGAATCACATCAATCAGCATTTTGTTTTGCAGTAACATTCAGGAAGTGAATGTTTGCCTTTCCAATTGGTTATAAACAGTCAGCTACCATTGCTGGACAAGTACATTTGCTGTTCCTTGCTGATTTCTGGTCCAGATGACACAGCACACAAGCGTTGATAGACTGTTGTCTTATAATAGCACTGCGGTGCAATGTCCTGAGT
Organism: Rhynchomys soricoides; assembly: GCA_019843965.1. Taxonomy (NCBI): domain Eukaryota; kingdom Metazoa; phylum Chordata; class Mammalia; order Rodentia; family Muridae; genus Rhynchomys; species Rhynchomys soricoides. The sequence goes on along the minus strand of JADRCH010000076.1, from coordinate 7,866,525 downwards.
AGTGTACACAATAAATCCTGGCAATGGTGACATGAGACTATAATAAATATACCTCTTTGCTTGCTTTCTTGCTTGACATTTTTTCTCTGTATTTCACATTTCCTTTTTCCCAGACAGCTGAATTACTATGGTCAATCAATTACCCATTTTCTTTCACAGATTGTCTTTATTACTATTTTAGTTATTAAAATTTACTTTTAAATATTATTTTGGAAGATTATTGTTTGTGAATTTCGAATATGAATAAGATGGGTTTTGATCATATCTACTCCCTAGTTCGTACCCACCAACTACTTCCATACCCCTGGCCACTTTTACTCCAAAGTTAATGTTGAGCTTTAAACCTAGAGAGTCTTCAGAGTGCTCATGGTATGTACATGTGTGTAAGGCCATCCACAGAACACAGTCTCTCAGGAATTGCAATCCTGAAGAAACACAACTTTTCTTTCCCCAACAGCCATCAATTTTCAACAGTTCCTCAGTTAGATGTGGGGCTTTATGACCCCTTCCTATCTATACCATAATTTTGCCTGACTTGATCTTCTGCAAATCTTATATAAACATTCACAAACATTTGAGTTCATATGTACCCAGTTCCCAACATGTTTAAACAAATACTGTTTTACAGCAATCCTTCAAGAATGATGGTGCTTAACACCTCTCATTCTTCAATAATTCCTGAGCCTTGGGTAGAGAAGGTGTGATGTGGACATACCACTTAGGGTAGAACACTCTAGTCTCTTATATGTTCTTGGCCACTTGTGAATCTGTGTATTAATTGGCATCTACTGTAGAACAAAGTTTCTCTCATGAAGGTTGAGAGGTTCACTAATCTAGGGATACAAAGATAAGAACATAAGGATTAGTTTAACACTATATCCATTTAGCAGAATAATTATATGTTTTCCTTTACAGCCTATAATCTGATCTACTCAGAACTGGAACTTGGCCCAATCATGAGTTCCATCTCATGTATCAGGTCTTAAGTTCATTCAGGAAGTAGTCATTCCCATTATGTTTATGAAATTAATGAACTAATGGACTAGTCATTATTGCAACTCACTGGATTCATAGTTGAATAAGGGTACTAGTTTTTTCTTCTAGCATAGATTGTATATTCTGATGACATGAAATCTCATCAGTATGAATGAAGTTTCAAGATTGATCATCAGCTTTATTATTTTATATTCTCTTACCCAAGCATATGGTCTCTTCAGTGATAGTATCTTACCATCTACTTCTGGAGAGTAAGAGAAATCATGATGATAATGGCTTGGATGGCTACAGATCAACAGTTAGAAGCGTTATAGCTCATGCTTGGTACTCAAGTTTTGTTTAAAAAACCAACAGCATCTGCAACAGGAAGTAACCCTCCGTATAGAACAGCACCATTTAAGCCCCGTTATTATATGTTTTTATATATTTTGGGAAGCTTCTAAAACAGTAGGTTTCCATTGACTTTATTGAAGGTTTTTAATATCAGTTATCCCTCTGGATAATCCTTTCTCTACCCTACTCTCTTTTCTACCCCACTTAATTCTTTCTGTTCCATTATTACCCTTTCACACTGTTCTATGTTTCCTGCATGGAAACAGACCCTCTATGGTCCCCTCTGTTTCCTGATCTCTAAAGGTCTTCATAACACATAGATCTAAAGTTTCAAACCTAAGATCCACATATGAGACGCAGCATGCATAATTTGAGGACTGTCATTTTTCTATTTTAATTTAGGATTATGTTTTAAAGACTTATTTGTACAGTAAACCTTAATAAAACATAACAGCAAAAATTTAAATTTTATCCATAATATTCAAGTTATATCATTAGTTCATTAGATTTGCCACTGACAAATGAATTCTACAACTAAATGAAGTCATATGACTGATTTTCATGCACATTTTAATCATTGACTATGATACTACTTCTAATACTAGCAGCAGCCTGTTTATAAGAATACAGTTTATTTATTACTCTGTATTTTTTCTTTTCCTGTATACTAAATTCCAATGATTTGTTTAAAAAATGCCAGTATCAGTATCAGCATATGTTTTACAAAAATTGTTTGGCTCCTTTTACTCATTGCTACTTCATCATTAATTTCTTCATTTATTTAATTAATACATTAAATATTCTCTTATCATCTATTATGCACTGTACTGTATTAAGCTTCCATGTGCACAAGAACCAAAATGGCTGCCATCTTCACATTAAAAATGAGGACATCATGAATTTTTCAGGTAAATGGATGGAACTAGAAAATATCATCCTGAATGAGATAACCCAGACCCAAAAGAATATGCAAGGTATGTATTCACTAATAAGTGAATACTAACCAAAAAAAGGCAGATATGCATGATACAACTGACAGACTGTAGGAAGCTTAACTCAAAGGGAGGCCCCAGTGTGGATACCTGAAATCCACTTAGAAGGGGAACAAAATAATCATGGGAGGCAGAGGGGGGAAGGAAAATCTGTGGTAGAAGGAAGTGGGGGGGGGGAGAAAATGAAGGGCAGGATCAAGTATGGGAGAGATAGGAGGGACACCCAGAAAGCCAGAAGAATGAATCGAAATATGCAGCTTTGGGGGTTAGGGGAGGGGGGTGAGGGGTTGACCTCTACAAACTCCCAGAGACCTGGGATGTGACAGGCTACTAGGACTCAATGGGAATGACAATAGCCTAAATGCCCAACAGTGGGGAGATGGAACCTAAAGAGACAACCTCCAGTAGATAGACATGCCCCCCCATTTAAGGCATGGGGGATACCCACCCATCTTCAAAACCCTTGATTCAGAATTGCTCCTCTCTAAAGGAAATTCAGGGACAAAACTGGAGCAGATGGAAGAAAAGATGCACCTTGGTATCCATCCCGTGCTTAGGCACCAAACCCCAACATTATTACTGAGGCCATATTGTGTGTGCAGAAAGGAGCCTCACAAGGCTGTCCTCTGAGAGGTTCTACCAGCAAATACTGAGACAAATGCAGATACTTTTAGCCAACCATTGGTTTGAGGTTGGGGAATAATATGGAAGAGTTAGACAAAGGACAGAGGAACTGTAGGGGATTGCAACCCCATAGGAAAAACAACAGTATTAACTAACCAGAATTCCCTCAGAGCTCCCCGAGATAAGCCAAAACCCAAGGAGCATACATGGACTGTTTCGTGGCCCTGGGCACATGTGTAGCACAGGACTGCCTTGTATGGTTTCAGCGGGAGAGGATGTGTTAAATCCTGTGGAAGCTTTGTGTCCCAGGGAAGAGAGCTGTCAGTGGTGAGTTGGGGATAGGTTGAAAAGTGGGGGAGCACCTTCTCAGTGGTGGGGGAATGGGGTGAAGAACTCGGGGAGGGGAGACCAGGAAGGGAGTCAACTTTTGGAATGTAAATAAATAAAATACTTTAATAAAAGATGTTAATATTAACAAAAGACAGACAATTGGTAATGGACTTGAAGAGCTCTGGCCCTACTGTTATTTCTAAACTATGGAGGACCACATTTACTTCCTTTGATTCTTGCATTCCTTACAGTATAGAACATCTGATAGGCCAATTATGTCATTGGTATACTCCTACTGCACATTTGAGATGATGTTTTGAAAACTCTGAGTATTTTCATGAGCTTCATGAGTATCTTCAGGCTCTGCTCTGAAGGTCCATTGAGGCACTGTAATATTTGAAAACTAAACTAAGAATGAAGTCAACATTGGCTTGGAGAATGCATTTTTCTCACAAGTCTTATAAATAATTTATAAATGCTAATAGTTATAGAAATAAAGCAAATAAAATAAAACAAAATAATTAAAGCTTGGCATGGAACTGGAGGTAATTTGTAATTAGTTTGTTACAGGCTGACTGGAATCTGAGCACATTTATATGTTGCTTGACCAGGATAGGAATTAGGTATGTTGTCCTACTTTTCCATTGGTTTAGTAAAACACCTTAACCAAGACACCTTGTAAAACTAAGTGGTTCATGGTTCCAGAGAGTTGGAGTTCATGATGGTGAAAACATGGCATCAGTAACACCTCAGAGCTCCTGTGTTAAATAGTTTGATGTCACTTTGACACAAACTAAAGTCATCGGAGAGGAGGGAACCTAAATAGAGAAAATGCCTCCATAAGACCAGGCTGTAGGTAAGGGTGAAGAGCATTTTAAAATTAGGACTGGACAATTCAGCACATTGTATATGGTTCCTTTCTGGGATGGTAGTCCTGGTTTCTATGTGAAAACAGGCTGAACAATCCATGAGGAGTAAGCCAGTAAGCAGTACTACTCCATGGCTTCTTCAAGAGCTCCTGCCTCCCTTTTTCTGCTTTGTTTGAGTTCCTGTCCTGACTTTCTTTAATAATGAACAATAAGGTAGAAATGTAAGCCAAACAAACAATTTCCTCCTCAAGCTGTTTTATCATGATGTTTTATTATGGTGTTTTATCACACCAACAGTAATCATAACCAAGACAGCTCCTATTTCGAAGCTGTAAGTAGAAAGCAGAAGACATTCTGAGAAACGGCATGCGTCTTTTGAAACCTCAATGCCTACCGCCATGGCATACCCTCTCTAACAACACCACACCTTCCTATATCACTCAAACTGTTCTGTCAACTGGGGATCAAGTATTCAAACATAAGAGCCCATGGCAGGCATTCTCATTCAAACCACAAGGCATAGTATATAGTGACTGATATTTGCTTTTGAAATTCTATAGTTTCCCTGGAGGTACACTACCATAATTCACCTCTATTGTTTATTAAAATAGTGTAGATTAATAGTTTGCACCTGAATGAACTGGTTATACCCCCACTTACTTGTATGAGGGGTAAAAATGATAGACCCATTAGGCACTTACAATACATAATTTGAAGACGGAAAACATTTAGAGTAGCTAAAGAAGTCCCACTGTTTCTGAGTGTCTGAAGTCAGCTCAATATTAGCTTTGCTTTCACCCCCTTGCATTACTATTCAATATACCTTTATTAAGGGTTGTATTAGTATATTTATAGATTTAAAATGTCATTCCAATGATCTAACTGTGCAATTCAGACAAAAATGATTGCTTTAAATTCAAAAGAACTATTTGGGATTAAAAAACAGAGGAGGAAATAAATACTGTTTTACTGAGCCAGAGTCCTCTGTGAAGAATCAGTATGTAACTTGAAATTTAGAGGATAAAATTAAGCCTTATTTGTGCAGAGATCAAAAACAGTACTTAGGTATAAGAATAAACAACTAATGTACTAGACACCTTTCCTAATTTATTTTTCTAATTCAGAATTAGTTCTTTGTTTTTGTTTTCTGATATATTTTTATTTGAAATATTGATTTAAAATGCATACTTAATTTTGACAAATAAACTTTAGCATAAAATACTGTATTTCTAGCTCTAGTGTTGCATCTGTTGATGCTCAGGCCACCTGGAATGAGAACGGTGCCCTGAGATGTATGCCAGTTTCTTGAAGAAATAATCATGGGTAATAGACCACAGAGCAAGAGGCCACTTTAGATTCTCTGAAATGATATCATTTATGTGGATTCATCTGAAATTCATACAATAAATGGTGTCTATATTTATGTTGAAGATAGTGTAGTAGGTCACATGTTTTTCTTCCCTGTGATTTGTTAAAGTCTGGTATAAAAACTTCATTTTTAAAAACCTGTGGGTATGATTTAATGATATGACAGGAATTTTGGGAAGTATATTTAACATTACAGTCATAGGTGTCAGCAAAAAAACTATATATGCCTTTCATAGTCCAAGGATTTTCTTTTTTATTAAAATATTTCATATACTATATTTTGATCCTATTCTTTCCCTTCCCCACTACTCAGATTCACTCCAGCATACAAACAGAAAAACAAAGTAACAACCAAATCAAACAAACAAAAGATGCAATAATACAAAAAATATCAAAAACAAAAGAATAGGCACACAAACACAAAAAGAAAAATGCAAGCCCATTTGTGTTGGCCAACTTCTCCAAGGCAAGGATCTGCCAGGAAATATGCTTAATATACTCATTGAAATTCCATTGTAAAACACAGATTTTTTTCTTATGCAAGCAGATATCAGCTGCAGAAATCTTATTGGTCGGTGTTGGAAACCCATAACCATTTCCTCCTCTAAGCATGGGACCCCATCTGTATACTCATCTGACTTGAACCTGCACAGGCCTCCTGCATGCCGTCACAGTCTCTGTGGAGTCCATATGTGCATCAGCTCTGTTGTGCCAGGAAGACACTATTTCCTAGAGTTATTTACCACTTTGGCTCTTAAAATTTTCTGTCTCCTCTTCTAAGTTGATCCCTGATTCTTGAGGAAAGGGGTTTGATTAAGACATCTCATTTAGGATTGAATGTTTTATGGTCTCTCATTCTCTTCAATTTTTCCAGTTGTGGGTCTCTGTGTTAGTTCCATCTACTAGAAAAAGATGCTTCTCTGATGAGTGCTTAGGGAGTTACTGATCTATGGATACAGCAGTATAACTTTAGGAGTCACTTCACTGCTGTTTTCCTTTAGTAAAACAGGAGTAGTAGGTTTTCCTCTAGGCTATGACCTATCTAATCACAAGTTTCAGAGATTTTCTTAAGGGTGTCATCATGATAAAAAGGCTTTTAAGTAGCTCTATTTAGATATAATTTTGAGTGTAGATTTGCTTATTGTTAAACTTTGTATAGATTAAACATGGTCTTCTGGGCAAGGAGTGGCAAAGCATATCCAATTACCTAGGAGATAAGAAGAAGGTAATCAAAATATATTTAAATCTATTTTAAATAATAAAAAAGCAAAAAGAATAGTTCTAATTATATAGTAACTGGATTAACTATGGTGTATATATATTATATATATGCAAAGTAAGTAGATTTGGAATGGGATTGATGGGAGGAACTAGGTAGAAGTAGGGATGGGAAATAAGATGTGTGCTAATGTATGTTTAAAATTCCCAAAGAAATATAGTCTTAGTAAAATAAAAGTAGCATTTAATTGTCTATAACAGATCACAAGAGTTTGCACTTATTGGCTATATAGAGAACACACAGGACTTCTGCCGTATGGTTACCAAAGTGACTAATTTCACTATGGACTTTGTGGTCCTTGGAGTATACAAATATACACCAATGCAAATGCACACATATACCTGAATATGTATGCATACACACATACACACACACACACACACACACACACACACACACATTTACAATAAAACAATAGAAGAGAGAAGGAATCTGCTAAACATACCAAGGAAAGAATATCAGTTCTTCTCCAACTTAAAGGGGGTTGAAAAATCATATAAGCAAATGTAGTTTTATAATTGACATCATCATTTGTTTTAGGAATATTTTGGACCTCAAAGACTATCTGATACAACTTCAGAAATTCCAAGATTAATCTATGGGGCTGGACCCTGTGTAGATGGTATTTTTAGAGGGCCTTCTTACTATGTTTAGTATGGCAGACAACACTTGATCTGCACAATGTAACGTCTTTGTTCTGCAAGACACTTGTGCTATGGTGATATGATAGTTATGCCTGACACTGTGCTATATTTGTTTGGCTTTTTTTAAAAGTTGATTTTATTCAATGATTGGTGAACTCTTCTCAGTCTGTGTTAACTTTCACTCAATTCTTTAAATCCATTGTCTGATTCTGATAGAGTATATCTGATAATAGAAATACTATTTTTTTTTTTGTGGGATTTTGAATAGTATAACCAAGTGCCGTGGATTTTCCCAAGACTTTTGTTTCTCCAACACCAGATGGGAAGAGGTTCGGTTTTAATTGCTCACACTCATAATGATGCTGCTGTTACACAGGCCCACAAAAGCATGCACTGTCTTGTTCTTTTTGCTTGTCTTTTCTATATGGATTCAAAATATTGAAGAAGGAAGATAAATCCTGTAAAGTTGCATTTCAAGGCTTAAGAGTAGTTTGTATGACTGCAGTGCATCTTTCTGTCCTTTTCATTTTTCTACCAATTACATTATTAAATATTTGTGTGTGGAATAGTGGTAAGGATAGAGCTGAGGACCTCATTCATACTAGGCTGAATGCTCTGACATTGAATCATATTCAGTCACCTATTAGATACTTTATATTTTTACATAAAATTTATACTAAAATTATTTTTAAACAAAAACCTTAAAAATTTTTATTCCTGATGATTTCTAAGTGAAATATTTCTAAGTGATAAACTGAAAAAAGGTAATTTGAATATTCTACCATCTTAAAATTTTAATGGGAAACATAGAAGTCTACTTTTGTGTGTGTGTATGTGTGTGTGTGTGTGTGTGTGTGTGTGTGTAGACAAGAAGTCAAAATGCAAAATTTTGGGTTTCTTCCTGTATCACTATCTAGCTAATCTTTTCAAGCCTCTAACTGAACTTGGAGCTTACCAAAGCAAATTGCATGAATCCTCCTTGTTCCATCTCCCCAGAGCTGAAATGTTGCATGTGCCACTGGGCCTGGATGCTTATGTGGACAGTAAGAATTCAACCTTGTAATCTTATGCTTGTGCCTGAAGCACTTTACTGATTTGAGTTAGATTCCCAGCCTTGTATATATTTTTTAAATTAAATTAATTTTTAGTTCCTGTGAAAAAAGACACAAGACTCCTACCCACTTTCTTAAATAAGTACTCAATGGCAATTCCAGTAGAAGGACGTAAACTTCATTAACCCATCCTAATTTGTTTTTCAGAGGCCCTTAACCAGTAAATTGTTTTTCTTTTTGCTGTTTTTTAGAAAAAAAACCAAACAAACCTGAAAATGATTTTAAATTTTTGAAAATGAAACATTTTTATGTTAATCTAAGTATGTGGCAGAACCTCTGAGATGCCAGTTCCCGGACCTGTGATGAATGAAGTGTATGTTAGAGAACGTTTAACTGAGATGCATTATTTATTGGCTTGCTTCTGAACAGGCTCAAGTGAAAAAAGATGCCCCTGTGTTCTGTATCCATGAAGGATAAATGTACAGACTTTGAAGCCAGATATCCAGGCTTTAAATCCTTGACCAAGCATATGTCAACTGAGTAATCTTTGCTTCCTTGCTTCCTCTACTGGGAAACAAGAGTGCTATTAAAACTTGAGTTATAGGCATGTCATGATAGTTAGGGATACTGATGTGTGCAAAGTGGATGTAGTACAGACTAAATACATATTTGTAAATACCGTTTCCGCAGGAGGCTTTGTGGAGCTCTTAGACTTGAATCCATAACAATCAAAGAGTTGAATGTCTTCTTGTATTTTTCTCTTGTATCCTCCCTGGTTGATTCTAGTACCTTCTGAAATATAGATGATCTAGACAGTAACTATTAGGAAGGTAATATGTGGTGTGAGTTGAATACCCTGGAATCTACTCATAGGCTTTTTATATTTGTATAGAATAATAAACTAGTTATAGTCTTGGGATAATTTACTCCTATTACTATGAAGTGAGGTTTTTTCTCCTTTATTCTTTTTTGAAATGGCTTTTTTTTTGCTTAGTTTGAACAAAGGAAACCACAATGTAAAGTGAATTATCTTTGCTGTCTGAATATTATATTATTTTGTTTCAGTGAACTATTTTCTCACAATTAAGAGCCTTAACAATCTCTTATTTTTCCCAGTTAATTTCTTCTTAGTAGTAAAGGGTTATTTCTTAAAATGGTGAATTACATGAAAAATGTTTATATATTTTTGTTAATTTCTTTGTGTTTGTTCTTGATATAACTTCCTAATATTTGTTGGAAGGCAATGCTTGTACTAATTTGGAGATACTAAGCAGTTCCCTTTCACATTCATCTTAAAATGATGTATCTCTTAAAAGAGGAACAGCAGAGGTACCTACACTTTTGTAATAGTATCTGGGTGTCTTGAAGTTTGAATTATGAGACAGTAACTCATGTTCTGAACATCGAAGCCTGCAGCCTTCCTCCATAACTTATGTCCTGCTGAATCTTATTGCTTTGTTTCTCAACATGTTTTAGATTTCCCCCAGTTCTCAAAATATCAAAGACCCCAAAGAAACTTTCTTCTCTGACAGCATTTCTAGTTTAATTTGCACTGGCACGTTTAAATGTTGATCAGAAGAAAATTTAGATAGCATGAATGGTGAAAGAAAGGATAACTTTACGAAAGAGAGTATCCATCACAAAAAGCCCATTGCTTTCTCTTCTTAGTGCAGGCAGCGCTGCCAGGAGATAATGAGAAGTGAATTTAGTGAAAAACAGAGATGAAAGTAACCGTTCTAATCAAATTCTGCCATAATATCTCAGATGTCTGCAATTTATGTCACACTATTCAGCAAGTATCCAATGATACATTTCCATAACAGGAGTTATAAATCCATTGGCAGTTTCATTAATCAGACCCAGAACCAAGCAGTTATTGAAATAACTCCTCAAGTAATCGCCAACTTGCCATGCAATGACATCACTCCTAAGAGAACTGCTTCTACAATTGATGATATATCCCAGGTAAATTAGCATTTCTGGCATTGAAAAATCATTGGTAGATAGACTGCAGTTCTGAGGCAGCAATTTCTGGGATTATTTTTCCCCATAGGCCAGATTTTAAAAGCCGTGATCAATAGTTTCCTTGTTTTATATTTCACACCTCTTTCCACTGTGACTCTCATTTTAACATTAAGCTGTTTAAAAATTTAAACTTTGCCAATTTCTTTGCTTTAATAGGTGTCAGGTTCTTAAGTGATCATACAGATTTCAGGCAGCTGGAGATAAACACAGACATGGGCATGTATGCTGAGTATGACTCAAACATTCTCCTTGTAGCTTGCATTTGACCTTTTAGGTGATATGCAATGGAGTGGAACAAAAGAATCACAAACACAATCAGCCTGAAGACACATATCCCATTTTGTTTTCTGATGCTTTGAACAAACTAGTTTACCTCTCTCACCTCTGTCTCTGTTTCTGACTCTCTGTCTCTATCTCTCTTTGTTCTTGTGTGTGTTTCTGTGTGTGTGCAAGTGTGTGTGTGTGTGCATGTGTGTGAATAGAGTCTCTGTAGGTATTTGTGTTCCACAGTGTACATGTGGAAGACAGAAGACAACCTCAGTCTTGCTTCTTACTTGCACCTGGTTTGAGAGAGTCTATTGTAGGCTACTGCATGTGCTGGGTTCATTGGACCATGAGCTTCTGAGGTCTCAACTGTCTGTGTCTCTCATCTGTTTGTCAGATTGCTGAGTTAGAGACTGGCACTACAGTGTCCAGCTGTATATGAATTCTGGAGATTCTAAATCAAGTCATTATTTTGTGTGTCAAGTTCTTTATACAATGATCTGTCCCCCAGCCAAATGTTATCATGTTTAGTCTTGGTTATCACCTTAAACAAAGTACAATAGAAAAACTTGCTAATTTTTGTTGTTTCCAGGTTAAAATGAAATACTTGATACATTAAAAATTGCTTAAGTAGAGAATGTAAAAGGAAAAGTACATTTTTAATGAATTTACTTCATCATATTTATCCTGGGAATTTACTAAGAAAATACGGACATGATTTATTAAATATCAAAGAGTATAATTCTCTTTTAATGTAAAATAATGAACATTTCCATTACTATTTATTCTTTACACCATTTTTATTTCTTTATCACATAAATAGAGTTTATAACATTCTTTTTAAAAGGATCTGAGCTATACCAAGTGGTTCAAATTTAAGAATAAACTATGATTCCAAATGCCAAAATGTTTTAGAAAAATTATCAGGGCTGTAGTCTCCTCCTCCCAATTATATTTTGATACTCATTATTCTTTTACTACTTTGAGGCTAACAATGAAACCACAGTACACAAGTATCGCACTGTATCAAATGTCAGTTGGCATGGACTAGGTGTAAGGGCCATAAGGTGGGTCTCCTTATGTCAAAAATGCTAATGTCATTTATGCTTGTCTTTGAGTTCTGATGTCTACATTTTATAAAATATCTAGGAAAATTGTAAACTTTTTACATATACATAATTATAAATTGTCACATAATTGATATGGTCACATCTGTAATTTCAACTGGATCTGAGAGTATATTTTTCTATGTAATCTGAAGCAGTATCTTTATATATTTTAGGATTTAAGGTATAATTTAAAATGAGTGGTAAGACCCAAACATGATTGAATATTATTACATAACATCCTTATATTCAAGAAATCTTTCCAGCAGTGATTCCAAACTGAGCTAAATTGAATTACTATTAATTATACATTCATGATTTCATAGTTAGTTTTGTGATTTATAATCACATTTCACTAACATATATGTGTATGAATATATAGTGCATAGTTGTCTATTTGTCTCATCATTATACTTAGTGTGTATGATTGTGTCCCTAACATTGTTGTGGGCTAATATATTCCCACATTAATTGTGGTTGTGTAAACATTATATTGATTGGAATTTAATGTTAAAGTTGTTCTCTGAATTTATTTATATTCTTCTATTGAGTTAAAAAATAAAAACTAACATTTACCTATTTCTGTTATGTATATTTAAAAATGAAGCAACTTTTATACATTGCCATTTTTTCATTTGTTATTATTGGTAATAGAGAAATACAGTGGAGAATATGGATGATAAATTTATTTAAGCTTAAAAGTGAGGTAAATTTAGAAAAAGATGTAAGTTGTCGCTTGTTAAAATACTTCCCAAAAAGGTGGATAATGGCTTTAATTTTTGTCATGATGTTTAAACCCCTAAAATCAATGAATCTAAAAGAAAAATGTGTGCCTCATTCAGAACTTCCTTTGAGTTGTTGGAGGCCAAAGCACTATAGGAGTTTCTTTGCCGGGAGCCAAACCCAAGAAATTACCTGCTGTTCTGCGAAGCCTAGTCAGTTAAAGTGCAAGATTTAGAAAGAATAGGGCATTTGTGGTCTTGGGTCCCAGGAATTGAAAGAACGTCTGGTATTTCCAGGAAGCAGGTTATGATAGGGGTTTGGCCTTGGGCCATTTGTAACCTTCCGGCTTGCCTGTCTTTTTAAGCTGCTGTCCTGAAATAAACTTTGAGAGCTTGATCAGAATGCACGACTTGCTCTCCTTCTTTGTGTCTTTTGTCCCCCATTCTCTTGCCCCCTCCCCAGGTTCCCGCTGAACCCCCTCAGGCAGGGGCAATTCTTGACATTTTCTGTAAGTTGACTGTTCTCTGCTTGAAGCCTGCATTTTAAAATAAATGGATATAATTTTGTGGTATATTTTAAATAACAGTGTTTTAAGTTTTAAATATTTTTCTGTAAAATTGCTTAGACATACTTAATCTTTCTAATTTTTTATTCCACAAATGCTGAGAATGGGCATACTATGATAAAAAGATTGAAAGTTAATATAGTCATAAAAATCAAATCTACATTGAAACTTTATCTGCTATGAAAACATAAACCAATGACTCATCTATCAGCAAATGCAATATACAATTCTTGAATAAATATTTCAGGAAAACATGCTTTTCATTACCAGAATAAGACATCAATCATTTTGCTTATTTCTTGCTTGGCCACAAATCATATGGCTTGTGAATGAATTTTTGTTTTCATTGAATACACTTGCTTTTACAGAGAATATAGAAGACCTAATTATGACACCTGGGAAAAGGGATGCTATGTGTGGATTGTGTTGAATGACTTTAGTTTCTATAATTAGATTACTAGCCACTGAGAAAGACACATGGAGGTTATAGATTACTTTTAAAGTATTTATGGACGAAAGGTGAACAAATAGTGGGAGAGATGAAAACTCTGTGCATATAAAGGACAGCACTGCAGGTCTTACATGGGACCAAGTCTGAATGGAACATAATTCTATCTCAAGTTCATAAAAAGATTTTGTAAGGTCTTCTGCAAGATAAGTGCAAATTATGGCTGCCTAATTGTATCTAATGATACCCTATTTTCATAATAATACAAATGTACAAAATACATATAATGCTCTTACCATATTCTATTTTTCTAAAACATTTATTTTTATTATATGTGTATGAGTGTTTCATATGCATTGTCTGTGCACAATGTGTATACAGTGCCAAAAGAGACCAAAGGAGGGGATAGAGTCCCCTGGAAATGGAGTTACAGATGTTTGTGAGCCACAGCGTATGTTCTGGGAATTAAACAGGCTCCTCTGGAAGAGCAGCCAGAGCTCTTAAGTACTGAGCCATCTTTCTAGCCACACATTTTACAGCTTAGTGACTATCTTTAATAACTATTGAGGGAGTTAAAAGTTGTTCTGAATGTCCTTTATGCTTGGTCTCAGATGTGTAATAAATCATAAAAAAATCTTACTTTATCATTTGCAAAGATAATGTAGCCAGTTAAAGTGCTCGATGGCAAAAGTATGAGGGCCAGAGTCAGAATCCACAGAAACTCACACAATTGCCAGATGCACATGTAATTCTGTTTGTAATTACAGCCTTGGAAAGCAGAGCCACGGAATCCTCAGAACAAACTGGCTAGAGAGACTAACTATATCATTGAACTTTGAGTTTGATTAACAAATATTGTCTTAGTGAATAAGGTGAAAGAACAATTGAGGATAAATCCTGACTTCAACACACACACACACACACACACACACACACACACACACACACAGAAACATAGAAATGAAAAGTGTGATATCATAGAACATATGAAGTATAAATATATAAGAAAGTAAAGTAACCTTTTTGATGTGAGAGAAAATAGCATTCCTGATTAAGGAATAAAACAGCCACAAAGTTTCCATATTCTAGAGCACAGACCCAAGCAATGTTCAAACCCTGTTCATGTCTGTGATGACCGTGGAATGTGAGGAAATTAAGAGAATCAAAATTTGAATCAATGAAGGTTAAGGAATGGAGTTTTGTAGTATTAATATGCAAGATGAAGCAGCTATGGGTGGTGAATCAAGATTCAGAGAGAGCAGATAAAGGTGGCAATGTTGAGAAACAAATTTCAATATGGAAGACATAGCCTGTTGAAAGAAGGTACCATCCAGTGTTTTCATAACTACATAAGGTCAATACCTGGTCTTAAGGGAGTGAAGAGTGCCACTCTTACAAAGGTTCATGAAGCTGGTTCCTTTCATTTAAAGCTGCTGTTCACTATTCTGAAATTCTGAGGAAGGGAGTTAAGCACTACACTAATTATATGCTGTTTAGGCTGTATAGGGGAGACACCAAAACGTGCAAAAGAGCACACTGTTTACAGAACAGTTTGCTGAACTCTTAAAACCCAGTTCTGAGACATGTTGCTCTGATAAGAGCAAAGGTATTTTTTCAAATAGCATAGCTCCCTGTGTGTAGCTTTGTGTCCAAGAGCTTGATAACCTTGTATAAAGGCAGTAATAATGTCTTCACATTTGTGAACATGTATCCATTCTACACACCATAGAGCATGGAGTAGTTTTGGCTTTCAAGTTTTATTACTTTATGCATACACTTTGAAAAGCTATTCAGCTGGCACACATAGAGATTCCTCTGATGGATATAGATAAAGAAACATGTAAAATATTTACAATATAAAGGACAAAATTTCCATATCCACAGTAGTTCGGAAGAAGTTGACTTTAAACCCTTTGGAGATCGTACCTTCAAAGGAACCAGTGACTGCATGCAGAACAGAAGGTATGGTGGACACAGGTACTAATGCTTTCTAAAAATGCCATCCTGTCTTGCCCTCTCCTACCTATTGTCTACTTCTCCACATCTGAAGAAGTTTGATCTAATTAGAAAAATTGCTGTTTATTATATGGTTTTTATTATGCACTAATCATCCTAGTTAAGTTATATTTGAAACTATATATTAAATGATGGCTTTGTGACACAAACTATCCTGATATATATATGTATACATATATATATTTTATATTATTATACATAATATTATATTTTATATACATAATATAAACTATGATAGTTTATTAGATAATATCTATGTATATTTTCATTTACTATCACTATCTGGAGAACTCCTTTATATTTGTTTATTCTCTCTTTAAATTTAATTACTGATGTATTTAGCATATTTTTATAATTTTCTCATTTTACTTTTTTATGTGTTTCCTATCTTTCAGTCAGTTCACCAAATGGCTAGGCATTGCTTTAACATTTATTTTTCTTAAAGATGATTGTGAGATTTTGGTGTGATAGTCAAATATTTTTATGAATTCTAAAAATGTTTACATTATGCATCTGAATCTTTTATTTTCATCTCTGTTTTTGTTTTTGCAAGGGCCTTTTGAACCTCTGTATATTTCCCTTTCTTTAGAAACTTAAAACATACCATGTTTTGCTGTCTTTCCAGGTGAATCATAAGCTCATCAGTTGGATCTTCAGCATCTCCAACCACAGTGTAGATTTATTTACTTTTTAAATTTGGTGTCTAGAGATTTCAGCTTTATAATTTTATCATATTTTAAACATCTTTGACAGACTTTTTAATGTGTTTTATCAGAGCAAATGATAATTTTGCCATCATGACTCCTAAGTTCCTATGTTCTGTCTTTTGGTTATACTAGTGTTCAGTATCGATCAGAACATTGTTAATAATGTTATACTGTCATTTTATTTTTCATATTTCTATGTTTGAAGTTGTTGTATCACTTCTTTTCCTTATCTTCCTCCCAACTCTTTCACCTTTATTCCTTTTCAAATTCATGGCCTCCTTTTCTTTAATTATTGTTATTGGTGCTGGTGGTGGTGGTGATGATGGTGTGTGTGTGCGCTCATGATTGGCTGTGTCTGCATTTCTAAATCCATTAATACCTTGTGTTTCTATAATGTTACTTGAACGCTTGCTATTTCAGTGATCACCATTTGGTACTGAATAATGGATTTGTGTATTTTTCCCTGGAGAAGTTTGTTTCTCTTGTTTGCAACATTCATTACTTGCCAGTAGTTGTTTGTCTAGAGTTGAAGTTCCATGAGCTTTTTTTAATTTACCTTAGCATGTCTGCTAGTGTTGTTCTTGTTCATGTCGTGTTTATGTGGCCATGTTTGTGACACTCCATGTCTGACATTTCTCACATTTGTCGAAAACACGATCTCAAAACAAACTCTCTGTACTGCTTGCGCTTATAATCTTTCTACCCCATCTGGCGCAATGATCCCTAAGTTTGGGTAAAAGAATTGTGCTATAATTTTCTATTTTTTAAAAAGTTTTATTCTTTTATATTTATTCAGAATAACTCTGGAGAGTGTCACCCCTGTTCTATACTTCAGAAGTTTCATTTTATTGCTTAGTACTATTCCCCTGTAAAGATCTGCCATGATTAGCTTGTGTTTCCAAGCTGATGGACATTTACATTAAGGCTATTGTGAACTAAATTATAAAGAAAATTTCTCTAAAGAACATGGGATAAACGTGATTTAATTCCTTTTGAGGAAATACACTTAAAATTGGATTGCTTAACAATTTAGTAAACATTTACCCACTTTTGTCAGAAACTGTCAAACTATTTTCCCAAAGGACTATGGACCTTTAATTCTTCCCAGAAATGTCTCCAGAATCTTGCCATACCCCATACTCATCAGGTGGAAGTTTAATCACTTTAACAGATGTTTGTTATATTCTTATAAGTATAGAAATTTTCATTCATTATATTCTAAGTGAAATTGGATGTTGTCATTCAATATTTCCCATGACATATCTTTAGGACACTGAAGTGAGTTGATTGTTTACCTTCTTACCACTCTATTGTATGAGTTCTCGATTATGTTCTTGATAGAAGCCATATGTATGAATATGCTTTGCAGATATTCCTCAGTCAGTAGGAGCATATGGATATTTTTTCTGAGAAGATAATATTAGTTTTTAATGAGTTCAAGCTCTTAAAACTTTTAAATATATTTTAAGTTTCCTAATCTATCAAAGAGAGCCATGGTACATAGACTTTCATTGTTTTGATAGAGAATTTTATAGTCTATTGTTTACATTTTTGTATAAAATGTATACAATTTTGTTATACTATTTATTTCAAGTTATAGTCATCATTCTTTTAACAAGCTGCATGCTGCTTTTAATTTACTCTATATCATTCACCACTTGTTTAAATCTTTTACCTATAAATTAACTTGTTGCCTTCTTGGACAATTTTCTATGAACCTTTAGCACCATTACTAATTTAATTGATTCCTATGTCTCACTTATATGCATAATATGTTTATTTATTATAATAGCTTGATGGTTATATTATGGCTCAAAATGATGTTTTTAATTATTTGTCCCCTGCTGGTATGATTTTGTCAGTCTGGTAGAACCTAACTATAAGAACGAGATTACTAAGGACTAGCATTTGAACATTTTACCTAGCCTAGGGTTCCTGTTGCTTTTCCTGCTTCCTCTGTGCTGTGGACAGTTTCTTCCACAAGTTGTCAGCATTGTGAACTGAGGTATACAGTTATTCCTTTCTATCCATGGTGGACTGAAACTATGGGCTGAAGCTAATCTTGGCCTCCTCAGTTGTTTCTCTCTGGTATTGTGGTTCAAGTAAGGAGGATGTAACTGAGACAGTGGTAATCTTGAAATAATTTCAGTCATGTTCTTTTATTTTGTATATCCCATAAGTGAGTATAGAGAGTCTAGTTTGTTTTGGTAATATGGATAGAATAAGCCAGCGCATTTATCTTAAAAAACTTTTTAAATTTGAAATTGCATTGCATCTGAAGAAACAGTATGAGAGAAATACCAAAATTAAGTCAACTAATCTCTGAACCTGATGTATGCTTCAAGTTATATGAATTTTACTTCTTTCATTGCTATGACTTTGAGGTATTATTGAGTTCTTTCATAGATTTCATCAGATATATATCACATGACAAAGGTCTATCATATGATCTTAATTATAGGTGAACAGAGATAGAAAAAAGAAAAGTCTCTTACAAACCCATGAGCATTGGCATTTTCAGATCCTGGACTGTTATATCAACTGAGTCTGAAATGTGCAATATGGGAGATTTTAAGTTTCATAATTTTGAAGTAGATAAAGTACAGTGGTTATTACAGATCACTTCATGGCAAAGCTTTTGTATGTATTACATCAGGTATTTTTCTCTCATAAAAATCAAGTAATCATACTTTAATCAATCATATTTTAAAATAATACACACACACATACACACACACACACACACACACACACACATACAAACACTTCTTTATTAGAAGTAAAACTGTGTGTGTGCTGGGATTTTGTCCACTTTGAGCATGGCATCACAGTTTCTGTAAGTTCATGTGTGTATCTGAACCATTGTGCTTGGACAGTGCTTTCCTTGGAGTCATTCATCTTCTCTGGCTCTTTTAAAAAATAATCTGCACAATTCTTTTTCTGCAATAATTTTTAATTTATAAAGTTTATTAATGTTGTTTTTCAGTTCTGAGTTCAATTTAAAACACTAAAGATGGCTTCTCACATAAATGTCTAATGGCTCAACTCTTAGCATTTCTGGATTCCATCAAGTTAGCAATACTATCACAATTGTTTTAATTTCTATGATGATTTTCTGTATAAAAGCATATGATAAACCTTTCAAAACTGCACATATTAAATAAATGTTCTTTTAATTGTGTGACATTTATCCTTCATTACAACTGTTTAAAGGAAAGGAGAAAAAGTAGGCTCTCCATAGCTACATTTATATTCAAATTTTTATTCGTTATTTATATATCATGTATGTCTCTATCATTAAGCCAAAAATAATGCTTTCTCACTTGCCCATTTAGAGTGATGTGATGATCAAGTGATTCTCTGTCTAGGTATGAAGTGATATGAAATTATGCATAAGCTATTATGCTATCATTAGGCCCTAACCAGATTTGATGCAGATTCATGATGCTCTACATTTTCTGGTGTGTGTATATGGGTGTATATAACTATCTCTTTGTGTGCATGTATGCATATATGTATTTATGAATCCATCTGTTAGGGCTTTGATTTAATGGTTTCCCAAATTACATGGAAATTACCACATTTACTTTTAAGATGTTGCAGTTTTCTGCTCCCAATTTTGATTGGGAAATAAAGATGCCAAGAGCCAATGGCTGAGCAGGTAAACTGAGGTGGGACCTTTAGATTTGTGTGGGCTAGGAACTGGGGGAGAGGAAGGAGTTAGAGTAACCATGAGAGGGGTGTAGGTTGGACCAGCCATGTAAGAATTCGGGTAAGTAGCTCTAACGGCTACTTCCCGATTGGGTGGGGAATAGCAGAGATGACATACAGATTTTAAAGATGTTAAATCCAGAATGCTGGAGGTGAGTGATTGCTAGCTGTTGGAAGGATCAGAAGTGCTCAACCATTAAGCTACTCAGGGTATATCATAATTAACCCTTGTGTGTGTGTGTGTGTGTGTGTGTGTGTGTGTGTGTGTTTCACTTGCGGATATAGACAGCTTTAGGGCGGGTGCATGTGTGTGACCCGTCATGAGCACAGAGCTGGTTCACTTAACTACCACTACATCTATTTCTCTGAATATGTGCATGAATCTATCTCTCACAGTGTATGTATATATGTGTATAAATATATATGAATGTGTATTTGTAGATAATTTTGTGTGTGTGTGTGTGTGTGTGTGTGTGTGTGTGTGTTGATGACACAGTATAGGTTATGGAGCAATTTCTTTGGGGGTGTGTCTACTGGTGAGTTGTCTATAACTCTATGGGTACCCACCTCATTCATGTTCATATAGACAGCACTAATTAGGTCAGGAACTTAACAAAACATAAATAAATTTAAAAAGAGAACATGAAGTTGTGAGGTTGATATGTTGTATGGGGAATATCCCATAAAAAATTGGAGGAGGGAAAATTGGATGATAGGTATGACCAAGATGTGTAGTATGTCTTTGTTTGGTCTTTTCAATTGGCAAATTCTAGTAAATTAACAACTGGTTGAAACAGTGACACTCATAATTATAGCCTCATTCTCATTCAGGCTTCACACCTAGAGGTGTTCGACCTTATGTAGTTAGCAATGCTGCTTTGACCCTACGTTTGGTTGCTTGAAACATGAGGTGAAAATGTGCCTTATATGTGACCCTTATATGTGCCTATTAGTTTTGAAAGCAAGAAGCACATGGCAAACACAGAGCTTGACTCAGCAGACACTTGCCAGATATTGACATTCCTTCCGTTGAGATATCAATTCACTCGGGTGTTGTTTGCATGTTGGAGCAGCTTCTGAGTGTGGCAGTGATGGAGTAATCTGGCGTGAGTAGGAGGAGACACAAGCACTGTGAAAATGGTTTCTGCGTGTACCAGGTCCCCATTTCATAATTTACAGAGTGGATGTACATTGAGAGTGAGTAAGAATATTTATTCATCAATAGAGATTTTTAATTTAAAGGGTGATGATAAAACAGCTTTCATTCTAATATGAAAAGAAAGTATAAAAACAAAATCCCAACCATATAATTGAAAATACATGTACAAAAGAGTAAGATGAGTAAAGGTAAAATGGTGATAAACTTGATGTTGGAGCCTTAACTATGATACGTATACAATGCTGATAGGTATCAGTAGATTATCGGTATTAATAATCTACCATTCATCTGTCATCTGTCATCTGCCTTTCTCTTTATTTCTCTATAATTGTCTAACTCTCTTATTTATCTGTCTGTCTGTCTGTCTGTCTATCTACCTATCTATCTACTTACCCATTTCTCTATGATCTATGATCTATAATCTCTATTTCATCTATCATGTTTATCTACAATCATTTATCATCTATATATGTATGTATATCTGTATCTATCTATCTTCATCCTCCTCCTCATCATCGTCATCTATCATCTATTGTTAATCTACTACCAATAGTATAGTAAACGGCTTTAGAATAGAAATCTTATAAATAAGAGCACTGATGCTTTTCTGAACATTAACAAAGGCCAGGACATCAAAATAGTTATACATTAATAAAAATTAAGAATATAAAGAATATATAGTGGCTTGAAATATTAAACTTTAAACTCACATATTCACAAGTTTGCATAAATGTCCTAACACTGAATGTACAAGTACAACAGGAAGTTTGGGAGAGATGCTTGATGCTGTGTTATCATGCACTCAATTCCTCTGCATATTCTGGTCATTGTAGCCTTCGCTTTTGGAAGTTTACTTTTTCTTAAATCTTCCTGGAACTGAAACATAATTTTTTTATTAATACAGTTTTAGCATTTTCAAATTATTGGTTTTCCTTCTTATTTTGTATACCTTTTCTGAGATCCAATTCTAATTCCACTTCCTATCAAATTAGATACTTCTCACTGAGATTCAATTGCAGTGTGGTTCGTCTTCACTGCTTCTCACAATTACTTTGGTTTCCCTGTCTGAAAGTCTTTTAAGGGTATTGTTTTCTCCTTTCTTTGTGTGTTTACATGTTTACTCTCTATGTATGTCTCACATATTTAAATTCATTTCTAATTTTATTATCCCTCAGCCTGACCTGTTCCATAGCCTGTATCAGATAAACACAGTCTTTGCCTGTAGTTTCAACTCCAAGTCATCATTTCTATTAGGTTTTACAAAACATTTAGTCAGTTATGGAAAATGTACAGTAACATCTGCCCATCAACTGTGGTGTTATGCAGAGGTCCTTGACTTCCTGAAAAACTCTATGTGTTTCACTTAGTCACACTGCCCATTCAACAACTCTTGTACCTTTCTGGTTAAGTCCAATAACTCCTGCACTGTGTTGATACTTCTACTGTTTCCAGTTTGGTGGCTCTCTTAAAGTTGAAACTGGTACGAAAATGATTTCAAATTGATTTATTTTGACTTAGCAAAATACACATTGTTTTCCTTTATGTTTTTACACAAAACGTTCAGTGTCAAGTAAAATTCTATTGTATGAATATGCAGGATTTGACTTATGCATTCACCTACCACACCATAGGGTATAGGCTATTTTTGGCTATCAGTAATAAGAACTTTTTAAGCATATACATGAAAACTTTCTAAGTATTTCACCAAAGACTGAGGGTTTAATTACTATATCATATATAGTACATTTCCTTTTGTAGGGAAACAATGAACCATCTTCAAAAATGAATATAGGCTGGGCATATGCCTTTAATCCTAGTACTCAGGATGCAGAGATAGGCAGATCTCTGTCATTTTGAGACCATCCTGGTTAACCTTGGCATCTGAGAGTATGTAGAGTGACACTTTCTTTCCAAGAGTGAATGTAACATTTGTGTTTGTTTAGCAAGGGATAAACATTTCCTTCTTCACTTCCTTCTGACATTTGAGATCAATGTGGCTTTCTTTGTGAGTGAGTAGTAGCTTCTCAAAATTTAAATCTACAGATGCTTAGTGACAAAGGACACAGATCTTCATTTAGATGGTTACTTGTCATTCATATGCCATATTTGTTGAGTTGTCTGGTCAAGTCTTTAGTCAATTTTTAGATCTGGCAATTTGATTTTTATTATTAGATTTTAAGAAATCTTTGTTTATTTTGGTATATTTATTTTGATTACCAATATTTTATAAAATGTGTCTTCTGTAAATATTTTCTTCTAGTCTGTGATCTGTCTTCTAATTTTCCCGAAAATAAGAATATTTTAAAATTGTAATTAAGTTCATCATATTAAATACTTATTTTACATAAGGTGTCATTTTTGTTTTACTTAAAAATGTCATCATTATAGTTAAGTCACATGAGGTTCACTTGTATGTCATCTTGGTACTGTGTCATTTTGTAGTTTTACAGTGTTATGAATTACATTTAAGCTTTTAATCTCTTTAGACAACCAAAAAAAAAAAAAACCCTTATTTTATTTATTTTTGTATTTTGTCAGCATGCATGTCTATGCACTCCATGCATTTTTGTTAACCACAGAAGTTAGAAGAAGGTGCTGGACTCTCAGTAACTGGAGTTACAGAAGGTTATGCTATGGGGGCTGGGAATTACAGGCTGTACTCTTTATATTCTGTCCATTGCTCTATCTCCCAGTGCCCCCTCCCACAGTTCTTCATTTCATTCCCCCTTGACTCTGAGAGGATGCTCTCCTACCTCACACCCAGCATCCGCCTTCCCTGGGGCTTCAATTACTGAAGAGACTAAAGGAAACGCAGTTCAGTGAGCAGTCCAACTTGGGATCCATCTCATGTGTGTGGGAAAGGAACCATGGCCTGACATTTAATGATGCTATGATAGGCTTACAGACTGGAGCCTAGCATGGCTGTCCTCTGAGAGCCCTACCAGCAGCTGATTGAGAAAGATACTTATACCCAACCATTGGACAGTGGTTGAGGATCCCTGTGAAGCAACTGGGGGAATGATTGAAGGAGATGACAGGAAGGTCAACCCTATAGGAAGACCAGCAGTCTCAACTAATCTGGACCCCTCGGAATGGCCAAAGACTGAGCCACCAACCAGGCAGCGTACATGGGCTGGCTTGAGACCTTCAGCTTTATCTCTTTAGACATTTATTTTTGAATGCGTGTTGTAACTCTCTAGGTTAATTTCTTAAATGTGTATACCACTGCCTCCCAAGTACTGAGATTAAACAAATGGGGTTTATTGTCATTCTTTTAATGAGTTTTTAAAAATCTCATCAGTTGTGAGTTTTTTTGTTTGTTTGTTTGTTTGTTTTTGTTGTTGTTGTCCCCACCCCAACTTAATATTTCTATTAATTATTTGGAATGTAACGCAATGTACCCTAATCACCCTTGCTGCTCATTCTTCCAAAAATTACCTTCCCAGCCTTGTGCCACCTCCAAAAAACAAGTAAATGAATAAACAAACAAATCAAAACAAGCAAACAATCTACCAAACAAAAAATGTACCAAGTCCAATTTGTATTGCTCATAAACTCATTGGAGCGTGGTCAAACTCCCAGTGGTCGGCACATGAAAATTGAGTCTCTCCTCCTAACCTCCACCCTTCTGCCAGAATCCTCAACTGTGAAGAGCTATACTTCAGTATCTTTAACAGTTTTTAAGGATGCTCTTCAATGGCTTCCTGTCTAGTGTGTTTCTTTTGGGAAGGATGGGTTTGTCACAGATGTCTGTAATGTCTTTCAGTTGCAGTTATTAGTCTATAGTTATTTATACCACAGGAAAAGAAGCTTCTTTGTCAATAGTAGTAGGAAGCTTCACAGACTTGGGACATCAACATGATCCACAGCAACAACATGACCAACACAGCTGGGGGCAGGATCTTGAATCTTAAAATTCACTGCAAGCATGATGGATGTGCCCAAGGTGCTGGCCGGGAGCCCTGGGCCAAGGGTATGGTGGTGTACTGCAGCCTGGAGCTCTCATAGGTCCTACCCCAGACATTCTGCCTTACTACAGATCACCCTGACTCTAAACAACAGCAAGATATCCAAGAGGAATAAATGTTCGTTTTCTGGATTAAGTCTCCTTGAAAGATTTGTATGGTCAGTGTTGCTAGTGGAAGCCATGTTGCCTCTGATGCCCATGGCCCGTTCTGTCAACAGATTTTTGTAGTTATTCTCAGGTGGCTCTCATGAGTATTTCTGTCAGATCAGGTCTAGGAATTTACTTTTTGGGTTCAATGTTACAAAATTGTAAAGTTCTTTTAAAATAAAAGAACCTGCTGACTTGTTGTTTGTTTAGGAAATTTGTTTACTCGTATATTAACTTTATGTTCCACAATCTTGTTCCATTTTATTAGTGCTAGAATTAGTACTCTTGATTTTTATGATTTTTCTACAAAGATGTGGTGCAGTGTTGTTAACTTTTTTCCACTTAAAACTCTATACTTTTATTTCATCCTAATGCGTTATTACTTTGGGTATGTTTCCTAATATAATGTGGAATAGGCAAGTGAACATGAAATTCTGAGCTACGCTTGATCTCAGTAGGAAAAATTGAGGTTTCAAACACCAAGCATTATATTAGCTGTAAGTTTTGTTTTTATTTTTCAAGTTAATCTTACCTCTCAAGTTGAAGAAGTTTTTACTTGTACTTTCCATAGAGTTTCTAGCCAGAGATTAGTGTTGAATTTTACTAAAATATTTTTCTGTATCATTAGAGATTGTGTGATATAATTTCTGTCTGTTGATATAATATTTCACATTACTTATTTTTTTTAAAAGATCAATAGTCCTTTATACCAGAGAAATCCTGGTTTTTCATGTAGTATAAGTTTGTTGGCTAATGTACTTTCTGAATGGTTGTTATTCAGAGGGACTAATTTATATAGTTCCTTGTTCCTCTTTCTTCCTTTCTTTCTGTTTTTTTTTCTGTTTGTTTTTTTGTTGTTGTTGTTTGTTTTGGAATGTTTATCTGATTTTAAAATTAGACCATTGCTGGCTTAAAGAAGAATTAGTTTTTGTTGTTGTTCTGTTTTGTTTTCTTGTTTGCTGTGTCTTTGGAAGAGTTTGCATGGAATTGATAAGCCTTTTTCTTTTCCTTTAAATTTGTTTGGTAAAATTAATTAAAAGAACTCATCTGGGTCTGGTGTTTTCTAGTTTTGAATATTATTTATAAGTATTTTTTTTTATATACAAGCTCAGTGAATGAACTTCTTTTTGTGATGTTTTTCAGGATATTTTAAGAACTGATCTATTTCATTGATAGCATTAAAATTTTAGATTTATAATTGTTGACAGTGTTCATTGGGTCAGTAGTGATTCCTTCTTTACTTTTGCTGGTATTAGCAAATTGTGTCTTGTTTTTCTTGGTTACTCCAGATAATGTCTTATTAACTGTATTTTTTTAAAAAAGAATATTTAGCTTATTTCTATTTCATGATTTTTGTTCCTATTTTTATCATTATGTTCAACTTCCTTTGCATTTATTTTTATCTTTTTATTTTGCAAAAATTGGAAAGGAGAATAACAATTTTAGATTTATGTTCTTTTATAGTTTAAATATTTAATGTTAGAAATGATTTTATCATTTTAACATACAAAATAATAATTTTCATTGTGACATTTTCAAACCCATACATTATGCAAGTATTATTGTACTGATTTCTAGTTTGTGGTATAGGAGTATATAATTTATGACAATATTCTTCTAAATGTTTTAACATGGAGTTAAAGGGATAAACATCCCTTGTTCATGCAAGCTTGAGAATGATGTGTAATCTCTTGTTAGACACAGGCACCTGTGCATTTCCAAAATGCCCAGATCAGTAATAGTGTCAGGCTTAACTTTTTCCTAGCTGATTTTCATTCTGCTGAAGCTAGGAATAAAGTATCAAGTTATAAATGTGTCTATTTCTTTTGTAATTATGTCAGTGTTGCCTTACATAGTTTTAAGATACGTTGTTCTTGAACACATATGTTTTAAGAAACATGTGTTTTAATTCTTCCCAATATCCCTGGCCTATTGACATTAGCATGGTACTCCTACATTTTTCATGATTAGAGTTAGTTTGCCCTTTCTCCATGACTTTAATGCATATTGTTATTTTATTTGATTAGAGTTAGAGTGGTTCCTCTTTCTTTATCACTTTAATGCATATTATTCTTGTACTTAAAGGGAATACTTTATAGATGGCATATGATTATAATTTTAAGTATTTAGACCACTCCTATTTAAAGAAATTATTGGTATATTTGTATTAAAATCTGTTCTGTATATTCTTCCTTCGTGCGCGCGCGCACGCGCGTACGTGTGTGTGTGTGTGTGTGTGTGTGTGTGTGTGTGTGTGTGTGAAGTTTTGTTGACTCTGTGGTTTTAATGAAAGATTTTATGTACTTTTTTTTTTTCCTCCCTCCGCCTGTCAGGTCCTTCTTTGTAGAGGGAGGTGTTGATTTCCTAATTGGTCCTTGATTGTGTCAATCAAGGAGGCAGAAGCCAATTACTGGGTGAAGGGAAAAATGTGGGACTTCCAGGTCCCAGGAGGAAGAGAAGGGAAGCAGAGAAAAAGGTCTTTCTGGCCAGGCTTTGGAAGAAGTATGATGCCATGTAAGGCCTCGGGGCAACTAGGGCATGAAACCTCCGTGGCAGGCAGGGGTGAGGAGGTTGGCAAGAGCTAGCTGTTAACTGATAAAATTAGGGCAGGGAATTCCTCATCCAGCCATTGTGTCATCTGGCTAGTTTTAAAATAATAAAACTCACTAGTGTTTTCCGTCTGTGGAGCTAAGGTGGGCAAGAGGAAGAAGAGAGCAGCCACGGCAGCTGTTGGTGGCTTGGCAAATCTAGCCGGTGGAGCTTGGACAGCAGCTTCTGGCTTTCTTTGGAAAGGCACCAACTGGCCATTGGCAGAGCTAAGTCAGGAGTCCAGGCTGGAGGGGTCATGATCTCAGAGTTAAACTGATAACACAGCCCAAGGCAAAGGAGCAAGCATGTTTTTAAAATTACGCACATTTACAATATTTGGTGATTGCCTTGATATTTGCAATAATCCTTTATGTTAATCACAAATCCACCTTCCAGTAACTCGGAGTATGCTATGATACTCCGATATCATATGATAGCTAACCTCCTGGGCATATCATTTCTGTTATCTCTTAGGGTTGTTCCTTCACCTGTGATTTCTATGTGCTGGGTATGCACATGTAGATTTGACTCTTACTGCTAGCACTCTTGGTGCTCTTTGAGCTTCCTACACTAACATTAATGTTAGAGAATGTGAGTCATTATTCCTTTAGGCATTGTCTCTGCTCTCTCTACATATTTCTTCCTTTAGAATTCCCATTACCACCCCCTGTATCACCTGTAGCTAGCCAAAATGGCTTGATGATATCTTATTGTTATTTTTAAATCTTTCCTTTAATCCTTACCTTTTCTTATTGGAAATTACTGTTGCTATTTAATTATGATTCCATTAGAGATATTTTTATTTCCTTTAGTATTTTTAAAACCATTTATTTTTTGTGTATCATCATTTTGCCTTCATGTAAGTCTATGAACCATGTGCATACCTGGTGCCCACAGAAGCCAGAAAAGGGAGTCGGATCCCCTGAGAATGTAGTTAACGAAGAGTTGTTAGCTGCCTTGTGTTGCTGGTACTTTAACTCAGGTCCTCAGAAAAGCAGGCAGTACTCTTCACTCTTGAACCTTCTCTACAGCCTCCCTTTCAGTGTTTTTAATTTTATGGTTACTTTAAAATTTATTTAGAAATTCTTTCTTTCCATTACTCGTTGTTCCTTTATGATGTCTGCATTTTTCGTTCTTTCTGCCTGGCCTTTTTCTTGTTTCTTTCTCTTTTTTTTTTTTTTTTTTTTTAAAGTTTCTGATTTCTTTCTTACAAATTTCTCCCACCTTTTCTGCCTCACCTTTTTTCTTGCTAAATTTCATTGCTTTTTCATCGTATTTTTTAAAAATCCGTATCTGATGATGCTAACACATCCCACTATATCTGATTCTGATTTTATGCTTGCTCAGGCTTTTTAAACCACAGTGTTTTATTTTTCTCTTTAGTAAGCCTTGCTCTGATTGGCAGGCATAATGCACCAAGTGAAAGAAAGGCTGTCGTTGAGAGGCTAGAGAGAACATTTTAGACTCCAAGATTTGCTGCTATTCTTGATGAGCTTAAATTTCCTTGTTTGTGCTTCATATTTTCTGCCCGTTGATGGAACAGTATGCTTAGATGGCAGTGTGGTGGGACAGTGTCCTGATTATACTTTAACCATGTAGATGCAACTGTGAGCAGGAATTGTGAGATAGAGTGCTCTGCTACAACCTCTTATGGTTCTGTTTCCCTTACCATTAACCCTGAGGGAATCATAAGAGATTTGCTTGGCAGTGTATCCTGCTGAGAGGACAAGGTGGAAGTAATACTCAAAAGACCACAAATTCTCTAATGAATAGGGTCCCTGGAGAAATTTACTCCAAGCCTTGCTCAGACTGTTTCTCTAGCAGAGCTGCAATCCAGTTAGTGTGGGTTCATCTGCCCTGTCATCAATTCCCAAAGAGGTTTCTGCTGCTGCTGCAAGATGTACCGTAAAATCGCTTAAATATAATGACAGCAAACATGTACGTAAGTTTTTGAATATGATCTGAGAAATCTATTTCTTGATAGTGTGTTGGCCCTACTATGTATACTTTTCTAACCTAAAGCCCCAGCACAAATCCATGAAAAAATTTAAAATAACATACATTTTATGCATATATTATTTGATATAAGTACCAAATGTTCATCTATAAAAAGTATCCCATTCAGTTCTAGCATTAAAAGTTAAATGCATACTGGCTGTCACTATTTTTATAATTATTTCCCTTATGGGAAGTAACAGTACCTATCATAGCTCTTGCATTTTAAATCTTGTGACATATGCCCATTGTCATTTCACTTCATCAAATGCCTACTTTAAATTGTGAGTTGCTTGTCTGACTTCCTGTAAGCTCGTTTCTGCCTTTACACTGCCTGTTAGCAATCATATCAGAATATGAGATGACAAAAGAAGTAGGCGGAACCCAAATTGATCTAGTACTGTAATTATCATAAGCTGCTGCAAACGCTTCCTAAGACTGTGCATGAGCCCTTACAGGGAAAGAATTAGGTCTGCACAGTGTATATTAGTTTGTTTCTTTCAGGAAATTGCTTTCTCAGAAGGTTAAATTGGAAATTGTCTTAGAGTACTTACAATTCATTTCTCCACCATAATCAACAAATTGAATCTGAATTACCGGCAAGACACTGAAAGGTCTCTTCTCTCCCTCTATATTCTTTACCCATTTGGAGCTGAAGTAACCAGCCTAAATCAAGACTGAGATCAGATGGATGTGGCAATTAAACCACCCACACTAGAAAACAGTGATGCAAGTTACAAATATTTGGAATTTGGGGAGAGTAAACTGTAAATTCACATTTTAACAGGAGGCCATTGCAGTTCCTTTTTCTTTGCTTGCTCATCCAATTTCTAAAGGGAGTATAGAAACTAGGTTTCCTTTTCTCTCATAACTTTCAGATTGCAGAAAGCCTGCCAGCCTGGCTTTATTCTGTGGCAACATGTTTGTCTAACACTCCCTTGGCCTCAATGGTATTAAGTATCAAGACCTTCTTAAGTCCCTGCACCACCATTCCTGAAATTGTTCTTAGAGCATACCCAACTCCTGGAGGCTCCATTTTTTAATTAGTCTCCATTATAATTAAAAGCCATGAGGACAGGAAAATGATGAATTTTATAATTTAGATAGTACAAACATGACATCCACAGAGCTGATGACTTACATAATTATTACCATGACTATTTTTTTTTAACATAACATTTTTATTGACTCTTTGGAACTTTTATATCATGCATCCTGATCACACTCACTTCCCAGTATCTCCATCTCTATTCCCAAACCCTTGTGACTTCCAAAAATGCTAAAAATAAAAGCAAGAATAAAACAAAGCAAAAACAAATAGACAAAAATAAAATTCCAAGTCTAATTTGTGAGGTCTATATACTCACAGGAGCATAGTCAAATTCTCAGTGGCAAGCCCCTTAAATATCACATTTAATGTTATTCCCACATAATTATAAGTTCCATCTCAAATATACTTCAAGGTTCATGTTTATTGCTAAATATTCATAACAGATAGAAAATGGAACTAGCTTAGATGCCTATTAACATAAGGACGATAAAGTAATAGGGTGCACATAAACAATGGAATTTTATTCAAGAACAAATGAAAATGACACTTAAAGGTAGGTGGGGAACTGAAAATTATCTTAAGTGAAGTAATTTAGATTCAAAAGGACAAATATTGCATGGTTTCACTTATATGTTGATCTTGGATTTGTGTGATGTGTGTATGTGTGTGTGTGTGTGTGTGTGTGTGTGTGTGTGTGATGTAGTGAATAAAACTAGAAAGGAATCAGGAGAAGGGGAAAAGCAGAACTCAAAGTTTGTTATAATAAAAAGATTTTTTAAAAATTGGATATTCTCAAGAATGAAATTTCATACCTCAATATAATAAGGGTGGTTTGCAGCATTTCTACAACAAACCTCAACTTATATGGAGAGAAACTCAAAGCAATTCCACTAAATTCAGGAATAAGACAAGGTTGTCAACTCATTCCTTACCTAGTCAGGAAAACACTTGAAGTGTTAGCTAAAGTAATAAACATCTGAAAAATAATCAAAGAATTCAAATTGGAAAGGAAGAAATCAAAATATCTTTGAACTCATAAGTGACCATCAGAGAACTCCTACAGCTGAAACACGTTTTGAGCAATGTTGCTGGATACAAAATTAGCTCAGTAGCCTTCCTATATACAAATGACAAACACTGAGAAAGAAATCAGGGAAACAACATCTTTAACAATAGCCTCAATTATATAAAATATCTTGGGATAATTTTAACTAATCAAGTGAACTACTGTAAGATAAAATCTTCAAGTCTTTGAAGAAAAAAATTGAAAGAGATATAATGGATCTAAGGACTAAGATAGTAAAAATGACTATCCTACCAGGAGCATGCTATAGATTCAGCACAATCTCTATCAAAATTCTAATACAATTCTTGACTGGTCTTAAAATGACATTTCTCAGCCTCACATGAACACACACACACACACACACACACACACACACACACACAAGAACAAAGCTGAATAGGAAAAGAACTACAGGAGACACATCACTATTCCTAGTTTCAAGTTGTACTACAAATCCATAGTAATACATACAGCAAGCTATTGGCATAAAAAAAGCACATTAATCAATGGAATTGAACTTAAAACCCAAATCCAAGCATAAGTCAACATACCTATGGACCCATTATACTTTATAAAGAAAGTAAAAATGTCCTTGGTCCTGTGGAGGCTTGTTGCCCCAGCATAGGGGGATACTAGAGAGATGAGGCAGAAATGAGTGGGTGGGTGGGGGAGTACCCTCTTAGAGGCAGAGGAAAGGACAGTGAGATGGAAGATTTGGGGAGTGTAGACCTGGAAAGGGGATTTCATTTGAAATGTAAATAAATAAAATAATCAATTAATAATTTAAAAAAATATGTTTCCCACTAATGGTACTGGTCAAAGTGAAGGTCCACACCTAAAAGAATGCAAATAGACTCATATTTATGAGCCTGCAAAAAGCTTAGTTTCAAAAGAATCAGAGACCTCAAAATAAAACCAGATACACTGAAGCAGACAGAAGAAAAAGTGGGGAGTAGGCTTGAACTCATTAACACAAAAGTCTTTCTGAACAGAATACCATTAGCACATGTACTAAGATCAATAAACAGTAAATGGAACCTCATGAAGCTAAAACATTTCTATAAGGTAAAGGACAATGTCTTTTGGACAAAGCAGCAGCTTACAAAATGGGAAATACATTTTACCAAATGCACATCTGATTTAAGACTAATATAAAATATATTAAATACTTAAGAAAGTAGATATAAAAATCATCAAATCAATTAAAAATGAGGCATAGATCTAAACAGAGGATTCTCAATAGAAGAAACTCAAATAACTGAAAAACAGAAAATGTTCAACATCTTTAGCCATTAGGGAAATGCAAATCAAATCTATTTTGAAATTTGATCTCACACCATTGTAAATGGTTAAAATCAATAACACATGTGATAGTTCATTCTGCCAAGGATGTGGAATAAGTTGAACACTAATCCATTGCTGATGAAACTTCAAATTCATGGAAATGAGTATGCTGGCATAATGGTTATTCCTAGTTGTCAACTTGACTATGTCTGGAATGACTATGGCTTGAATCAAAATTGGAGGGCTCACCTGTGATCCAGATCTTGAGGTTGAAGACAAAATTTTCTGACCTGGATCTTGGCATGGAGATCTTGAGGCATAGTGGCTATGAAAAGCTTAGGTCAGGCAAGATAATACACACCTTTAATTCCAGGAGACTAAAGCAAGGAGATCTCTAAGTTCAAGGTCACCCTGGGACAAAACAAGTCCCAGATCCAGGCTTGGTGGTACACACCTTTAATCCAGGCCACAGCTTCTGCTGGAGTCCTACATAAGAACATTGGAAGGAGAAAGATTTGTTCTTCTTTGCTGCGTGCATTTACTTGCCAGCACTTCTGTCTTCTACAGAAGACCAGCTGAAACAACTAGCCTTGTGGGACTGAGCAACTACTAGATTCTTGGACTTCCAATTCACTGCTGACTCCTGTTGGGGAGTTGGACTACAGATTGTAAGTCTTCATTGTAAATTCCCTCAATATAGAAAGATATTTCATATGATCTATGATTCTAGAGAACACTGACTAATGCAGGTAGTGCCTCAGAAAAATAAAAATTGTTGTACCTCAAGACCTAGCTATACCACTTTTTTAGTATATACTCAATGGATGTTTCACCCTACCACGAGGACACCTGTTTAACCATGTTCATTGGTGCTGTATTCACAACAGTTAAATATTTAAAGCAACCTCAGTTTCCCCCAAAAAGAACAGATAAAGAAAATGTGATTCATATGTGTAATGGGGTGTTACTCAGATATTAAAAACAGGACAATGTGAAATTTGTTGGCAAATGGCTCAAACCAGAAAAAAATCACCTTGAATGAGGTAACCAAGATCCAGAACTATAAATTTGGTATGCATTTGCTTATGAGTGGGTATTAATTGCTAAATACATGATAACCAAGTTACAATCTGTATACCCAGAGAGTTAAGGTATAGAGAAACGACTAAGGGGAAACAAGAATATCTTTGGGATGGAGAAATAGATTTTGTGTGTGGACATGGGGAAACAAGACCAGGAGGGTCAGGTGGAGAGTAAGAGGGGATGCAGACAAACAGCTAGAATTTAGAGCATTTGAGAGCAGGAATGGAAAGCTAGAGCAGTGGAAATTATCTAACAGATATAAAAGGCATTTAATGAAGTCTCTAAATAATATGGGAGACTATAAAACTTCTATCATATAAATTCTATTTATACATGGAGCTGATAGCACACCATAGACTACTATACAACACCATACCTTTTCTTAAATCATTCACTTCTATGTAGAAACCTTTGCATGTGGCATGCAAGACTAGCATGTATAAATATTAAGGTCTAGTTTTATTAATGTTTGATTTTTCTATAAACATTTGAATTTTCATTCAGAAACAATGTATCCTTTCAAATATACAGGGAAGCTATGAGAAAAAGAAGCTAATGTTTTATTTACAGGATTTTTAGTCATGGTAGATTTTGATAATCTGTATATATATATTTAATTCAATGAACAGTTTTTCAATGAGGATGGCATATTATACATAATTAAGTTAATTACTATACTTGTGTAAGGGAAATGTTTCAGAATAGACTTTTATGCAGCATACCAAACAATAGGTCATCCAGAATGGTATTTATCCCAGGCAAAGTAACTCTTTCACAATGGACACTTACTAAAGGCACAAAATTTGCTCAAATTGCTAGTAGTCTCTCTGTCTTCCATTTCAGAGGCCCTGTTAAGTCTCATTCCTTGATAGTATTCATTATGTCTTTGTTTAGGTTGGATAATAGCTACAACATCAGAAGAATCACACCTCTTAGGAAAACCCAGACTTGTATATGCTAGTTAAAGAAGCTTCTTCATGCCTCCACTCTGCCAGTGGTTTTCCTGTGCAAATATATGTACAATATATACAAAGTATTCAAACCATATAAATACACATTATTTTGACTTTGAAATTTGGCAACTGGAAAAGAAAAATAGGGTCATATTAGAGTTAGAATTTAGGGTTAATTCAGTATTATACAGTTATATATTTATTAAAGTACTAATATATTTCAGGCACTTTGATTAGTACTACAGTTATTTTTATTTTTAATCTCCATGATAAAATAATTGAACAAGTGTTTACATTTGTTGATGCCACATTCTGTACATGATAGGCATTCTTCCAGGGATTTTATTTATATAAAAAAATACATTCAGTTCCTCAAAAACAAAATGAAAAAAAGGAAGAAACAAAGAAAGAAAGAAAAGATAAGATAAATGACAAAGCAACATAGACAGCAGAGAAGTCTGTGTGCCAGCTTTTATTATGCTTTTTATATGGGAACACTATGACTACATAGTGAGTGCTGGTTCAAGTCTCCTATTTGATTTTCATTGGCAAATCTCATATTTACAGTAGCATTTACTTATATTTCTTGAGCTCTATATGTGACTTTATATGTATTGCTCACAGATTAGTTTGTGATGATAGGAGGCAGCATAATTACAGAAAGTTAAGAGGTATCAGAGTGATTCTACACAAGCTGTTTAAAAACCATGAATCCTGAAATTTAAAAACACAAAAGAATTTGCCCCGAATCCATAACTTATTAAAATTACATTTTACTAATTTGTGTGTGTGTGAAGACAATCTGGTAAATGGAAATCTCATTTTTTAAGTATCAGAAGCAGTTATCCACAACACAGCAGAGCCTCTTCTATCTTGTGTCCCCCAATTGATGTAGGAAAGAGATCATAGAACATATCTAAAAAAAACGCTATTTCACCATAGTACTATTTTGCTCTTGAAAAGCAAAATGTATTTATTTTACATATATAAATGAGAAAATTGGATGAAATAGTACACAAGATTGGAGTACCACTAATTGAAGTCCTATCATGGTTTACAGCTCCATGCCTTAACTACAGCCAGTAAGATGGCAGTATCCACTTTCCATTTCTGTAGAACTGCCTCATATTTAATATTTGCATAGATTAGTTTTCTGATTTGAAAAAGCAACATTTTGTTTAAATATTGTCCTTATTTGCATTAATATTTTGTTTAGTATACCCATTGTTATGATTTGCTTTTTTTGAAGTTTTTATTATCATTATTATTAGAGTAGTCAGACTTGTAATATAACTTAGATAATAACCGATCAAATAGTATATCCTTAGCAAATATTTCTCCTCATTCTAACATAATTCATAACTTTAATAAGTTATAAGTCATATGATATGTAGTTTTGTTAATAAGCACATTATTCTGGTGACCACATTTATGATTCTCTTGTGTCTGCAGCTTCTCAGATAGTATACACCATCGAGAAGACAGTGCCTTAATGCCAACCTTATGAGTTCTACCTTCTGTCCTCACCTCTAATAATTTCCTTTTCGAAATATTGATTTTTTTTATATCCCTGCAAGTTGTTCTGTGTATGTTATAAGGTAAACCTCTTACACAGCTTTAAAATAGTTCTATGTCATTAACAAATTATTTCAGTTTTTATATGGATGAGTTCATTCTTTCTATTTTTCATATGGCACTTTTATCATTACTCAATTCCCCAGTGAGTAGAAGATTGTTTTTTAATTGTTAATTAATTTGTATTAATTATTTAAGTTCTAGTTATATGATAATATTTATTATCTCTTACAATTTTTACTTTGATATGGAAGCTCTGCCCTCACTTTTATTTCTATGAAATGATTACTATTACTTTAGGTTTGATCTGGAAAAAATTAAGGCAGAATTGTGTTTACAAGAAACAAGGGAGTAGGAAGAGAGGAATGGCCAGGGTTTAATGACTGAGCTTGCTAAAGTGAGAGGGAGGAGTAAGCCCTGGTGTTCTGTGGTGTGGCATTGGGATGATGTATAGTTAGGAGTTATGTGGTGTATATCTCATAAGTAGGTGAGATGGGAGGATTATAATTTATGTATTCATTTATTTGATTTTATGTGTGTGTACATATATGTATCTGTCAAAGCCAGAAATCAGCATCAGGTTTCTTCCTCTACTGTTCTTGATAGTATGTTTTAGTCTATTTTTACATTAAAAATTTTAGTTAAAGTGAGTTTACATCATTTTCTCCCTCCATAGTTCCCCTGATTTCTTCTCAAATTCATGGACTCTTTTTATTTTATCATTAATTGTCACACACAAACATTTACTTAAATGTGTAAATACAATCTGCTTAGTCCATTTACTGTTGTATATACAAATATAATTTCAGGACTGACCATTTGGAATAAAATACACAATTAGTGGGCTTCTCTTTAGAAAAACTTATTCTCCTTTCTTGTAGTCATCATTTGCGTGTAGTTCTCCATCTGGATATTGGTCCAGAGAGATTTCCCCTGTCTATAATGTTACCTCTGTTGGTCTTGTATTTGTTCAGGGCTTCTTTAAGCAGTTATATTATTGAAATATGGTGAGTATAGTATTCCTGTCATTTCTAGGAAATACATTTTCACAGCAGACTTCCTGGTCCTCTGGCTTTTATAATCTTCCTGCCCCTTCTCATGTTCTTCCCTACGCAGGAATAATCATGTCATGAACCAGAGGAGAGCCTGCTACAGACACTTTTCTAAGCCAATATAATTCTCAACTACCTTTAAATATCTATCTTATATCCATGGATAAGTGTAGCTCC
Source organism: Rhynchomys soricoides (assembly GCA_019843965.1). NCBI lineage: Eukaryota > Metazoa > Chordata > Mammalia > Rodentia > Muridae > Rhynchomys > Rhynchomys soricoides. Next base: position 7,828,375 of record JADRCH010000076.1, on the reverse strand, counting down.
CACTCATCATTAAAGAAGCTTTTTTTGTGTGACAGTTATATACCACCACAGAAACCCACAACTAGTCATACTCCAAAGAATAACTTACAATAGGGTGCATATCTCAAATTGGTGCATTTCCAATACAAGCACTGAAACAAAAGCTCAGGGAAAAATCATTGAAAAGGTGTGTGTGTGTGTGTGTGTGTGTGTCTGTTTGTCTGTCTGTGTGTGTGTGTCTGTCTGTGTGTATCTGTCTGTCTCTGTGTGTGTGTGTCTGTGTGTGTGTGTCTGTCTGTCTCTGTGTGTGTGTGTCTGTCTGTGTGTCTGTGTGTGTGTATTTTAAGAGCTAAAGGATGAAAACAACCTGGTGTATTGTGGCATCAACCGTATAGGACAGGGAATTGAACTCACAAAGTCTTAACAATATAGTCACCTAAGCTTGATCTTCCCAATGACAATGACAGTTGACATCCCACCATGGATAAGAGTGATTTTAAAAAGCTCTTTCCTTAGATGAGGAACTAAAGGCAATTAATGGCATGTCATGTTACTGCAGAACTATTCAGGCTGCCATGGCCATCATGAATGGATAAAGGAATATGGTGCATAGAATGACTCCTCTCATCAGCATCTACATGGGTGTATCTGGAATGAAGATGCTGAAGGATAGAGACCAGCCACAGGAAGAAAGACATGTGATGCCAATTATGCGTAGAATATAAAACACTTGACCTCATAGCAGAGATCAAAACAGTGATCCGTGAGATGAGGGATTGTAGAGAAAGTGGAGGTGGTGGAAAGATGAAAAGTTACAATTAGAAATGATAATTCTGACATGTCTGTGTCTAGTAGAGTGACTGTCCTTAGCAAGATTGCATTGCATGTACCAAAATTCCTAGGACAAAGGAGCCTTTTACTAAAATGACATGATAAATGTTGGAGGTTTGTGGATTAGCACATTATTCTGATTTATCATTTTGCATTGTGCATATACACTTAAATGTGACATTGCACTCCCTGTGTTCATGTAATTATATGTTAATTAAAATGATATTATGAGGGGATTGCTGAAAAGTTTATTGACAATAGGAAAGAGAACTGCAAGAGCTAAGAAGGAAAACTTATTTCAGCCAGACTCATTCAGTGCAGGATCAAACATCTAGAGAGTCTGACACCAGGAACTTTATTGGAAGCATATTTAAACAGAGTACAGTTTTGGAAAAAACAAAACAAAACAAAAACTTGGTTTAATATAATCCCTGCTTCACAAGAAGGCATAATGACATTGAAACTTATCTTAAACTACGTGTGACCATGAAGGTGGATTTAACAGCTTAAGGGCATAGGATCTGATATTGTCTGTGACTGAAACATCACACAAATCATTGGAGATAAAGTACATGTGACATCTATCGTAGGCATGGATTCTATTGACTGAGAAACAAACCCAAAGGTAAAGCTTAGGGAGGAAGTGAATGGGATAAACATTCTGGAACATTTTGGAGAGGTCCATCTCTACAAATAACAAGGTCCTCATGTCATCAATAATATCCATTCCTGGCCTTATGATTGGAAATTATGTATTCATATCTTCCTTTGATAGGATAACCTGGCAGGACATTGCTAGTTTCCTTGGTGATCTGTGGGCTCAATGACTTTTGTGCTCCCAAAAATGTAAATCTAAAAATATATCCCACACCCCTTTCCGTTTATCTCTTTCAGAAGTGTTTTCTGAAGGACAAAATGAACCCACTATCTTGTAAGTTTTGTTTTTGTTTTTGTTCTGAGATAAGTTTTTTAGTAGCCCAGGATGGCTACAGACTATTATGTAGATAAGGATGACTTCTGATCTTTCTGCTTCAACTTCCCATATCTTGTGATTATAGGTGTACACTGACAAGTTCAGCTTATGCTGTAAGTTCTAATTTTGATTAACTTTGACTAGTAGAATTGCAGCTTCAAAGTATTGAAGTTTTTTTTTTCTTAGAAATTAGTGTAACTCATTTGAAATTTCTTATCAATTATCTGTTTAGTTTACATACTGATCACAGCTTCCTCTCTCTCCTTTCCTCTCAGTCCCCCCTTCTATCTCATACACCCCTCCTCCCTTTCTCCTCAAAAAAGACAAGGCCTTCCATGGATATCAACTAGCCTTGGTATATTAAATTGTAGTAAGATTAGGCTAGGCACAGTTTTTATTGAGGCTAGACAAGGCAGCTCAGTTAGGGTAAAGGACTTCAAAGGCAGGCAACAGAGTCAGAGATAGCCAGTGTTCCCACTGTTAGGAGTCCTAGATGAAGACCAAGCTTCACAACTGTTACATATGAGTAGATGGCCTAGGTTAGTCTGTGTATGCTCTTTTGTTGGCAGCTAAGTCTCTATGAAACCCTATGGGCCTAGGATAATTGATTCTATAGGTTTTCTTGTGTCTGTAAGGCCCCCCGGCTCCTTCAATCTTTTGTCCCATCTTCCATAGGATTCCCCAAGTTCTGATTAATGCATCTGTTTCCATCACTTTCTGGATGAACCCTCTCTGATGACAATTATGCTAAGCTTCTGTCTGTAAGTATAGCAGAATATCTTTAACAACATCATGGGTGGGCTCCTTCTCATGGTATGGGTCTCAAACTGGACCACACATTGGTTGGCCATTCTTTCAATTTCTGTTCCATCATTACCTCTATACATCTTGTCAGTAGGAAAATTGTGGACTGATGGTTTTGTAGCTTGGTTGGTGTTCCAATCCCTCTATTGGATGTCTTGCCTGGTTATAGGAGATGGCAATTTTAGGCTTCATATTCCCCAATGTTAGGAGTCTTAGCTAGGGCCACCATTATAGATTCTTGGAAGTTTCCATTACCCTAGGTGTCTAGTTTGCTTCAAAGGTGGCCCCTTATAATTGCAGTTGTCTCTATCAGTACGCTCTCCCTTTGTTCTCCTCAATCCCTCCTGGTCCCATTCCTCTCCTACCCAGTCCCATCCCCTAGTTCACCCTAGATGTCTATTCTATTTCCTCTTTTCTGTGAGATTCAAGTATCTCCAATTGAAGTATGATCTTTGTTACTTAGCTTCTTTGGATCTGTAGACTGTAACATGGTTTTCCTATGCTTTATGGCTAATATTCACTTAGAAGTCTGGTTTCTTCACTCAGGATTATCTGTTTTAGTTCCACCATTTGTCTGCAAATTTAAAGATTTCAATTTTTAAATAGATAAGTAATATTCCATTGTGCAAATGTACTCCACTTTCTTTATCCATTCTTTAGTTGAAAGACTTCTAGGTTGTTTCCAGTTTTTGCTCTTCTGAATAAAGCTGCTGTGAATAAGGTTATAGTATTTGGAACATCTTTTGCGCATATAGCCAGGAGTGGTATATCTGGGTCTTGAGTCAGATCGATTCCTAATTTTCTGAGAAATTGTCATATTGATATACAAAGTAGCTGTACATGTTTGCACTCCCACCATCAATGAGGGACATGTTCGTTTGCTCCATATTCCTGCCAGCCTGACCTTAGCTATTCTGATGTTTGTAAGATCTAATCTCAGAGTCATTTAGATTTGTATTTCCCTGATTGGCTAAGGATGTTGTACATTTCTTTAAGTGCTTCCAGGCTATAGCCTGGCATAGATGTTCAGAACTGAGACAGCATCTTGGTGGAATTTTTTCTTTGATGACCATCTCTTTTCATTAATTTGGTTCACAGTTTATTTTATGTGATGGTTATTCCTCTTTGTCTTTTGGGTCTATTTTCTTCTAAAATCATTTCCCAGATCTTTGAGAAAATGTCTATGTTTTATGATGATGTGTCTTTCTTGTATGCAGCAAAATGATAGGTCTTTTTTTGCATCCATTATGTTAGTCTGATTCTTTTTTTATTGGGGCATTGTGTCCATTGCTTTGATAGAATTTAACAACTAATGATCTTTAATTACTGTTATTTTGACATTTGTGGTAGTAGTAATAAGTAGTAGGTGGTGGTGGTGGTGGTGGTGGTGGTGGTAATAGTAGTGTGTCTGTGTGTGTGTGTGTCTGTGTGTGTGTGTCTGTGTGTTTGTGTGTGTCTGTGTTTCCTTTCTTTTGGTTTTGCTGGTGTGAAATTTTTTTTACTTTTTAAAAATTGGTTATTTTATTTATTTACATTTCAAATGATGTCCCCTATCCCTTCCCCTCTCTGCTTGCCTCTATGAGGATGCTCCTCCACCCACCCACTCCTGCCTTACTCCTCTACCATCTCCCTATTCTGGGCATCAAACCTACAAAGGACCAAGTGCCTCCCATCCCATTCATGCCAGATAAGGCAATCTTCTGCTACATTTGTAGCTGGAGCCATGGATCCCTTCATGTATACTCTTTTGTTGGTGGTTTAGTCCCTGGGAGCTCTGGGGTGTCTGGTTGATTGATTTTTGTTCTTCCTATGGGTTTGCAATCCACTTTGGCTCCTTCAGTCCTTCCTCTAACTCTTCCATTGGCCTCCCCAGGCTCAGTCTGATAGTTGTCTGTGAGTATCTGCATCTGTATTAGTCAGGTGCTGTCAGAACCTCTCAGGAGACAGCTGTACCAGGCTCCTGTCAGCAAGTGCTTCTTGGCATCAGCAATAGTGTCAGAATTTGGTGAAATTATTTATTTCATTTGTTTTTTGGCTTTAGTTAACCTCCTTGAGTAGGAGTTTTCCTATAATATCTTCTGTAGGACTCAATTTGTAGGTAGATAATATTTAAATTTGTTTTTGCCATGGAATATCCTATTTTCTCTATGTTTGAGACAACAAGTATAATGAAACTCAACCACATAACTTCCTCTAGTGAGGCATCTTAACCATTGTCTCAAGTTGTAAAGCTTGTTAGGTGTATACCCCAAACACCTTGCAGCTTGCTTCACAGTTCATTCTCTCATTGCTGTTGTCTCCTTTATACTCTGTGTACCTCTCCCTAATTTTTTAAAGAAATAATTTCCTTCCACAGAAATACTTTTACTGTCTGAAACAGACATCAATTAGTGATCTGGAGGCTTGTATTTCCACCATTTTATTAGTATATATTACTTATATAAGTAATATAAATATATAACCTATTTCTAATGACCATCATTATAAATTTTTCATACTTAAATGTAGAACAGGTAGAACATGCCACTAGACAGGAGAACTGGTAAGGTTGAGCCAGCCTAAATCCCAGGAAACCTCAGAATTGAGAATGGTAGGCTTGAGGCCGGCTCCCAGCCAACCTACCTGATATGGAACATGTAACCATGACACCCCACTGAGTAGAACATGACACTTGGCCATGTATCGAGAAAAACCTGGTGTTCTACATGCTAATGAGGTATCTAGATAGGCCCTGAGTGTTTAACCAATGAACTTCCCTTTCTGGGCATCCCTTCCTGCAAAAGGTATTTAATCGCTGGTTCACCCTGAGTAAGATGTATATGTTCATATTTGCCATAAAATAAAGCATTTTAGACAAGCAAGGAGTGCCTCTTTTATGAAGGATCACAGAGGGTGGGGGAGAGTGAGTACTTTGTTTTAAAAACCTGTGCCTAAATCTCCCAGAGAAGGCATTCTCTCTTCCAGACCCTCAGTACTCTTGGCACTCACTCAGAACGAAAACAGATTCTGCCCCAGTCCAGGCTCAACGATCCCCTTCCTGCCTGGCATGAACATCCCTTCCAGACCCAGTGTACCATTGTTCCTACCTCCCCAGCAGCTTCTGGGTACACAGGAGGCCGGAACCTCAGCATATGTTCCAGACCCTGCTGTTTCTTGTCCAAGAAACACAGGCGGGGACCCTTATGGGACTGTGTTCTGCTTTCCCTGAGCCATTTGCTGGTTGTGCTTGGGGATCCCTTCAGTGAGGCATACAAGAAGCTATATCTCCCTCTTGCTCCCATTCTACCTCTACTGTTACTCTTCATGTTCTCAACTAACCTATTCTACTTTAATGACTTCTTGAGATGACTCAATGAAATCAGTTGATGCTTGCATGAACATGGATGGGTGAAGGATTATTTACAAAAGCATATACATCTTAGTACTTAGGCCAATTATGAGTCTCTAGAGTTATGGATGGCCACTGCAGAAAGAAGTTACCCTGACTGAAATTGAGCACAGCAGTAATCTGTTATGTAGAAGGCAATTTGTTTGTTACATTGTTTTTATTTAGAAAATAAAATAGTAGTAGCTTCTCCCCAAGGTCCTAGGATCTCTGCAGGCACAGGCTTTCATCTGGATTTATGGTACCAGCCTTGAAGTCCTTCTTGTGTGGTGGGCTTCAAATCCAATCAAAAAGTAGTTGGTAACCCTCATAACACCCTTGCCTTTATGGCACCAGTGGACCCTTCTTGCTTGACATGGACAAAAATTACAAGGTGAGTAAAACTGACTATACCAAGTCCCCTAATTATTAGCATAAAACTTTGAGACCTCGGAGGGATAATCAGCAGGGAAGAAGCTTCCCTCTTAATCTTCAGCTTGATTCTCCATGTGCCTCTGCCCACAGCTGGTGGTGTGTTCAGGCTCAGCACCTGGCTATATAGTTCCAGTGCCTGCATTGTTTTGGGGAAATCAGGCTTTCCTGACTCAGGGATCATAGGGAGGTTACCCAAACCTGCCACTGTAGTTTTCACTTGGTGACACATTTACATTGTGATTCCTTTTCCCACATTCTGTGCACTGGCACAACTTTTGCATCAGGGTATCTTTACCAACTAAATAGCCATGTACGAAGCCTAAAATAAAAATTTGAAAGGTCTTAATGAGTTTTAATATTTTAGTTATTTAGCATGCTGTGAGAATGTTTTAAAGCTCATTTGTTTAATATATAGTAATATATTCAAGACGATAAAATCTGGCACCTTCTTTTATGTTTACAAAAATAATCATCTTAATTTATCCATATACCTGGTCTTTTTTATAGCTTTTGAAATAAAACTGAAGAAAAATGTAATGGAAAAGTAGTAAATTAAACAAATATTTTCCTAAGAACAATTACAAAACATAACAAAATACAAAGGGCCAAGTGGTGGTGGCACACACTCTTCAGTCCAACACTTAGAATGCACCCACAGGCAGATCTCTGGGTTTGAGGCCAACCTGGTCTGCATAGTGAGTTACAAGACAGCCAAGGCTACACAGAGAAACCCTGTCTGGAAAAAAAAAGGAAGAGAGAGACGGGGGGTGGGGAACACAACAATAGAAACAATACAAAACCAGAAAAAGGACACTGGAGACTTATTTACATGAATTTATTATATTCATATATCATTCTTTTTAAAACCATTAGTCAAACGCTCATCACTTTCTTGCTTAACTAATTTAAAAAATCAAATCTTTCACCTCCCTTTATGTCCCTATAATAAATTCTTTTTTATTATTGTCAAATTGATCCATTAGTTTCTAGTTTACAATATCCTATGCTTCCAATTTGTTTTAGACACCTAAGAGCCTTCTTGCCTCTCTGGTTTGTGCCTGTCTCTTGTTTTCTCTTCTGTTACTCTTTAACATATCCTAAAGAGCTGCTATCTGACACTGTGGTTCCACCACATCTCCCTATGCTCCCAAAGCAGCGGCACTCATGTGCCATTTTCTGTCTCCCATAGACATCTCAACCTCTTTGCCTGCATGATTCTTAGTGACAAGCAATGCTACTCAGCAATTCTAGGATATTTCATTTTATCCCTGTTTTATTTTCTTCTCTTTTGGGGATGGTGAACAGGCAGCGAGGGTATTACTCAGACTGACCCTGGAAACAGGTAAGTGGTCCAAGCTGGCTTTGAACATGCAATTTTCCTGCCTCAAACTTTTGAGCAGTTATAATAGGCAAGCAATACCACACCTTGTTTGGGAAGACCAAACTTAAACTTCACTCCTCCAAATAAGAATTATTTTTAGTAATTGCTTCTTTATAGATTCTGATTAATCATTATCCAAATCCTCATTACCATGCATTGATTATTGTTATTAGTAACTCACTTTTTTGCCTCATCCTGCTGAAATCAGTCCTGGAGTGTGGATTCCTTCAAATGCAATGTCTGGGTAGTCTCAGGAGCATAGTGCATGCTTGTAAAATGTTGAGGTCAAAACCATTCAAGTTCTTAGTCTATGAAACATGGCTTCACCAATGAAATGTCTCATAGTCGCCTACATTATGGGACTAATTACTAAGGCCATATAATATACTAAAATATACATTATCCTCTCTCTCGCTTTCTCTCTCTCTCTGTCTGTGTGTGTGTGTGTGTGTGCACAAGTGTTTTCAGAGTTAAAGCTTCTTAAAGAAAGTAATACTATCTGTTCCCCCTTCTCTCTGCTTATATTTAACTCAGGTACAACGTAAGATTCATACTCACGGGGGAGTCCATGTTTGAAACTCTTTTTGATGGAGTTCATTGTACAAAGAAACATAACTTGGAATCCTGGGTCTGTTGGTTGTATCACTTACACATCTCTTTTGATCTCTGTGAAAATTGGTATTCTCAGCAGTCAAAGGATATAATGGAATTTAAAACATAGATGTATTACCAATTTAGATGATTCATGCTCATAAATGTTTATTCTTCCTGTGCAATGTATAGAATTCAAAGTCCTGTGGCTAGTTATTTGGCTAGTTAGTTGTTGATTATTATTCTTGCTGATGGGTATTGTAACTAAATAGCAAACAGATATAGTTACCCTTCGGTGTTAGTGTTCTGCAAATCTTATTAGGAATAAGCCACAGATCTTCCTTGAGGGGTTCCATAATTATTATTCTTGTCATCTAAAATTATAGTATATTACAATATTTTCATTCAGTTGTTCCTTAGTTAATATAGCTTAGTAACCCTTCAAAGGTTCATCTTTGGTGTGCATCTAAGGTTTAGATGTCTAGAATTAATATCAGATGGCAAGGAAACAATGAGAACCTCCAGCTGCTACTAAGGCAAAAGCTCTCTGAAGAGACACAACTCTCAGATGTTAGACAAAATACTAACCAAAACATCTTTAAAGGTGCATATCTGTAACTTTGCGGAATCAATACATATTCGAGAAGAGATAATAAAGTTTGCAATCTTGTGACATGATTGAAAATGGTTGCTGCTGCAACACATCTCTATGGTCTAGAAAATTTCAAGACATTAAATGTTTTCTGCTCAATATAGAGCTCATGATGGTTGGGGAAAAAGAAATAAAAAAACCAATTAAAACAAAATGGTTTTAATTAAGGAATAAATGCATGTTTCAAAGGTTACAACACTGTATTTTGTAAATTTATATAATCTGAGAAGATACTAATGGTGCTTTTGTATAATACTGCCTTAACATATGTAGGTTTTTATCTTAGACTATATCTGATCCATCTCTAAAATATTCTTATAACATGTAGACCTTCAGTGCAGTGTGCCTAACAATTATTTGTATGTTTCAGAACAACATTTGCTCTCATTTTCATGTAAGTCAAGACATAAGCCAGGAACAACTCTGGAATATCCATGAGTTGGTGTGAATAGTGTCATTCTCCTGAAGGTTTCTGGAAAGAGTATTTTATTACAGCCCTTTGGGCCACACTCCCTGCCCCTTCTGTGCCAAGCCAGCCATTGCTAGAGAAAACAGTGTGTTGTTAGGTGTTAAGACATCTGGCTCCTGTCAGTCCCTTCCTCTGCCACACTCTGCTTTCTCCTGGGATTCAATGAAGCTAAGTGCCTGGTGCAGCAGAATCTTTTTGTTTTGTTCCTCTGGTAGGGATAATTGCTTGGAGATAAAGGTGGAAAGAGCATGTAATTTCTCACCATTGCTTGAAAATTAGATGCCAACAACTGACTGAAATCTTGTGAAACAATTTTATTTGAAAGCAATGATCTCAGTTACCTGTTATATGTTTAAAAGATGCTATTACAAAGACAAAACCTTTCACTGTTTGAATGTTTATGATTTTTCAATAAAAGTCTAATTTAAAAAAAAAAACTAAAGAGACACAACTTTTTCTACATAAATTTATTCTATTGGAAAGTAAAGGGTTATTTGTTTTCCCTGTTTTGATGGCTACATTGTATGATGCATTTTCTTTAGCTACCTGAACAGAAGGTGTATGGCTGAAATGTTGCATTGAGCATTTATTCCAGAACGAAATGCAATGCTGTTTTAGGAGTCATTAAAACAACCCGACCAGACCTCAAGCTGGAAACCTTTTGACCTACAATGATGTCATTGCTGGGCTACTCTGTCGGTCTTCCTAATCATTAGCCACTTAAGGAACAAAATAGCCTAGGGATAGGGTGAGCTGCTGACTTACCCAATAGCTGGTGGAAAAGGAGGTTGCTGATCAGAGGATGGAATGCAGTGTTTTTCAGGTTCTATTAATAGAGGAGTGCACAAATTTCGCTTAACTACCACTGCTTAGATAGCTCTTTATAATATATTGCTAATTTCATCTTGGCACATTAACATTATAAGCCTCAAGTTTCTTCTTTAAAAATGTGCTCCCCATCTGCTTCTGCTGTATTTTTATACAGAAATTGCTTCTAAAAGCATAGGAATGCTTTTCCTGTTTCAAGGACGTGCAGTTAGAAAGAGTGGAAAACTGAGGTACTCATGTGAATCCTTGAGTTGAAGCATACAGGTTTAGAGTGTGAAGTACTCAAATCAAATGGAATGGTAAGCTCACTGTCTCAGCCAGCCTCCATGGTAGGTTCACTGATCCACAGTGCAAACAGCAAATAGTCACATTCTTATTAGTCATGGAGAGGATTCTATTTCAAGAACGAAGGCCTCGCCTCCTTATACCACAATCCCTTGCCGCACTGCTCTGAAATCACAAAGGGGCATCTGTCTGACACCTGCAGGGTATTTTTTTCTGACACCAGATGGCGCTAGTACATTTTAAATTTTGCTTTGATCTGTCCTATTTTAAATTTTAGCCACTTTTCAGGAAGATTTTGCTTAAAAGATTAAAGGTCACGTATGTGTTCTTTCATGTAAAATCTAATTGAAAACTTTCATCTATTCATTAAGAGGCCTAACCCTTTTTTTATACACGCAAATATTCACTGGAAAGTATTGTTGGTGAATATTGATTATTGCAGGAATGACTGAGGAAAGCCCACAATCGCCTGTCTAATCAAGTAGAAATTCAATTCGTTTAAAAATCGCTCTAAATTTAAAAAAGCAATTTTAGTCCGGATTTCATCGTTCTGTTTAAGACTCTTGAGGGGAGGGGCGTCATTAGTAACTAAGAATTTCATTTATCCATCATCACAAAAAACTCTCTGTGTGCAAATGAATTTTCCGTGGAGCCTCAGGGACACCTGAGTGGTTCCTCTTTCAATCTCACTTGTTCTGCTTCGTTCTTGCATTCCCAGAGCAGTGTCTCTTTATTCCACTTAAACCATCAAAGGGATAATGGCATAAAATTAGACGCTGATTACAAGAGGAGCAGTCTGGGCTGCTTTCCCATCCCCCTCCCTCTTCCTGTGAACAGATTAGAAGAACTTTACTTGTGTGAGAGAGGACTGTTGTGAATGTGCTTTCTTTTCTGTGACTTTATTTGTACTGACTTATTTTTGTTTTTTTGCTTGCTGGCCTTGAAACTAGTTGTAAGCAGTTTTATTTTTCCTGAGACTTTTAGTTTATTAATGACCTTTGAGATTTTACTGAATTTTATAAGACTGTTCATTGTCCCCATTGCCTTGTGTATCTCTGAAAAACTGACAATTTTTTTTTTTAATAGGGAATATTCTTTGCTGACTTTAATTTTTTTTTAAACCATTTATCTCTGTCCTTTGGTAGAAAGTGATGAAGGAACAAATGCAAAATTACTAAACGTAATTTACAATAAAGAGGAGGTGATTATATTCTTTATAAAGAGTGAAGGTTTTAAAAATCCTGTCTTTCACCAGTGCTAATATGCAAATTGCTCCTCATGAGCAACGTATCTAGTTCAAGATATTTCATTTTGAAACTAACATTTTTCCTTCTTAATAATCCAGAGGGCTATTGATCAAAATGCATTGATTGACTTTGTTATGGTAATAGTAGCACAAAGAATGCCATAATGGGCTTAGCACCCCAGGCTCCTGCAGAATTTTGATCCTGTACTTTCCAGAGGAATCTATACCAGTCTTTGTAAATAATCCTACATAAGCCACCCAGAAGTGGTTTCTTTGTAAGGGCTTCTTTCTTGGCAGCTCTCCTCTGATTCATTTCAGCAGAATTAAGCTTAAAAATTTCAAAAGGCTTGTTGAAAATTTATCAAGATTAGAGAAACATTAGAGAAGAGAGGGAGCTATGAGCATTGTTTACAAGTGTCAAAACAAGAGGCCTTAACTGAGGTCAGCCCTGGAGTCATTCAAGAAGCTGAAAGGCCTGCCGTCAGCACAGGTTCTCCAGGTGGCTAGGGCTTGTTAGGTGGCTCTGTGTGATAAGCTGCCACAGAAGACTCTGTAGCCCTTTGTCATGATTTAAATATGCTTGGTCCAGGGAATGGCACTATTTGGAGGTGTGGCCTTGTTGGAGTAGGTGTGTCACTGTGGATATGGGCTTTAAGATCCTCATCCTGGCTGCCTGGAAGTCAGTACTCTGCTAGCAGCCTTCAGATGAAGAAATGGAATTCCCAGCTCCTCCTGTACCATGCCTACCTAAATGCTGCCATGTTCCTGTAAGACTCTGAGGAGCTTTAGCTTACCGACAACCGGTCCCTTGTTCCCCCCAAGTGGACAACTCAGAGTCGGGGATCAATGAAAATGCAAGAGGAATTCCATCATGCTGGGGTTACCATGCACACGAAGGAGAGAACAACCCTGCGCAGCCCATTCAGCGAGTTTGTGTACAGTCTTTAGAGTAGCAGCCATTAGGCACAATGTGATTGGCAGAACAGTGTGACTTTTAAACTGATTGGTCTTTAGGGAATGAGGTAGTAGGGGCTTAATCAGTCCCTTACTTCCAGTCTATGTGCTCTCTAACCTGTCTCTTCCAGGAGAGGAGGGGTGCCTACTTGCTCTGGAGTCTGGTGGAATTTTCCAACAGCTCTGGGCTGAACTCTTCATTCCTGCTTTGGTTATAATATACTGAACCTCTGATCCTGTAAGCCAGCTCCAATTTAATTGCTGTCCTTATAAGAGTTGCCTTGGTCTTGGTGTCTATTCACAGCAGTAAAACCCTAACCAAGGCAGAAGTTAAAACCCTGCCGAAGATACCCTACCTGACCAACATGAAATCAGCTGCAGGTTAGTGGCTGGTTAGTGGATGTCTTCTGCATCTGTACATCTGGGCTAACACTGAGGGAGTCCAGGTCTTCTACCCCTATATCTCTTCATTCTTTGAAACAGGCATGAATTGTGTGATGACTACTTTCCTCAAAATTATCCGATATGTTCTTCTTTCTTCCAGTGTTTCCATTTCCATGTGTAGATCGTTTCCTCTCAGACCAAGTGACTTTTCATACAACTGTCTCTGGTTCCACCTCTCCCTGCCTCTCTCACCCCTTGCATTTCTGTCTAGATTGAGGTTGAGTAGTTGAGAGCTGACCAATGTAAGAATTACACTCGAGGCTTGTTGACCCCGCGTAGGAGATGCTAGAGAGGTGAGGTTGAAGGGAGTGGGTGGGTGGGTGGGTGATCACCCTCTTAGAGGCAAAGTGGAGGGGGGATGTAATGGGGGGGTTGTAGAGGGGAGACTGAGAAGGAGGACCTTTGAAATATAACTAAATAAATTAACCAATTAATTTTTTTTTAAAAGAGTTAAAAGTAATTCCACCAAACTCCTTTTCTTCTAAGGTTAATCTTAATACATTTTTGACAAGTTTTTTTCCCTATCTCTAAACACTGCACACACATTTGGTGTTTCAGATAATCTTCTCCCACATAGCTGCATGGCTCATACCTTCATCAAATTGCTCAACTTTTAGCTCCTCCTTAAAATGTAGTCTCAGCACCCCATTTAAAGTTATATGCTGCCATCATCACATTCTGTATTACCTTTATCTCACTATTCTTTTACATTTTCCAGCTCCTAATTTTATGTATTTACTTGCATTTTGTAGGAATTATTGTGCATGTTGTGCATGTGTTTGTCAACATGGCCATATGGATCAAAATTCACAGTTGTAGCTTGTGGTGGTGCTTGCTTGTAATTCTAGACATTCGGGAGTATTAGGCAGGAAGATATGAATTGGACATCTGCCTGGGCTATGTGGTATATAGGCTGGGGTCCTGTCGTGGTTCTGCATCCACTCTTGATGATCTTCAGTGCAATAGCTAGCTTAGGAAATCTTTAATCTTAGCTTGTGTGCATACACTTTATTCAGGGTGAACCAAAGCTACATATGGATCTTGGAGAATGAGGAGGAATTTTCAGAGTAAATGAAAACCACTGAGTAGAGTTTAAAGTACAGTGAATGCCTCATTTTTATGGAGAGGCATTCCAGGAAATGCCAAGTCCTTGCTGGGCTGGTTTTATCAGCAAAAGAGGAAGATGAAATTGTAAGTCTGCCAAGGACTACTTGACCTTTCCCAGGTAGAGGGGTGTGAGGTATTGAGCTCCCCAGACAAGTTTAGGGAAGGAGAAACCCTGTTGGAACAGTGTATCCTCCATTTTGTGTCAAACTTAGAGATGCTGTCTGGTTATGGTAGACTGTGGCCTTAATTAGCATGTTTCCCCACATGGCTATAGTGGCTATAGTTAATTCTAATTTGTTTCTTTAACTAAAGAAACAAATGAAAACAAAATAAAAACACAATTTACTGAAAGAAATTCACAAATGTCTAATAGAGATCCAAAAAACAATATCAACTTATTTTAATGCAATAGAATTTCTTCTTTATGAATTTTAACTTAAAAATTTCTTCATCATTACTATGTGTATATATGTATGGAAGATGTCTTGTGCCACAGGACAGGAGTAGAAATCAGAAGATAAGGTCATAAAGTCAAGTCTCACTTTCCAACTTTATGTGATTTCTGGGGATCAAACTCGTATCTTTAGGCTTCATAGCCAGCAATTTTACCCACCAAGTAATTTCACTGACCTTCTTTTTGAACATTGAAAAATATATTGTCCTGAGACTTATCTTGCATTTGCTTTTAAGTCCAATAATCACAATACCCAAAATCGTTTGTCAAGATAATCTTTACAAATACTTTACTCATATGTAAACATAAGTGATACAAACTGAAAACAACTATAGAGAAAACCAAGCACTCTTTGGTTGTGAGAAGTCAGCTCAGGAACTTTGGGATATTCCACCAGGGTTCTCTGAGCACATGGACACCCTCCCCTCCTAGAAGAAACAAGTTAGAGAGCACATAGGCTGGAAGGGAGGGGCTGATTAAGCCCTTGCTACTTCATTCCCTAAAGACCAATCAGTTTAAAAGTCACACTGTTCTGCCAATCATGTTGTGCCTAATGGCTGCTGCTCTAAAACCCTTATGAAAGCTTGATGAAGGGGCTGTGCGTGGTCGTTCTCTCACCTTGGTGTGCAGGATGACGCCAGCATGCTGGATCAATACATTCCTCTTGCATTTTGCATTGATCCCCGACTCTATGTGTTCACTCTGGGGGTCTCTGGTAAGCTAAAGCTCCCCAAAGTCTTACATTTGGTATGTTGGCCAGGAATTGACCCTCTGTGGGGACACACCAGAGAGTGGCAGATCAGAGGAATGGCCCAAGGAGGTACTTTGGTCTGTTGTTTGTCTCACTGTTTGTCAGAGTCTGAGTCTGTAAATTTGTTTGAACTTTCTGTTTGCTTGCAAGCTTTAGGGGGCTTGGAAAGCCCACAGTATACAACCATAGAGGGAGGGGGTCTGGAGGGCTCTTCAGCCTCCCCTTCCCGGAAGGAGTCCAGAAGGCTCCTCTCCTTCTGGAAACAGCAAGTCTTGTTGTAACCTGGTTTATCTGGCTACTGCCGATGCATGTGGCAAGGCCACCTGGTTTATCTCAGCATAGCTGAAGCTGGCTGAGAAAGTCTGTTCTGCATCTGTGGAAGGGACGAACTGTCTGTGCCCATGGAAGCGGTGAACGGTGTGTTGATTGTCTCTCTCTGTGTTCTTGAACCTAGATGCCCACCCATGGCAGGGTCGAGCTGTCTGTGTGTTGATTGCTTTCCTCTGTGTGTGTTTGTATCTCGTTCTGTGTTCTTGGACTTAAACTGACTAACAAGAGTTGTTTGTTTGTTTGTTTGTTTTGACATTGGACAGACTGAATTTATCCCATTAAACATCCTAGTTAACCACTGGAGGGAAGTTAAGGAAAGAGGAGAAAACTAGGAGAAGGAGAATCTAGTGGAGGACACTTCCCCCTCCCCCATAAAGGCCTTTCTTTCCCTCAAGGCCCACCTCACAGGTTCTGGCCATCAGGAAGAATGAAGCCTGGGTGGAGAGATCTGGACCTGAGAAGATACTGATCCTGCAAGATGTTTCAACAGCAGACCTGTTACTCCAAGACCCTGGTCCTCCATATCAACCTACTCTGGCCCCTATGGCCCTGCCAGCACCAGCACTGGTCTTGGGATCCTCAGCCCATATGAGGCCGGGACCACTGTACCTTCCTTTACTGAAGTAGGAGTGGGAGGAGACTCCCTCCCCCATTCCAAGGAGCCAATAAATCTTTTTGAGAGTACCTTATTTACTCATCAGCCCACCTAGGATGATATCCAACAACTCATGAGAGTGCTCTTCATGACCAAAGAGCAAGAGAAGATAATGCAAGAGTTAGAAAGAAGGCCCCCTCAGACACTATCGATTGACCAGGCTGTTGTCAAAAACAGGCTTTCCCTGACTAAAGAAAAGGTAAGGAGCACCTAAAGGTCCACCACCAGACTCCACTGGCAGGTCTCAAGGAGGCCACATGACGACCCACAAATCTGACCAATACACATGAGGATAAGCAGGGATGAGTCACCCGCAGCTTTTCTAGAGTGGCTCATGGAGGCATTCTGCCAATATACACCCTAGGACCACAGCAGCAAGGAGGATAAAGCTACTGTGACAATAGCTTTTATAGACCAAGCTAGTGGAGATAACAGGAAAAAGCTTCAGAGGCTAGAAAGACAGGATAGGCCATTAAAGGGGTTAGTGCAGGTTGCTGAGAAAGTCTATGATAACAGGGAGACAGAGGAGGAGAAGGTGCAGAGAAAGAGAAAGGAAGAATAGCAACAGGGAGGGAATCTACAGAGTTCTGACTCTCAGGTTAGAGGATGAATACAAGTTGTTTGAGACTCGGACAGGGCACCCCTGGACCTAGACTGGTGGCTCGAGGTCTTTCCCCAGGCCTGGACTAAGATGGCAGGGATGGAAGGGCTACCAACCAGTCTCCCCTGTGTCTGTGTGCCAATATCCAATGTTGAGGGAGGCCCGGGATGGCATCAGGCCCCATGTTACCAGGCTCTTAGAACAAGGGGTCCTTTGGAAGTGCCAATTGGCTTGGAATACTCCCCTTCTGCCTGTGAAGAAACCTGGGACCCAAGACTAAGGAGGACTGTCTAGAGGGGACTAAATGCCTCTTGGAGGAGGTGGGAAGATTGAGATACATAGCTTCAGTCAAGAAGGCCCAGATCTGCCAGAGAAAAGTAAGGTATTTGGGCCACCTGCTGAAAGGTGGCCAGGCCAGTGCTGACCCACCAACGCTCAAAGGGAGACCATCCTGCATATCCCTACTCCACATAGCCCCAAGCACGTATGGAAATTCTTGAGCATGGCTGGTTTCTGCACGCTACAGATCACAGGGTTTGTTAAATTGGCTGCAGCCCTCTATACCTTGCCTGACTAAAAAATGAACAACCTTTCCTTTGGGAGGAAAAAGAGCAACAGGCTTTTGACACAATTAAGCAGGCTCTGCTCAAGGCCCCTGCTCTAGGACTGCCTGATGCCAGTAGACTTTTCCACCTTTATGTGGCTGAGAACAGGGAGATAGCCAAGGGGATACTCACACAGCAGCTGAGCCCCTGGAAGCACCCAGTTGCCTATCTGTCAAAGAAATTAGACCCTGTCACTGCTTGGTGGCCTGATTGCCTATGGATAGTGGCAGCAGTGGCAGTTTTAGTTAACAATGCTGATAAATTGACTCTGGGGCAGAACCTGACTGTGACATGCCTTGGAGATCATTGTTTACCAGGCCCTGGATTGATGACTGACCAACGTCTGCATGAATCATTATCAGACTCTATTGCTAAATTCAGATTGGGTGACCTTTATGTCACCAGTGGCCCTCAACCCAGCCACTCCATTACCTAACCTCAACCTCGACCTGACAGCTCATGATTGCCAGCAGATTCTAGCTGAGGACCAGGAATGGGTAAAGGACCTGTTGGATTGACTGTTCCCCGATGCCGGGGCAACCTGGTTCATTGATGGCAGCAGCTGCCCGGTGGAGGGACAACACAAGGTGGAGGCCACCATTGTGGATGGGTGACAGGTGGTCTGGGCAGAAGTGCATCCTCCAGCATAGCACAAAAGGCAGAGCTGATAGCTCTGACCAAAGTCTTGGACCTGGGGGCAGGCCACAAGATTAACATCCACATGGATAGCAAGTATGCCTTTGCCACAACCCACGTCCAAAGGGCTATATGCTAAGAAAGAGGACTGCTCACACCAGAGGAAACAAACAAGAAATTCCGGATCTCTTGGATGTCCTAATTAAGCTGGTAACTGTGAATATTAATCATGCCCAGGATATCAGAAAAGAAGAAAGTCAGTGACCCTGGGCAATAACCAGGCAGATCAAGTGGCTTGAGAAGTGACAATGCAGGAGTCTATCCTGGTTATGGGCCTGCAAGAAACACCTGCTGGAAAATGGGACTGGACTAAGGGATGGCCTCACTTAGAATATACTGAAGTAAAAAGGATTCCAGATTGCTAGCCACCCTACCAACTATTACCTAGAGGAGGGAGGGCAATGGCACCTACAAGAAAGAAAACTATGTTCCCCAGAAAGCAAGCAAAAGACTTACTAGGTGAAATGCACAAATGGGCTCATTTAAAGGATAAAAAGCTTGTCCAAGCAGTTAAGGGACCTAAAGTGTGTGTGTGTGTGTGTGTGTGTGTGTGTGTGTGTGTGTATAATAGGACTCAGGTTTGGGGCCAGAAAGATAGTAGAACAGTGTAAAGTATACTAGCAAGTGAATGTTTATGCAGCCAAGAATAAACAGGGCAAAAGACCTAGGAAGAACAGTCTGGAGTATATTGAGAGGTCGATTTTATAGAAGTTAAGCCAGGAAAATATGGTTACAAATACATTCTAGTGTTTGTAGATACTTTCTCTGGATGGGTTGAGGCATTTCCCACCAAGCAGAAAACAGCTACCATGGCATCCAATAAAATATTAGAGGAAATTTTCCCGAGGTTTGGAGTGCCCAAGGTAATTGGATAGGACAATGGTCCCGCTTTTGTCTCTCAGGTAAGCCAGGGGTTGGCAAAAGTATTGGGAACAGATTGGAAACTTCATTATAAGTACCATCCCCAAAGCTCAGGGCAGGTAGACAGAATGAACAGAACCCCCAAAAATGATACCTTAACTAAATTGACCTTGGAGGCTGGCTCGGACTGGGTGGTGCCCTTCCCTTTGGCCCTGTTCTGAGCCCAGAACACCCCCTACCATTTTAACCTGACCCCTTTTGAGATCCTTGTGGTACCCCAACTCCCTTGGTGACTACTGGGTCCTCCCAGTAAGTATCTTACAGCATGAGATTTGGCCCAAACTGTCTGCCTTAAATGCTCCAGGGATGCCAGAGACCCCTCACTGCTTCCAGACTGGTGACTGGATCTATGTAAGGAGGCATTGGGTACAGTCGCTGGAACCCCGATGAAAGGGACCCTTCCTGGCACTGCTAGCTACTTCCACAGTCCTCAAGGTAGATGGTGCTGTGGCCTGGGTGCACACTTCCCATGTGAAACCTGCAGATATCCCGCTCCCCAGAGACCCCTGCTGGATACCATAGAAGATGGACAATCTGCAAAGCTCAAGATCACTCGACTTTGACCATAACTGCTTGTGGTACCTTTGGACAGCACTTATTGTCTCCATTGTGTGATGGTTGGGGGTAGCTGGACCAGGCACCAAAATCTCCACTTTGGTCTTACAAAAGGAAAATTATGACAGTCTGAGGATAGCCAATGATTTAGATATAGAGGGAATAGAAACTTCCATCAGTCATCTTAAAGAACTTTGTTACCAGAAGTAGTACTATAGAATAAGGGGAGATTAGACTTAACTTTTCCTTCAGCAAGGAGGATTATGTGCTGCCTTAGCTGAAGAGTGTTGCTGTTATATAGATAATTCTATGGTTGTTAAAGATTCAATGGCCAAGGTGAGAGTAGGGTTAGCCAAGAGGAAGAAGGAGAGAGAACAGAGTCAGGACTGGTTAAGCCTTGGTTTAATAACTCCTCCCCTTGGTTAACCACCCTTACATCTACCTTGTTAAGACCTTAATTGTTCTTCTGCTATTGTTGACTTTGGACCCTACATTTTGAACCACTTGGTTGCTTCTGTTAACACATAGGTACAGTACAGGTAATGATCTTAAAGCAGAAATACAAAGAGCTAGATACAGAAGACCTGTAGTATGAGCTGCATAGCTATCAACAATAGCTTCAGGATTGAAGAGTGCACAAGAAAAATGGGAGAATGAGAAGTCAGCTCAGGGACTTTGGATATTTCACCAGGACCCTCAAGCACATGGGAACCCTCCCCCCCGCCCCCGGAAGAAACAGGATAGAGAGCACATAGACTGGAAGGGGGGCTGATTAAACCCTTGCTACCTCATTCCCTAAAGACCAATCAGTTTAAAAGTCACACTATTCTGCCAATCACATTGTGCCTTAATGGGTGCTGCTTTAAAAAACAAAACAAAACAAACAAA
Source organism: Rhynchomys soricoides (assembly GCA_019843965.1). NCBI lineage: Eukaryota > Metazoa > Chordata > Mammalia > Rodentia > Muridae > Rhynchomys > Rhynchomys soricoides. The sequence continues at coordinate 7,807,576 of JADRCH010000076.1, read as the reverse complement.
CAAACAAAAACATATAAAAACTTGCTAAATGGGCTGTGCTTGGTCGTTCTCCCACCTTGGTGTGCAGGACAACCCCAGCATGCTGGATCAATAAATTCCTCTTTCATTTTGCATTGAACCTCGACTTCATGTGTTCACTTGGGGTACTCTGGTAAGTTAAAGTTCTCCAGAGTCTTACAGTTGGAAATTGCTCTAGCTATGTAGCACTCACATTCACTTGTGTTTGGTGGAGATTAAAAGGAGTAGGGATAGCAAAGCTTTATGATGAGATAGGAAAGATAGAGGGAGGAGAAAGAGAGGGGAGAGCAGAGGGGATAAAGTATACCAGAGGGGAGAGAAGAGAAGAGGAGGAGAGAAGAGGGGAGGGAAAGGAGGAGAGATGAGGAGAGAGGAGTGAAAGAAGAACTACTCTGTTCTTACCTGTGCTCTCAACTATACTCTGATTGGCAGTTGTGGGCTTAAGACATCCCCAAGTTCCCTTTGACTTGACTAAACTTTAAATATGCTTCTTGATCTGGTTCCTGATCTCCCTTTCCTTGGAAGACATACTGAGAAAACTTGAAGTTTCCAAGTCTTTCTTTTGTTCTTCAAGATGTAAACCTTTTGCAACCAGACTTTTTTTCAACTATTCTGGTGCCTCTGTCTCCCTGGGCCTGAACAGGATTTTTACTTCCATAGCACTGATGGTCTAACCACATTCACCTATCTTCCCTTTGAAATCTTCTATATCTTTCTGTTAACTTTCCAATGATTAGAAATCTCATTGACTTCTAGCAGGGATAACTTTGTATAAAACCTTACCAATTTCTAAATGTCCAATGTAATTTTCTCTAATAGAACAAGCTATTTAAAGACATTGAATAGAATCAAATATTCAAGAATCTAGCAGTTGCTAAGTTGGTACAAAGAGCATATTTAGCTATCTTTCATTGGCCTTGAGTGGATGAATTAGAAAACAGAGCAAAAAATCATGAAAGTATTGACCATTGGTCAATACTTGACCAATGGTAATCATTGACCATTAGTTGCATTATTTAGTTTGATCATTAAGACTCTGTGGCTCTGAGTTCTGCTGTCATTTACTTGTGCCCACTATCTGTATGATCAGTCCCTCATAGGAATGATGTTCTTTACTACAGTGAAAGATCCTGTCATGAAGATGTGAGGAAAAGGAATTTCCTGCATTTAAAATTCACTAAGCTATTTCTTCCATACATCTTACAAATGACACAGGAAAATCTTAGATGAGAGGAGAAAACTATATTAAGGAGCTATTTGAAAAAAGAATGAGAAGAACAGGGCTGCTTGAGAGCACTCTTGGAAAAAGACAGGTCGCTTACTTTTTTCCCTTTTCACAAAGTATTGTTTGAAGTAGGAACACTTTACAGAAGTTTGTCATTTTCACCAAAGAGCAGCAGAGGTTCCAGTGGGGTGGAAAGAACAAATTGTGCAGGATTGTTTGTACCTTGCATTCCCGTAGGAGTCTCAGTAGGCATTCTTTTTAGCACAGCTGCTTCTGCTATAGGAGAAGTCAGTGGATAATTGTACCCAGTACTGCAGTCCTATAAGCATGGAGGTTATAGGACAAGAAGACAACCAATTTTGGTAAATAAAGGCATTAATGGTCACTTGGAAGAAAGGAGTAAGAGGTAAAGAGGTATCTCTTATATTTTTGGTTGTGACCCTAGCATTTAACGGCTGATCCATCTCTCCATCCTGAAGTAAACAAGTATTTCATGGTCCTTACATTGTCATGACTTTACTTTACGCTGCTTCCCAGTTTTACAGGTACATAAGCTTTGATTATTCAAAAACCTGAAAAAATACAAAAGTCAATTGTTCTCCTTCCTCAACTAATTATCCAACAGTCATGTTGAGGGACTCTGAAGAGAAAAGTAAACCATATTCTCCAGAGTCAGACCAAAGAAATTATTCCATCCAATGCAAGCTTGGTGAACCTGTTAGCTTGATCTGGCTTCCTGCTGGAGCATGTGTGTGGAGCACTTGCTTATACAAACATGGGCAAAAGGTTATGGAAAGTTACACCATGAAGAACATCTGCCTCCAGAAGACAAGAGCTATATGAGGCTTCCTTAGAAAGCGAGAAATCCATTGATCTGCATACATATGGCAGTTAGCAGGGCAAATTTTATCTTTTAAAAGCAGAAGTGTTCTCTTACTCTCTTCTATATATCCAGATATGTGTGTTTTGTGTTTGTGTGTGTGTATACATACACACATACATATATACATATGCAATACTCATACACACACATGACTTGATTTTGTTCTTTTTCCTTTTCATATTTTATTTACATTTCAAATGTTTCCCCCTTTTCAGATCTCCCTTTTGGAACCTCCCCATTCCCTCCTCCCTCCCCCTGCCACTATGGGGATATTCTCCAACCCACCCTCCCACCATCCACCCACTCTCGTCTTCTCTCCTTGTCATTCTCCTATACTGGGGGATCTAACACCCTCAGGCCCAAGGGCAGATCAGTGTCCAGAAGTATCAGGGGGTCAGGCCAGTTGCCACTGTTGCTACCTCCCTGGGGCTGCACACTCCCTCAGCTCCTTCAGTCCTTTCTCCAAGCCCTCCATCTGGTACCTCCCACTCGGCCTTACTGTTGCTGCGAAGTGACTCTTGGGTATTTCAAACTTTTGGGTTAATCACCACTTAACAGTGAGTACATACCATGTCCATTCTTTTGTGACTGCGTTACTTCGCTCAGGATGATATTTTCAAGATCCATCCATTTGTCTATGAATTTCATGAAGTCATTGCTTTTAATAGCTGAGTAGTATTCCATTGTGTAAATGTACCACATTTTCTGTATCCATTCCTCTCTTTGAGACAGGGTCTCCTTATATATTCCTGGCTATCCTGAAGCTTGCTATATAGATCATGCTAGCCTCAAACTCACAGAGATTCTTCTCCCTCTGCCATGGGAATGCTGGAATGAAAGAAGTGTACATGCCTGGTTTAAAAAACATATTTTTAAAAAGTAATTTAGCACCTATGCCCATACTCATTCATGAAATCTGGTAAAAATCTGCTGAATTGTTCTCAAGGACTTGGTATATCTTGAGAAGCTGTGAGAAAAGCAGCCAGAAGTGTATCACGGGTAAGAGTTAGGTCTTTCTTTCTCTGGTCAGGAATCTTCAAACTTTTCTTTCACTAACTTGTTGGACTAGTTGATACACCATTTTTTTTTTTACTGGGTTCTCAATTCTTAAATCAGGTGACAGGGCAAAGCAACTTTCATCTTGTGTTGATAGTGTCTGTATTCTACAGTTTGCTCATCATTAATTAACTAGTGATGCTTCTTCCTATGGGGTTCCTGTGTCAATTTCTCAACTGCTCCAGGACATCATAGGCAGAACAGTTGCTACTAATTTTTACTTTAAAAGTTGCTTTTAATTTCATGTTGCTTAACTGACTTGAATACTTTAATAAAATAAACTTTTCATTTGCATTTCTATCAGCTTTTTTGTGTTGCAGAATTTCAGAAGATTTCTAGCAGAAATGTGGGACATTTTATTATCTTTAAAATTATGAGCAGATAGAATAGATGATTTTACTAAAATTTTTTAGTAAAAACTACTAGTGTCTTGGAAGCTGTAAAGCCAGTAGGACTAACAATATCTAGTGAAATGGCTACAAAAGTAGTGTAGATATTTTTTCATATGTACATTTTAAAAACTATAAGTAGTCCTGTTAGGTTGATTCTAAACTATATTAGCAAAGTAAAAGTTCATCTTTCTAATACAGTGTACAAAAATATTGCTTTGTAGTTGAAGCGTTTTTACTATCTTATTAATGGGTATTATTGTAAAGTAATCTCACTTGATAGTTGTGGAATCTTGACTTCAGTAAGTATAGTATGTCTCTGTTCATTGCCATTTCTTCATGTACTGTCTGGGATCAAATATCTACCACATTCAGGCATTTATTGTTTAAATTTTCAGTCTATTTTTACCATTCATATTCACAGTTCTATTGAGCCCCTTATTTTTTCTCAGAGAATATTTGAATAAAGTAGAATCAAATGCTGGGTATCCTAGATATCAGGCTACTTTAAATCTCTTACTCATCCCTGTGAAGGAGAACACATGATTGTATTTGTACTAAGAAGAAAGGAGGAGACAATCCATTGCATCTGGGACAGATGTTTTGCTTTTCTTTCATTTAAGCTTCACAGAGAGATAATGCTTATTCTCCAGATAAAGATACAAATGATTTTATGCCTCAAAAATAAACTCTGGGAAATCTACAGTGATGTTTTATACACTGCATAGTACAGTACCAGTGTACAAATGGAAACATCACATGAAAATGTATGGAACTGAGAGAACCATAGAAATTCAAGTTGCAATATTTAACTGGCCTGAAATCATATCAGATTTTCAATATTTCATGTGCACCAACCAATTTGTTCATTGTTGGCTTTTTTATAGATCTCTATTATTTATGTTCTTGCTGGCTTAATCAAAGGGCTAGCCTTTTTTGACTAGACAAACAATCCATAAAACTCAATGTAAAACAGCAACAATATGAGTGGGGAAATATTATCTTAATTCAGTTGAATTCTTCTAAACTATAGTATGCATGAAAATGAATAACACAAAGGACATTAGATCAATAATATTCTGGCTACTCACAATATGTTTTAGAAGCAAATGTTTCAACCCAACATATTTGCTTAAACCTACATAGAAATAAGGTAGATTTGGTTTACCTATCACTATGTATATTAGGAACACTACATTCTAGAAAATATATTGACTGAGTGTTTTAAAAGAATTAATTTTGTATAGGCAAGAAGTTAGGAAATAAAATGATAGTTTATGGTAGATAATGTATCTTGTATCAGAACAAATTTAAACACATAGGAGGAGAGAAAAGATAGTCCTTTTCTCAAGTACAAGTGATAGGAGCTTTCAGTAACCTCCTCATAACAGATATTTTCTATGTAAATGATGTCAACATCATTAAGATGTCACCTAAATTGAAAAACTACATTTTACCTACTAAATATTTAACTGAGAAGTCTGTAAGACTATCCCTAATTTTGTTCTTCTGATAATTTGTAGGGAATGGATATGAATATAGGTACATAGCTTTTTATTGTTTGTTTTTATCAAATTGTGCTTATAAGGGGCTTTATGTTTGCAATGCATATTTATTATGTTTCCATGATTTTACATGATAAATATAATGGAATGCTTAATTAATTTAGAGCAATAAGGGTAAAACTGTCAACCCTCATCAACCATTCAGATAAACACTGAAGTAAAAGAAGACATAGTGGAATCATTTTTCATGTGTTAAATAGAAACAATTTTTGAGTGTTCATACGATTTTGTCATACAGAGTTAGAAGATCATTTGCTTATATTGAATGTCTTTAGCTGTTACCAACACAGATCTGTTTTAATGTAGTAACTGTATACTGTTGTGTCTTATTCTGTAGAAAGTTTGATTTCTACAGAATAAAGAAGCTTAATATATCTTAAAATAGCTTAAAGGATTTTGAAAATGTGCACCATAAACAAATGATAATTCAGCTGATGGATGTGCTAATTATCTTGATTTGATCAATAACTAATATACACATGAATCAAAATGTCACAATATACCCTATCAATTACTGGATAATTGTTATGTATCAAAAATAAAAATAAACCAGAAAATTAATTAACCTACCGAAACACAAGAGTTACAAAGCATTTTTAAACAATTGGGAGACTCTTCACTTTCATGGGCTGCTACATGACTGATAATGTTTCCTAATCCAGATTCCTCAGAAAAATATTGTAGTGAGTCATTTTCTTGTGTTTTTCACCAAACACCTGATAAGAAGCCAGTTAAAGGAAGAAGACTTTATTTTGACCCATAGGTTAAGAGTATAGTGCCTCATGGTAGGTAGGACATGGTGACAGAAGAATAAAGTAACTGGTTATATTGAATCTGCACTCAAGAAGCAGCCAGAGCACAGAAACTGGGACTGAGCCTTTGAACCTTAAGCTCATTCTAAAGACTCTCTTTTTCAGTAAGCATTTAGCTTCTAAAGAATCCACAACCTTAGGTAGGAGGTGGTGGCACATGCCTTTATTTCTAGCACTTAGGAATCAGAGGCAGGCAGATGTCTGAGTCTCAGGACAGCCAGGGCTACATAAAGCAACCTTATGTAATAAATAGAAACAAAACAAAACAGATACTGCAACCTTCCAAAACAGTTCCACCTACTCTTGAAAAACATATTCAAATGTGAGCCTATTGAGGACATTCACAGGCAAACCCCAGCAACTACTTAACATTTAAATGTTTAAAAATTGTGTACCTCTTATTTTTGGCAATTCTATACAATTGTGAAACTAGAGATTCAAAATAATAGAGTTAGAAATTCACCTCTTTAGATCATATGCTTTAATGTATTTTTTATTCTGATTAATATGAATTGTAAAATCAATGTAAAATCTTAGTATGATTTTTAAGGGTTAAACTGTCTCATGCAAAATTCATACACTATGACTCTAACCATTACTGCCTCTAGACCTGACATTTGAGAGATAATGTCATTATAAATGCGACTGATTAAGTTTGGATGAGGTCATGTGAGAGTAAAATGGTTGCCAATCAATATGACCTGTGTTCTTGTAAAGGTGGAAATGTGAACACAAAAGGAGACAGACGTGGAAAACAAGAGAGAAAAATAGGAAGATGACAGCCCAGCTGAGAACCTGTGAACAGAGCCTTCCTTCTAGACTCAGAATGAACTAATTCTGCTCACTAATTGATTTTGGAGTATCTACCCTCCCGAACCCTGGGATGATGAGTTTATATTAGTAAAATTCCTTAGATAACAGCACTAATGTTTTAAAGCCTTAACAAATTAATAGAATCATAGGAAGAGATGTTTTCAAGGAAGCAGCTAGTCAAACATTTCCTTCTCAAATCCAGAGAACTACTGACATTCTTATGATGGATAAAAGGTTTTTCATATTGTTCCACTCAGAGGGGGAAGCATGGGGAAGATAACATAAAAACTAAGATGTGTTTCATAAAGGTTTTATTTTATTTTATTGTATTTTATTTTTGGCAAGATGTGGCGGTGCTTACCTGTCTCTATATTCTGAGAGCTTGAGAAGAGGAGGACGGAGGATCAGTAATTCAAGAACATCCTTAGTTACACAGCAAATTCAAAGCCCCAAGTTAGAGAGTTTGTCTCAAACCAATCCAAAGGGGGATATTTATTTATTTAATAACTGATGATTAATTCACATGTTAGTCCATAAATGTAATGAATCAGTTTTTATGAAATGACATGAGAATTTATAGGAACAACAGCAGAAAGTTAGCATTATGATCTATTTATCAGTGTGAATGGTTGTGATTTGAGTAGCTGATAGAATTCAGGATAATGCACATCATCATACTACAGAAATTGTCATGGCATTTTAATTTTATCATCACCACACAGGAAAGCTTGGAAGAGTTTCTTCACAGGCTGATTTATTCAGAAGAATTGGTTAATAGTATGTAACCAAGAATGGAAAGAAAAATTGGAGGATAATTGTATTTGTGAAAAACAGAGACCAATAAGAGCAGAGTGACCCAAGGTGCAACTTTGTGAATTCTTTGGCCAGAAATCCTGAGGAGAGGCCTGAGGGCAAGGGTCTCTGGTGAGGTTAAGACTTTCTGACCTGTTAGGAGTAAACATACTGGTGTCAAGGGGACTCATTGCCCAGCTCAAAGAATACAGTTCAAGAATTGCTCCAGGGTTTGCTTCTAGGAGATGGGAAGAAGTGATTATTGCAACTTACATTTCTGTACATATTGTTCTTTTATTAAGGAAAAAAACCTCATAAAAACAGCAAATCTAAGTTTGAAAAATGTGAAAGAATTTTCTAAGTGGTCTGGCAGTAAAGGTTGACATCTGTGCTCTTCAGAGTGTTGTGTTTCTCAGCATTCTGTAACCTTTCCTCACCTTTGTTTAAACATTTCCCAAAACTTGTCTCAAAGACAGTTTCCTCTGATACATGGCCTTATTTTCTGCAAGTCAACATTTGAACAACACTTTTTCTCACTTCTATACGAGATTAGAACTTTTTTATTAAATAAATGGTTTATGTACTTCTCTACAAAGCACATGGTGAAAGCGGTATTATCCTGTGTTAAGGACAAGGTCAATGAGACCTCAAAATAGCCATTTTGAAATAGTATCATATGTACAGGTTTATGAACTTGCCATTAGATAACTATTGGCTCTTAAATATCGGTGGTTGCTGTGAAGATTGTGATGGAAGTTGAAACAGTTTGCTTTTGATGGAACTATATTTTCTTCCTTTGTGAATTTCTGCTCCATATTTCTCCTTTAGAAAAATATCTTGTTCTCTGTTGGTGATATACCAATAACTTTTAAGGTTTGAGTATTAAATTTGGTGTTTGTTGAGTAGCGCTTACTGAATATAATAGGCAACCCAGGACCATGCATTGGAAAAGACAACTTGATACTGAAATAGTCAAAGACACACGGCTGGAATAGCAGGCAATGGCATTGCTCCTCCAGGGAAGATATTGTTCAGAAATTCCTCCAATTACATCAAGACTTTCCATTTTAGTTCTTAATATATCATCTTTGATGTTATTCAACCCAAGCACCTTCTTCCCTGTTCAATACATTTCCTATCAAGGTGCTGAATTTAGCTTAATAAACCTGCCTAGGTTAAAGGTTTGAACATCTTTGGAACTTTCTCTGTTCTTATTTAGTCATGGGCATGGACCATTTAGCTGCAGACAATATGACTTTCGTGCTGCCAAGAAGGCATACTAGCTTCCCACTTATCCTTAATTGAAAGTTAGTGATTTACTTTAGGATTCTGAAGCATCAATATACTCAACTGTATATAATAGCAATTATTTGCTTCTGTTATTTCAAAAATACCATATCTATATGTTGCATACTTCTCAAAAGTTTGATTGATACTCATGTCATTGTCTGATTTCATTCTGTAACAGTATTCCCTAAGACTTGGTAATTTATAATTAATAGAAATTTACTTGTCTTACTTTTTGGAAATCCAAATGCATGGCAGCAGCGTCTAGTGAAGGCCTTCACTCTGTGTCATCTCTTCACAGAAGTAAATGGCAAGGCAGCAAAAGAAAGGAAGAGAAACTGAGCTTTCTTTTGTAACAATTCACTCTTCCATCACTAACACATGTCAGCATTTACCTTCACTCATTTAGGAGATAAAGTCTTCATCACCTAATCTCCTTTAGACTTCATTTCCCAATATTGTTGTACTGAGGATTAAGTATTCAACATTTGAATGTGGGAGGAATGACAGTATGCTTCCTTATGGAAATGTCCTTTTTAGGTCACAAACAGAAAGTTTCAACAATTCCACAACCACCTTGTTTTAGCAGCTAACTTTTCAGAGAAGACTTTATAACACAAAGTACAACATGTCGATATACTGAGACTCTCAAAGATCCCATCTCCAGGTATTCACATATTTGTCTATTCACTTACCATCAAGTTTCATGTGAAGTTATCACTTGCTTTTACAATTATAATCTGGATGGTACTGGGTACCACAACAATGATTCATTTATGGCAGACCATTACTCCCACACTCCAGGCTTGGACCAGGAGTCACATCCAGCACACACAAGCCCTGTTCTTTCTACTCATCTGACACCTGACTTTTCCCCACCAAAGCAATTTCTAACCTTTAGGGTCAACTTGCATGGATATCCTCTCTACTGCCCCAACTGGCCCTTTCCATATCCAACTTAGAACTAGCAAAAATTATTCTACGTATCCAGATCTCATTGCAAAGTAAAACAAAATAACCCCAACATCAATAAGAACAATAAAAAGGTGCCAGGATTCTCTCCCAAACCCACCAGAGCTGTGGAAATGATTGCCAATGAGAGTTACCTAAATAAACCTAGGAAAATGAATTTAAAAGTATAGTCATAAACTTTATTAGTAAAAGTTACAGCAAATGAAAGAGAGGGGACATAAAATGAATAAATGCCTGAATGATACATAAGAAAAAACAAACATAAGGCTGATGGAAATGACAAAGACAATCCAGGATTTGAGAATGAAATTCCATAGTGAAATAAAAAACATTAAATCAAACTCAAGCCAAAATGAAGATGGAATTGAAAAACCTAATAACTCACCTGGAAAACTCAAATTGCAATCACTTACAAGCAGAATGAGTCAAAGAGATGATAGAATATCAGAAATCAAAGGCAAAGTCTCTACCAACTATGTAAGAAATATGAAAAAAAAACCAAAGGAAAAGAATACACAGGATATGTGAGACACTGTGAGAAATACCAAACCTTCAAATTATAGGCATAGAGAGGAAGAAAAATCTTGTTAATGCTGTAGACCAGATCTCCAAAGGGGAAAAAATATCCAAACAACAAAAAACAACAAATGAATAAAAATTGCTCCAGACTACAGAGAATACACTCAGGCAGACAAAACCACTCAAATCGATAAGAACAGACCAGAAAATTCCCATGGCATATCATAATTAAAATACTAACTATATACAACAAAAAATTGTATTGAAAACTGCAAGAAAAATATCACAAGTAACTTGTAAAGGAAAGCCCATCAGAAAAGCAGCTAATTTTGAAGGGGAAACATTGAAAGCCAGACTAGCCTAGAATAATGCATTTCAATTCCTAAGAATAGGAAAGCCAGCTGAGACTCATGTACTAGCAAAACAACCCACCATAATGGAAGGAAAAAGAAAAGATATTCACCCTAAAAGAATTTATGACCAGCAAACCAAATTTAAAAGAAATATAGGAAGTGATATTTCTGACTGAAGAGAGGAAAGAATGTAGCAGAGAGACTGGAAAAAAAATGCAGCTATTATTATTAAAACACAAAGTACTCTTGAGAATACAAATAATACCACCAAATATCAACAAGATGGTCTCAAGTAACACACACACACACACACACACACACCAGTTTAAGAGTAACTTTAAATGCTAGTGGTCTCAATTCCTCATTCAAAAGACAGAGGCTGACTGAATGGAACAAGCAACAAAATCCATCTATCTGTTGTGTCACACATCTTAGCTTTAAAATTAGGCACCACCTTAGGGGAAAAGAATAGAAAAATATGGTACATATGCATGATGGGATCCTATCCAGCTGAAAGGAAAAAGGAAATAATGAAGTTTGCAGGTAAATAGAAGGAACGAGTAAAGATCACAGTGACTAAGGCAACCAAGATTCAAAAAGACAAATATCACATTTCCTCTCCAATCTGAGAATCTTAGCACTATTATCTTCAGATATGTTTATAGATCTTGTTCTAAATACAGAATCCAGGGAAGTAAAAAGGAACTATTTCTTATGTACATGTATGGGGAATCAATAGAGAGACAATAGCAAGGTTCAAATGATCTGCTAGCAGAAATGGGGAAAGAGGGGTTATCTAATTAGGAAAGTAATGAGACAAGTACAGAATAAGGAGGCTAAAATAACAGAAATGTAATCTAAAACAGTCATAAGGAATCATATGATTAACTATCAGAAAACTGTACAAATTGTAAGTCTATGTATAAGTAGATACAAGCAGTTCAAATGAAAATTTCTCATTTGAACTGAAAATGCACTCTCAAAGTGCAAAGACTACCTAACAAAAACCAAACTGCAGTCATGAGAAAGTCCTGTCTTTAGTTTGTGGTCAGAGATGCCCATGAGGCTACTGTTATTTTACTTTGTTGCTCCCCAGATTTGGACATTAAGTTCCTATTCCTAAAGCCACTTCAAAAGCAGGGCCCAGGGTACCTCCGAGCTGAATCTGACCTGAATGCTCCTTTCTCAGGATCAGCTTTTATGATGCCATGCCAGCATCCAAAGGAGTCAGGCAAACAGCAGAGCTAACTAGCTATGATACCTATGAATCGCAACAATGATCATCATGGCATGATAACTCTAAATGTATAGTACTGGCACACAGAATTGGTAGTTACCAATAGCTACTAAGTTAGGCTTAAGAACAGCTCAATAAGAGGGAAATCATACCAGGTATTGAAAACCTATCCATTTGCTTGGGGTTATTGGTGTCATGGAGTTTAGAGGAAAACCTACATCTAACCCTTACTAAATCCACACAATTTCTAACTGTGATATACACATTTGTCCTTAATTCCACAGGTATGTGGACTTTGCACTGTTCATCAAGGAGACTTCTTTGTGTAACAGACAAGGACCATAAAAGAAAAACATAATTAAACTATAGATGGTGGATCTGAGTTCATCTGTTTATATCTAGAAAAGGGCACCTTCACTTAAAGCTCGGGAAATCTTGTAAAATATTTTAAGAGCTATACACTTGGGGTGGCCAGAATAGGCTAATGCATTGACCAATTTGTGAGAAAGTCTGGGCAGGGAGGATCAGGTGGAGTTTGGGTTAGGACTGGACAAAATTATGGGAAATATTGCTGAATGGGGAAGTTGGATACCATGTAGGCGAGACCTCTTGGTGATGGCAAGATGAATGGGTCCTGATGGAACCTAAAGGTTGTTTTTGGAACAGTCAGTAATGGACAAACAAAGCTGGTAGACTGAGTATAGAACCAGAGCATAATCTAGCAGGTTGGGAGGATATGTGAATGGTGAAGGTAAGGAAAACACACCATGACGAAGAATGTCGGAGGACTGGATAGATAGAAAGATGACATGTAGTGCAGAAGAGACCTGTGGTGATGCTGTGTTCTATGTAGGTTTTAGTATTTAAGAGATCATTTGTTAATCATCTTCCCATTGCTATAATGAAATGTCTGATACAACTACTTCTGGGGCCTGTAGTTCTTGGACAAATGGCCCAGAACAAATGCCCCAGGTGAGGCATCATGACATGACAGAAGCACTTAGCAGAGGACATTGCTCACGTTGTGAGCCAGGACATGAAGAAGAATAAAATCTCAGTTCCAAAATTTATTCTATAGCATTTCTGCAATGACATAAAACCTTTTATTAGTTTCTACTTTCCATAGGCTCACAGCAGCTCCCAGTAGCACCACTTTGTAGAATCTGTCTTACATTTAGTCCTTTAGGCAACATTCAGCATCTATGCTGTAGCAATTGTGTCTAAGAATGGGTGAAATGTCTGTAAACACAGACATATTTACAAATTTTAAGGAATTATCACATTTAAAAAAGATGCACCCAACCATTTTTTTTTGCAGTACATGATATATCATAAAGGATTCTGCCCCCAAACTTTGGTGACACATTTATAGTTACTGCAGTCTAAGGTTGGTGGTAACATAATGGGGCTATGTCTGCCTGTTCGGTTACAAAGTTGTATAGAAATAAAAGAGAAAGAAAAATAAATGAGGACTGTCATAAAACTTTCTATGATTATTTTCATACATTTATGTTTGTATATGTATCATAGTTTTCATCCTGATTAGCAGCTCTTTGATATTTTCTTAGTTAGGTACATCATAGTTTATTTACATAATGTCCTTGTATTCCCAGCATTCAAATACCCAACTACCTCAGTGACAATTAATTTAATTTTTTTAGCAGATATATCAATTATTACTATTGAGAAAAGTGGAAATAATTTTAAAGCCAAAACTGTGTACACAGGAATTATTTCCTCCAAATTTACAGAATTGATGGATACATCTTTATTTCATGCAATATTTTTACAGAGACACTTGATATTAACACTTGACTTCTTATCTCAAATCTATCATATTGATATCAGCATCACATAATTCTCAGAGAGAATATTGAAATTTAGAATAGATATTGTTTTAACATCTCAAAACATAAAAAATTTGTCTCTACAAAACAATGATTTTAATTATCAATATACAAAACCATAGAGAATTAAAACAATAGAAAAATCATTTAAAAAAATAAAATTTAGGTCAATGAAATTCATTAGTGGAAAAAGAGCTTGCTGCCAAGCAGTAAGACCTGAGTTTTATATGATCTGCAAAACTGCATAATGGAAAGAAAGAACAGATTCCACAAAATATCCTATGATCCCTCCTCATTATAAATAAGTACATAAATTAAAAAAAAATATAAAATCTGTCAAAACACATCTTAAATATTGCAAATTCTTGGCTTTGAAATTTCCACTAACTCCCAATCTCATAGAAAATTGGATTTTAGGAAATATAGTATGTAAGCTTGCTTTTCAGGAACCATTTTGCATGATTACATGTGCTAAAGATTTGACAATTTTTAAATACAATGGCAGAAAAGTTGAAACAGAGTTGTAGAACTGATTTTGGATGAAGGGTGTAAGTCCTTCAATACTTGAGGAAAGGGAGAGAAAAATGTGACGGGAGGGTATAGGGGAATTCTACCCTAATTAATTGATTGGCTAATAAAGAAGACAAGAAACAAACTGCTGGGTGAAATGGAGGAGGTAGATCTTCCAGGTCTACCAGAGAGGAGGACAGGATGCAGGATGCAGGAGGAAGAAACAGCCTATGAGGCAGGGAGCAAGAAGAAGCAGGATATAGACCTGGAATTGTTAGACTTGGTGGCCATTTCTGCCACCAGAAAATTTCCAACATAGAATAGTTGATGATTTTAGGACAATAGATTCCGTACCCAGAGGTCATGTCATCTGTTAATTTTAAACTAAGTTTGTTTGGTGTTTTCCCTTCACACAACTCCAGTGGGCCAGAGGGAAAGAATATAGCTGGGGCAGAATTTGGCCAGGCTTTGGAATGGGAAGGTTGGGCAAAGAACTGAGCTCCAGGGGAAAGGTAACCACAGAGGAGCTGGCCAGAGTGTGCCTGCAGCTGGCCGCTGGGACTGAGAGAGTAGTCTCTGAGCTCTGGAGAGGCAGAGCCTGTGTTTGAGGGAGATCCCTTGGCTAGGAGCAACATGTCTCTGTCTTGAGCTATGCACTGGGCTAGGAATAGTCAGAGACTGCTAATGTCTGCACATAGCCATCTTTAGCGTGGATTGCTTTTTAAAACTACATGTTACACAAGGGGATGGCACAACAGTCCCAAATCTCAAAGTTGGTTGATCCTGATTTCCAAAGATCTATAGAGCTGCATACCCAAGGAGAATGCAGACCACTGAAAGGCAGTTTTTAAACTAGTAACAGTTGGATACATATATGAAGGTGAGAATCATTTTGAAATCCCACATATACCTAGAAATGCATTAGGGAATGGAAATTTACTGTGGTACTCAGTGTCCTCCTGCTGACTTTGCTTCAAGATGTAGAACTCTCAGCTCCTTCTCTAGCATCATGTCTGCCCAGACACTGGCGTGCTTCCCACCATGATGATAATGGACTAAACCTTTAAAACTGAAAGTCAGCCCCAACTCTTATAACTCCTTTATAAGAGTCACCTTGATCATGGTGTCTCTTCACATCAATAAAACCTGAACTAAGATAGAAATTGGTACGAAGAACTAGGGCAATGATGTGATATGCCTGACTATGCTTTTGTTTGGAGAACTGTAGATTTCTGGACTTTGGATTAGGAAAGCAATGGAATGGTTTACGTTGGGCTTAACATACTAGTAGAAACTTGGATGAGAATGGTGCTCAGCATGATGTGAATTGTGGGGTCTTGGCTGAAGATGTTTCAGAAGAGACAGATTTTAGTGGGTTGCTGAGTGGCTTTTCTTGGGATACTTTGGTAAGGAATGTGGCTTTTTTATCCTTGACTGAAAATTCTGACTGAGGCGAAGGTGAATAGATTTAGATTAATTTTATTGGCAAAAGAAATCTCAAAACAGCCTAGCATAGACTATCCTATGTTTCACTATTATGAAGAGCATTTTGATGAAATGTAGCAATGTGTGGTTCAAGGATTACAGGAGAAAAAGGAAGTGGAATGTAGATAAATCCTGTGTTCAAGTATATTAAATGGAATTAAGAGAGTGGTGATGTCAGGGCAAGATCCCATTCAGCTAAGCTTCCACCTTGAGAAAAAGAATTAAAGAATGGTTTAGATCCAGATACCTTCTTTAATCCCAGCACTAGGGAGATAGAGGCATACAGATCTCTGCGTTCATGGTCAGCCTGGTCTACCAAGCAAGTTCCACAACAGCTAAGATTAGTCAGTGAAGGAAACCATTGAAAACAGAAAGCTAGTGAAGAAGTAATAGAATAAAGATGCTAAGTTCCAACCCCAGAAAGCACCCCAACTTGGCAATTTTAACCATGTGTTTCTGGCTTTAGAGTTGAGAATAGAAGAAAGGGGTTATAGAATCTCCCTCTATGACTGCGGGAAGTCACTAAGGCCAGGCATGTGGCAGGAGTGTCCCTGCATAGAGGGCCAGAGAGACCATTGTGTGAAGTTGTGAAAAGCCATTGTGTGAAACAATGAAGGTGAAGCCTGGATTGCCTTGGAGGCACAGTGAGGTTAAAAATGCTATAGCTGTGTGATACCTGCCTAGGAAATCTGCTAACAGGGAATGTTTCAACACAGCTGAAAGAAGTTGGAGATCCATCTTAAGAACATTTTGATATCAGACATGGAGATGCAGAATTGGGAGTTTGCCCAACTGGTTTTCTGTCTTGCTTTGGTCCAGTACTTCCTCACTATGCTCCCTTCCTTATATTTTGGAATGGTAATGTATATCTTGTGCCATTGTATGTTAGAAGTATGTAATTTGTTTTTGATTTTGATTTTATAGAGGATTACATTTAAGAGATTACATGACTGTCAGAAGAGACTTTGAACTTTGGAATTATAAACATTATTGAGACTATGATAAACTATGGAGACTTGTGAAATTGAACTAAATGAATTTTGCATTAACTTATGACTACAAGTCTGTGGACATTAGGGAATGGAATGTGATGATTTGACTAAGAATGACTCCCTCAGACTCACATGTTTTAATTGGTCCATCAGGAGTGGCACTAGTAGAAAGTCTGGCTTTTTGGAGTAAGTGGGGCCTTGTTGGAAGAAGTGTGTCACTGTGGGAACAGGATTTGAGCTTTCCTACACCCAATGTTGTACATAGTCTTCCTTTTGACCTTCTGTGGATCAGGATGTAGAAATGTCAGCTTCTGAGGCATCATGTTGGCCTGGATACAGCCATGATTTCTGCCATGATGATAATGGACTTCTCCACTGAAACTCTAAGCCAGCTCCAGTTAAATTTGTCCTGTGTATGAGTTGATATGGTCATGGTGTTCTTTGATAGGCATAAAATCCTAACTAAGGAACCTATAGAACAGTTTCTTAGTTATTCCTAAACAGGGTATATGATGTGTAGCTGCCTGTTGACAGTGAGTTCTGGGGCCCAAGTAATGTAGAAACCATTAACTCCCAAAGTACAGCTTGCATCTGGCTTCTGTGAGTATTCTGCCTCTTTTAACTGGCTTAATTCATTCTTTGCCTCTACAGTCTGAGAGTTAGTTCATTATCCAGAAAAATGTCTAAAATGGAAGTCTTCTTTTATTGAAAACTAAGTGTTCCAATTATTGAGTGTGTGTGTGTGTGTGTGTGTGTGTGTGTGTGTGTGAAGAACACCAGTATGATATATAGTTATTATCCACTAGACTGTACCACATAGTTGAATTTTCCTCCAGAATTATACTTATTCAAACATTTCTCTCCTTTAATTAGGAATTACAATTCAATGAAAATAATTTAAAAATAAAAGCACCATAAGAATTAGTTTACAGAGTATTAGTTCAGTACATCCATTCACAAATAATTCTGCCTTAACCAACTCTATGATGTGGTTAAATGCTTTGGGAACTCAGCTATTCCCCATCCATGACCAAAGAGAAATGTTGCAAATCTATAAAAAGATGCTTTTTTCTGATCTACCTGCTCAGAAATGAAATTTCTGATGAAATGAGCTTGTTCCTTTTGACAAACAAGAATGAGGAAATAGTACAGTGAGACTAGCACCTCTGAAGTATAGCCTGGTCCTTTCCTCCTCAGAGAAAGCTAAGGTGAGGAGAGATGGTTAAATAATATCAGGAGTAATTCTGGATCAGCAGACTTAAAGAGTGTCCTGGGATGATGATTAGCACAGAGTTTTATCTTCTGCTTCATTTCTGTACTTTCTCAGTTTCATCTCTCTACTGTTCCCCTCTTCTCCCATGTTAAGCTATAGGTTTTCAGTGAAAATTAAGCTAAAATAAAGGAACTTGCTTTAACTTGTAATAAATGTTATGTCTGAAGAAATAGATTTTATTTTTGGTGGTTTCTCAGAAAATTGGGAATAGTTCTACCTCAAGACCCAGCTATGCCACTCCTGGGTACATACCCAAATGATGTTCCATCATACCACAAGGACACATACTCAACTATACTAATAGCAGCTTTATTCTTAATAGACAGAAACTGGAAACAACCCAGATGCCCCTCACTGAATAATGGATAAAGAAAATGTAGCTTATTTGCACAATAGAATGCCATTCAGTTATTAAAAACAAAGGCATTGTGAAGTTTGCAGGCAAATGGATGGAACTAGAAAATATATACTATCCTGAGTAAGATAGCCTAGACCTAAAAGTATATGCATGGTACATATTAATAAATGGGTATTAGCCATAAAATATAGGATACCCATGATACAATCCACAGACCCAAAAAAGATAAATAACAAGGAGGACTCCAGGGAGGATGGTGGAATCTCAGTCAGAAGGGAAAATAGCATTGTCATCAGAGGTGGATGAAGGGAGATAAGTGGGTGGAGGTGTGGATGGCAAGGAGTACAGGGGTTCAAAGATAGGGGTAGCCGGGGAGAGAGGACTAGGAAAGTGAATGGAAATCAGCAGCAGTGATAGGGGCAAACTCTAGAACATGCCAGAGACCTGGGATGGGGAAGGTTCTAGGGAGTCTATGGGGGTGACTCTAGTTGAGACTTCTAGCAGTGGGGGATATGGCTACCTCCTGTAGCTAGGTAGGACTCCCAGTGGAAGGAGTGGGTCACCAAACCACCAACAAAATCTTTGACCCAAAATTTGTCCTGTATACAAGAAGTTCAAGGAAAAAGATGGAGCAGATAATGAGGGATTGACCAACTGATGTCTGGTCTAACTTGAGATCCATCTCATGAACAATCCCTGACAGAATTTTCATACTCTGCTAGGCTTACTGATGGGCACCTTGCATCACTCTCCTCTGAGATTCTCTCCACATTTGCTAACCAAAACTGAGGCAGACCCACAGCCAAATATTAGATGGACCTTAGGAAGTCTTGCCCAAGAGTTGGGGGAAGAATTGGGGATCCTGGGAACTAAGTGGGAGATGATGTACCTAGTCCTGTAGTGACTTGAGGTGCTAGGGTGGGTTGGTACCCAGGGCTACCTCCCCCTTCTCAGAGGGAGGGGTATGCATGAGGGGAGGAGCCATATGAGGGGGTTACTAGGAAGAGGGGCTGTGATGAAGACATAAAGTGAATAAATAAATCAGGATGTAAATTGGAAGAATATTTAAAGGAAAAAATCTTAAAACTGTAAAAAAAATGAGGGTGACGCTAGGTTATTGTTATTGTGATTATTTTGTCGGGCAAGTCCATCTAGAAACTCATAAGTTTATGCTAGGCAAATACATAATGACAGAGCTTTATGCCCAGGCATGCCCCCATCTCTCACTCTCTCTCTTTTAATTTTCAGTATATCATTAAGATATTCCAGCATAGCCTTTAGCTGACTTTCTAGACTAGGCAGCCCTTTATCCTCCTGCCTCAGGCTCAGAGCAGCCGAGATTATAGTTATTTACCATCAGATCCATTTACAATGTCTTTTTGTATCCCATGAGTTGAAATTCTTTTCTGTATTTTTCACCACTGGAAATCATTATTTCACTCCACAATGAATCGATAACTGCACATATTTATTGTTTGAACTGTCTTTTTAAGTATATCATGGTTCATTTATGAATTATTTTTTCTTCTCTGGATATAATTACATTTTTACAGTATCAATTTATTCTAAAAAGGACTAGTTCCCTCTCAAAGATGTTGCCATGTAAGTTTTATGTCAAAAACACACAACACTGTTGAGTTTCTCTAGAATGTCAGACCGTATAGAATAATCACAAATTCACAAGGTGCTCTGGTTTCATTGGCAGCAATCCACTAAGTAGACCTAATTTCTTTGATAGCTTTAGATGAAGTAAATGGATTCTTTTATTGCATTTTAATTATTATTATTAACATATTCACATCACAAAGTATATCTATATCTAAGCTATCGATATCAGTGGTTATATTAAGGTTACAGAATGTCAAAACAGTTTTATATGAATCAAAAAGGATACAGCAGAACTTAAGAATTCCAAAGAGGTCTGAGGGGAATAAACTTATCTGAAAGCAAAGATAGTCTCTGTAGATGGCAGCACTCTGTATTATACTCACAGGGAATTCTGTGCCCCGTTCATTTTATTCCTAAGAATTTCTGGAAATTACTGTAGACCATGGGAAGTTTTTCTATTTCCTTAATTACAGCAACCACCATTGTTACGTCATGGAAATAAGGTATGCATATGTGTTAATTGTGATGATTTTTAACAAGTTGTGATATAAAATACATAAAAGAATTTTTTAACTGGACTCAAAGATCTGTAGCTTCTGTGAATTTCAATGCTGATTTGATATATGGTTCTTCCAGCCATAGAAATACGTCTACAAACAAACAATAAACAAAAACAAATAAAAGGCATTCAATTTCTCTGTGCTGCTTTGTCTTTCTCTGGGAAGTGGCATCTTTACAACTCATTGTGCTCAGGTAAGCCACAGAAGCAAAGTTTTGAACAATAATAGTAATGATACATTTGTTTTACATAAAATCAGTATGATCATCAAACATATTGCATAAAATTTATAAGGAGCTACAATGGTTCACATTATGAGCCCTGTTAGAAAATTCAGAAAATTTCAATCTCTGAATAGTGTTCAGTCTCTTTAGATAGATCTCAGTATAGAGTAAAGATTTGACAAACAGTTGTCAGGGTTTATGGAAATTTGGTTTATTTCTTTACAAAAAATAGAGGCTTAACATTTTCTATTTACAATTTTATTACACTCTAAAAATGATATCTAAACCTGTGGGGGAAATGTCATACAGTATAAAAAGAGAATAAGTAAAGATTAAAACATCCCCAGGCTAGGGAGATTAGAATCATTATGAATCCAGTATTTCTTTTCTAATTGGCGGAGGTGGAGAACACAGCAATACAAACTATCAGTATATCAATGGCAATAAAACAACATAAAATTATCACATGGAGATTGCAGACCCATCTCAGAAAGCTACATGCTATTTTCTCTGGGGTTTTCATCATATATCAACACTGTAGATCAAGCAAAAATATCTTATTTGTTCCAACAAAATGGTAATGTTTTCTAAATAGATGGAAGAAACAGTAAGTCTTGTAACATACAAGAAAAGGGATAGTGTTTAACTAGAAACGGTAGTAAAATGAACATGTTGGAAGAAAAAAGAAGCATGCTACCTTCAAATTTAAAGTTATTTTCTCCATTACATGGTAAGTCTTAAATACTCCTGTGCTTTATTTGACACTTAACAATCGTCCAGGAAAGCATATGCTATGAATGTAGATTGTTTTTTTAGTACAGTGTTGAGAGCAGAATCCTTGAAAGAACAATGGAGGCTTTTTCACCTCAGGTGGGCAGGAGTTGAAGGGGTCTTGATCCTAGAAAAATCAATGGCTACCCAAACCACTGTGGTCCTGAAGCTTCTGGTCCCTTTTTTTTTTTTTTTCCCATGGATTCAAATGATGAAATAATCAGAGAAGAATAGTGACTTTTTGGAATGGAATTCATTATAGGTTCTTAGATGGAAGCTTTTCAGACAAGCAGCAAGCTCCTGTGCAGTAAAAGCCATTCCAAAAAAAAAAAAAAAAAAAAGAGTTCCATTAAGATCTCAGTTTGGTTTTCTTTTTTAAAAGGAACCTATGGAAAAATCTGTCTTGAGACATGGATTTGGACTATTCATACAGTTTCCATGTGCATCTCCATTACAAGTACTTGGAATATAGATTCAGCAGAACACAGAGAGTTTTGGAGAAGTTGTATGAAAGAAGAAATATATCAAAACAAAATAAAAAACAAACAACCAGACCAGAAACTAGAACCTAAAAACACTCCTAGCATTTCTGTTCTATGGAAAGAACAATACCAAAGGTACTTGTGGGTGCTGGCGAAGGACAACAGTTGAGGTCTCCCCTAAAAACTGCCTGACCAATTTCTCTTCCCTGGTTTCATCACTTTGGCTTCATTATTGTTGGTTGTCAACTTAACACACCTGTAAATAAGGCACTTCAGTTGAGGAATTGTTTCCTACACATTGGCTTTCAGACATGTCTATGGGGGCATTTCCATCATTACAAATTGGTGCAGAGGTCCAAGCCCACTGTGGGCAGTGCCACCCATGAGAAGGTTCTGAGGAGCTATATAAGAAATATAACCAAGTAGGAGAGAAGAAAAAAAGCTAGTGAGAATCGTGTTCCTTTAAGATTTATACTTGAGTACCTGCCCTGGATTCCCTTAACAGTGGACTATATTATATTCCCTCAATTGTGGACTCTGAGCTGAAACAAACCATTTTTTTCCTAAGTTGGATTTAGTCAGAAAGTTTTATCATAGCAACAGGAAAACAAATAAGAACATACCACATTTGGTACAGTGAAAAATATATGAAATGTGTGTACAAAAATATTAATGTAACCATCAACAACTTCTGTTACAATTGCTAACTGTAACTGTATATAAGTTCCTTAAGTTGTACAGACTTTGGGTCTTGTTAACTTTGGTGTATGATATTTTAATTTACTTGCAAGTGTTTTTTTATTAAAAATAAAATATGATAAAATATATGATACATGTGTGACTAACATCCA
Source organism: Rhynchomys soricoides (assembly GCA_019843965.1). NCBI lineage: Eukaryota > Metazoa > Chordata > Mammalia > Rodentia > Muridae > Rhynchomys > Rhynchomys soricoides. Next base: position 7,784,695 of record JADRCH010000076.1, on the reverse strand, counting down.
CTAAACATTTATTGAGTGACTTCTGTCTGACAGAGGGTTTTGTTTGGAATTTTAAAGGACAGGTACTGAAATATAGTTGATTCCCTAGGGGATAAAAAAAGCCATTCATGGCTCTTTTGTAGTAGAGATTACAGTGGCTACCACAACTAAGGAATGGACAAGTATAGAGATAGCTAGCTAGATCAGTGGAAATAAGGAGAAAACAATTGATTCTTCCCAGTACATGGAAAGAGAAGTCATCTTTCCTGGTTTTCCAACCTCCTGCTCTCTCAGTTTCAAGTGTTCTTGGGAGATTCTAGACTCTATTAGTAATTCAAGAATCACTGATTTGTAAGGCAGCTTCCATGAGGTTATTGACTATGATGGAGTGGGATTTGAAGTTGTCTAGCTGTTTTGGATCACACTTTCTGTTTTAAGTAACCCTCCAGCTATGTTCTGTAAGTCATTCCAGTAAACTCATTGGTCTATCAAGTTGGACTTTGGTAAAGTTCTTGCTTTTGTTTGTCTTTCAGAAGGGAATAGATATTTGTTCATAATACCCGATTACATATTAATACAAGATATGTATAAAATACAGCCTAAATAAGAAGTAAACTAATTATTCTGTGTTAATCAATTTATATATATATATTTGAAAATATATGAAGCCAATTTATATATTTAAAAATATATTAAATAAAAATATTAAAATATACTGTATAATAAAGCATATTAAAAATTATATATGAAGATAAGTGAACATCAAACTACCTTCAAGACATTATAAAAAAATAAATAAATGTATTTTTAAGATTAGTGAATATATTTTCTTCTTTTCTTTTTTAGATTTATTGATTTTATGTATGAGTACTCTGTCTTCACATACACCTGCATGCCAGAAGAGGGCATCAGATCACAGTATCTTTGGTTGTGTGTGAACTGGGAATTAAACTCAGAACTGGTGGAAGAGCAGGCAGTACTCTTAGCTGCTGAGCCACTCTTCAGCCTCCAGTAGATATATATTTAATTAAAGGTTATATTGTAATCTCAAAGTTAAAATTCTTTTTGTAAAACAGTATATTTTTAAAAATAAATATTGTCCAGTGCTGTTAATTTATCAATCTGCTTGCTTTTGACTCATTTTGTTGTTTTTGTTTTTTTGGTTTTTTTTTTTTTTTTTTTGGTTAGTTTTATTAGTTTGCCTCTTTTAGGTAATCATGACAACTCAGCTAAAAACATAAATAAAACCACAAAGTAATGCATAGTTATGCACATCAAATTGCATTTTATGTGTTGCTACATTGGAAATGAGATAAAAACATACAAGAAAAAAAATTAGAAACTAAAAGGGAACTTAAAATTAGCTACTCTTTTCAATTTCTAGTCTCAATTCCAATATGAATGTCTGATAGATGTTCTCATCAGAGAACAAAATACTTTGTCTATGTTATAGTATTTTTTATATCCCTAATATTGATGCTAAACTTGTAACAGAAGGTTTACTCATCACAGAAAACATTCAAATTGGCCTAACTTAATGAGAAATTGCTTTTTTTAACAAAACCCTAAACACCTGGCAAGTGAATGGGAGATATTTTTTAACATCAACTTTTAATAATTATTAACATGTATTTATACTGATGATATTCATTGGTAACCTTTGTACTTTTCTTTTAGCATAAATGTGCTAACAGACATCACACAAACTAGAACTCACTCATATGCAGGAACCTTTGTGAAATTTTATACCTTTGGTTTGCCAACTAAATCAGCTTTGATATTTGCCCTCCAGAGCAAGGAGACCTACTTCAAAGTTTGCTTCCAGGCTTATATTCCACAGTATGCATTCTTGCCAGTGAGTTGAACTAAAAGCCAGCTGGCAGTGCAGTACAAACCCTGGAATACATGGCCTTCATCCTCAAAGGATAGCAAAAATGGAAAAAAAGTACATTTGGGCTGTGTAAGCCAACTCCTAAGTAGAAGTAGACTTACTCTGATTTAGAAGACTTAGAAGGAAAGAAAACGCAATACCTTCTCATCCAGTTACCGAGGCCAACCAATCTTTTTGTACATTCTGAGTTTCTATTTACAAAGCAATTTTTTGAAGTACTACTAGGTATTGATTGATAAGTATTCCTAAAATGTGCACAGAATAAGATGGATGAACTAATAAACACATATGGAAAAGGGCTGATATCAAAAACTAATGTGAAAAGATTAAATTAGTTTTTATCAACTTATAAAAGAGGAAAATAAAAACATTTAACAATATATCTCTAGGTAATTAAATTGCACAGGAAAACAAACAGCTAGTCCTAATACTGCTACCTTAGTCATGCGGAATGGTCAGTGTCTCTTATGATGTTGTATCCATGAGCTGAAATAACTATGTTGAATTACATTGAGAAGAATAATCTAGATGTATCATAATATATTAGTAGAATTAGTCTGTTTTGTTCCTGTCTTGGGATGCATGCACATGTTCATTTAATGCATGATTCAGCTGGATAGCCATTGGAAAGAGATAGTCAGTCTTCATCCTAGGAAAGCCTATGGGAAGCTAGAATTTAATTTTTTCCAATATGAATAAATCTGGATTTATGTAACTTAATTTTAGATATACATAGTTTATAGTCGTTGATTCATTGTTCAGTTTTACAACTCATGGATGATATCTTATCTGTCTCTTCCAAAAGCATAAATATAAGTACTCATTGGCTGCTACAAAATGTGAGTCAAAACATATTCCCTGAGTACAAGTTTGGGTTTGATACCAGAGAAAATTGCAAATGAAAGAGACCTGGCCATTCAAACCTTTTGTTTCTGTTCTAGAGAATTGTTATATTATGTTCATAATATATCCAAATTACTTGGATATTCATAATTTTTATAATGTTCCTCCCAATTTACCAACAAACCTCACAATTATACATTTTAAACCTTGTATGCTTGTATTTGATTGAAAAATCACATCATTGTATGTCTATGACCAATTAGTTTTCACATTGTACCAGTCTTTTCATCTTTAATTCTTATTGTTGGACCTATCTATTCCCTACGCAATCAAAACCCACTCCTGCCACATTTAAGAAAAATTCAGGTAAAAGGAAAAAACTGTATGTTCATAATGTGTACCAGATAAATATGGTAAGCAAAAACTGTTTTTTAAAAAAGATTGATTTATTTTATTTGTGTGACTACACTGTCAATGTCTTCAGAACTACCAGAAGAGGGAATCAGATCCCATTATAGATGGTTGTGAGCCACCATGTGGTTGGTGGGAATTGAACTCAGGACCACTGGAAGAGCAGTCAGTGCTCTTAACTGCTGAGCCATCTTTCTAGCCCCAAAGCAGAAACTCTTAAGTTAGATTCTGTGAAAAATTATTTTTCTATAGTATACTCATAATTATTCTCCTAAATGAAAATGTGTATAGTGAAAAATTGGCTCCATGCAAAATAACATGATAATCAGAAACACCTACTATATTTATTAAGACTATCTGGGCTAACTGGATTGTAGCTTGAGATGTACTGAAAACTATAGTTAACTTCTATGTCAGAATAAAGATTATGTTTTTTGATTCCTAGTTATTGAGTTCACACAAGTAGGTAATATCTTTTGGCTATCACCCTTCCATAGTAGCTCACCCATCTGGACTTGATGGGGAGTTCAAGGTTAAAGCCAAATAGATTCTCTGATCTCCAACTCTATGTAATCATATCTGAACTAAGCCTGAACAAAAAACAGAATGTGGAATTTCCTTGACATGTTTGTTATCATGCCTCGTTCTATAAACCTATCCAAGTACCCATGCTTGGTAAGGTCATTGACCCTAGAGGAGACTCTACTATTGCTATTTTCCTAAAATGATGTAATTTTTGACTATATCCAACTGTTTATCCTTATGATGGCAGACAAGTGTTGCTTATCTCCCCTCATCCAAGAAGCTTCTCTTTGTGATCAATGGAGTGTCTTCCAGAGATACACACATAGATAAAAACCATACGATAAGAGACAATAATGTTTTCATCTGTAGTTTGTATATCTCTAACACAACCCATGCACTAAGGCTCATGGAACATCATGAAAAAGGATACAGAGAGATTATCTTGAGAACCAGGATATCAGCTGTGAGACAATATCTTCTAGACATGTTAAGGAAGCTACATCCATGGAATCTCAACAACATGGTTGTCTAAACATAGCCTACAAGCTGATAATACTAATTGGCATACTAATATGGCTAAATGAAAGTCCACAAAATCACAACTCTAGATGAAATGTTCCAATCAATGATTGCTAAAAGAGGGAGAATTGGTTTTCTCCAGGGATGAGCTCTCTAACATGTTGTTCCATTCCAAGTGGACAGCCTAAGCATATGTACATATGTGTAACACTAAATGGACTGAGTAGACACAATAGATTTTGTAAATTAGATAGAGATAGATGATTCAGATACCTATATAGATACAGAAAGGGGGGAGGGAAAGGGAGAAGAAGAGAGGGAGGGAGAAGTAGAGAGAGAGGGAGAGAGGGAGTGGGGGAGAGGAGAGGATAATCTTATTAAGGGTTTTATTACTGTGAAGAGAAAAATACGACCATGGCAACTCTTATAAAGAAAAATGTTTCACTGGGGCTGGCTTGGAGGTTCAGAGGTTTAGCCATTATCATGACTGAAAGCATGACAGCATGCAGACAGACATGCTGGAGAAGGAGCAGAAAGTTATAGATGTGGATCACCATGTAGAAGAAAGACAGAAAGACACTGGTCCCTAGCTTGAACATGTAAAAACTCAAAGCCCACCACAAGCAACAAATTTATTCCAACAAGACCACATCTATTCCAAAATGCCACACTTCCTAATAGAGGCACTTCCTATGAATAGAAAAATATACATACACATTTAAACTCATTAAGCATGAAAATGTAAGAGAATTCAAATGATATTGCACATATAACTTTTTGGCTCTTTTAAAATGTATTATTATTGAAAAGTACTTAGAGTAATTATATAATATTTAGTGAGATAACTCAGACCATCCTTATATTCCTTTCTCCAAATCTTTAGATTTTAGTATAACCAGGAATAAGTACAGAAACCAGGAAACTGAAATGGGGCCTGTGAAAGGAAGGAAGGAGAAAATCAGTAGAGAAGGGGAATGCAGGTTATAAGGTATCTTAAAGGGAAAATGGGAGGTTTAATTATGGAGGGTGAGGGCAATAAATACAGAATAAGGTTGGAGGAGGATAAAGAAGCAGTAAGGATGTCTGAAAAGAATCATATTATTAATTATTTACCTAAATACATATAATACATATGATTATATATATATGATATTTTCCTCTGTGCTGACAATGTTTCCTCTAAACTGTAGACTAACAAAAACCCCAACAATAATCATGAGAAGTTATCTTTTGAGTTGCTGGTCAAAGCAGTCTCAGAAACCACACAAGAAACTATAGACTATTGTTATTTGGTTGGTTCCCAAAAGCTGAAACACACCTTAGATCACACCTGAAACCTTCCTCTATGAGAACTAGCTTCCACGGTACAAGAAAGTGCCATATCAGTTTCCAAAGGAGGAAAACAAACAACATTTCTACCCATCTATGCGGTCTATGAAACACAATGACTGACAAGCCGCAATAATATTGAATGTTCATGTAACTGAGCAGTTAACAGCATCTCTCTACTTGGACTTAAGGCTCACTTAGAAAGGGGGAAACCATACCTAGGCAATTTTCTGATCTTAGTGAAGTCTTGGATTTTGTAGGAGAAACTACAGTTGCCCACTTACTAAACCAACATCATCCAGAACTATATTCTAGATGGTTAATATTATATCCACATATAACCATAATTCTCAGGACTTATCAAGGAAATTTCTCTTTGTATTGATAAAGACTATTGCAGAAATCCATGATTGATCAGAAATGGCCTGGTAGAACCAAGTCTCAACTAATAGATCTACAGCCAAACTTTTACACTTAGGGCTTAGGGTTCACTGCAGAAGGGGCAATATAAAAATCACAAAAAACAGAGAAATGAGAACTTTGTTGTGAATCTATGTCTCCTAAAATGTCAGAGAATCTACACACATACAGTCTCATTTACATGGCTGCCAAAACATGACCTGAACAAAGATGACAGCAGTAGACAGGCTAATGTGGAATTAGGAAAGTTCATGAGTACTCAATCCTAGACAAAGAACTAAAGGCAACTAAGGTAGTTGCAATCAGGAGAAACAGTTTTCTCAGGGAAGAGCATAGCCATTAGTTATCCAATACTAAATTGTCTCCACTAGAAACATATACATAGAGGTAACAATGTGTGGACTGAGCAGGCTGGATTTATGTATTTATAAACACACACACACAAACACACACACACATACACACACAACAAGTATATATGTAACATTCAGGAAAGAGGAAATAGAAGGGGAAAGATTTAATTATGGTATGATCTAAAACAGGAAACCTTAGACAGACAGACAGACAAATAAATAATTGTTAAAACCAAGATTGGCTGTGTATGTTTTTAGTCTCAACATTCAAGTAACAAAGGCAGATGGATCTCTCTGCAGGAGTTGAGGCCAGCCTGATCTACATAGTGAGACTACATCCAAAACCAAACAAAACATAACAAAAATTAGGTAATATTCAAGTGCTTTTTGAATGCTTTTCACAACCCACATTCATCTTAGCTCCTAGTTCTAGATAATTGGTCTTCTATCTTTGTGAAGTGAATAAACTTAGCCTCCCCTCTCCAGGACAGACTTTCATAGAAGCCTGTAGGAAATTTCCTCTGGAGATACAAAATTACTAAAAGGTCAAGCAATCTTTCCTAGTTGTCAGAAGTTTCTATGACTTTTAGCCAAAACATAGAAGGTTCTCTTTAAAAGAAAATAATGGAAAATGCTCAAAGCATTGTATGTACAAAGTTTGTATGCCTGCAGCATTTAATATAAGACAGTATTATTTCTTTGCATAATACTTTCCTATTTAGACTACTAATAGTAGTTGTCTTTGTTCTACAGAAGAAGAATCTGAGACAAAGCATCAGGTAAATGAGCTAAAACAGCTCTTGTTCCTCTACAGATATGAAAGCCATTGTCTCATTCCAAATATTGAATTATACAATTATGGTGGTTTGAATGATGATGGCTCCCAATAACTCATATGTTTAAATATTCCTTTCCAAAGTTGATGAAGCTGTTTGGGAAGAATTAGAGTGTATAGCATTGTTAACGAAGGTGTGTCTCTGTTGGTGGGCTTTGAGAATTCAAAAGTCACCCCATTCTAGTTCTCTTTGTCTCTGTATCCTAGTTTTGGAGCAGATGTAAGCTTTCGTATACTGCTCTTGAGCCATTTCTGCCTGTCTGCTAGTGTGCTGTCTGCCATGATTGTCTAGAACAGTAAGCCCCCCGTAAATGCTTTCTTTTATATGTCCCTTTGGTCATTGTGTTTTTGTGACACCAATAGAAATGTAACTAAGACATTAACCCTGTATACCATTAGCTAAGGCTGAGTATCTTACATTTTCTTTTATTACAGGGTAGTAAGGCTAGTTATTCTAAGTATGCTTGCTATTGTAGATGGGGTTTATCCTCTGGAAAAATTAGTGGTTATAATCCATCACTTTATAATAATATAAGTTTTCAGTTCAATCATGTACAATATATAGCTGGAAATGTACCATCTAACAGCATGGGAACACTTGTTCTTTGAGTTTCTATGGTTGAGACACTTTTTTTTTTGCAAGTTTACAAGTAGGCTGCTAATATTCCCTTTGATGGAAAGAGCCAATAAAGTTTGTCCTTTCTTTTATCCTTGTTATTGTTTGCTTGTTTTTGAGACAGGCTCTCACTATGTTGATCTGGTTTTTATAAAACTTGCTATATAGACCAAGCCAGCCTTTCATTTACAGAGATCAGCCTGCTTCTGCTTCCCGGGTTCTGAGATTAAAGGCATGTGCTACTCTGCCTGATGAAGTTTTCCCTTTCTTGAGATGAGTTTCTATATTTTATAATAAAAAAATATGATTAATTCATTTAGTTATGCTGTTAAATATGGAACTGTGATAATATTCTTTCCCCTTTGTTCTAATAGAAACATAGTTTCTGTTTGTTTTTGCTGTTCTTCTTTCCTTCTTTCCCTCCCTTACTCCCTCCTTTCCACCCTATTTTCCCCTTCTCCCTCTCTCACTTCCTCCCTCCCTTCCTATTCCTTTCTTTCTTGCATGAATGTATATGTTGTCGTATGATGTATGACTTTATTTTTCTTTCCAGGTGTATATGGTATGCATGTGGGCATACTTGTGTTTATTTGGGTGAGGATGTTTGAGGGAGATATCAGGGAATTTTCATTGATTGCTCCTCTAACCTTATTCTTTAAGGCAAGAGTTCTCAGTCAAAGGCAGAACTCACTGACAGGGATAATCGGACTGGTTCAATTGTTTTTGGAATCCCATTTCCATCTCCAGAGACTGAAATTACAAGTTGACCACCATGCTTAACTACATATTTATGTGAGCTTTAGAGATCCAAACACTGCTCATCTTGATTGTGCAGCAAATGTGTCAACCAAAGAACCACCTCCCTAGCTCCAGATACCTTACATGGTAGCTAAACCTTAGGCAAGTACTCAAGGGCTGGAATTTCAACCACTGATGGTAAGTTTATTTTATTGACACCATTCTTTATGGAAAGGTATGAATATTCCATTTTTAAATTAGGTGCTATATGATGCTGATACCAAAGATAAGACATTCCCCAAAATTGATCTGTGAATTAAGAGTAGAATATTACTTAGTAATATTTTGTGCACATCTCACAGTTACAGGATAAGCTTGTTGTGGGGGAAGTTGAAACTGGAAAGAGATTGGGATATAAAGAAAGGAAAACTCATCTCTTTTGTACTGATTTGGAGACTTTTCTTCAGGAATTCACATAACTATTTTGTTCCCATGAGTTTTAGAAACATGTCATTAATATAAAAGCTTTTAAGTCTGTGATTCAACTGAAATGACATTTAATATATCCCAGAAATTGAAAGAGCCAATATGGAAAGGGGTCATTGGCTGTGATAGAAAGCATGATCCTTAGAGAATATTACATTGCTCAGCTTTTATTTCATAGAGCATGTGTCTATGTCCTCTGCCTAAAGAGACTTTGACTTTCATCCTATCTGTACTTTTTATAACTAAATCTGTAGCTTCCACTTGATTACTAAGATTTCTTCAGAAAATACATCCCTTGGAGCCACTTGAATCAATCTCTTGTGCTTCCTTCTGGCCTGAGTTTGGTGTTCTGCCTGTGCCAGCCTGATTCTACCATAACCTTCCCACGTGGCACTTACATATTCTGGGTGTCTTCATGTGATATGGTGGGCTCCTCAGTGACAGATTATGATTTAATTTCTGTGTTTCCAGCACCTAGCTTATCAGTGTCCAATTGGTTCTTGCAACTTAGAGTATATAAGATGGCAAAGATCTAAGAATTTATAGAAGACAAGTAAATCTGTAATTTATTATTCATGCTCTTTAAGAAACCTCTCTTATTCTTACACATGTCTGATTTTACTCAAAAAGATAGAAATAGATACCTAGTCAATTCTACTTTTCAAGTACAAACATGTATTCACAAATTTGTGTTTTATCAGATTTTAACAAAAGTTGAAATTCATTTCAGCTATAATTGATATTCAGTTTTAAAATATCATTAGTATATAACTACTGTTAGCATTTTTGATTTGCCATTTAAAATTTTCAGCCTTCTTATATGTATATAGTATTATATATTTGTGTGCATATTTAAATTCATGTATGCATATACTATATAATCACTTTTCATATGAAATACATATTACTTATACTATATGTTTGTGCTGGGTTAGTGCATTTATGAAATTTTTCTATACCTTTGTCATTTTGGTATTCATGCCATCAAATATAACCACACCAGTAAAAGGAAAATAAAATTTCCTTAACTTCCCACCGGATGGCATTAGAGTTCTCTTCATAAATCCAATAGTTAGTGCTTTTCTCTGACATTTATGTGCTAGACTCTTAAAGTAGAAAGTTTCAGATCTTAAGATTTGAGGATTCATAACATCTTTATTATGGTCTGTCCTCATATTTCCATTTTGATGCTAATTCTCAGTGTAGTTACATGGGTGAATAATCAGTGCAGCACTAAGAAGGGATATAAAACTTGGCCTGAGCAAGTTTGAATAAATGTGAGCTTTAAAGCACACACTAAATGTGAGGAGAGGGAAATACAGTTTTCTGATGGCAGGGGTAGCAGGAGCTGTCCTGATGATTGGATGCTTAACAGAGCATATAAATTCAGATGCAGATAGTTGCCAAGAGCAATTGCATAATTCACATGAAGCAAGTTTGTATGAAAGCAAGTCAATAGCATCCACTGCCTCATTCAAACTGTACTTATTTTCAAAAAGGCTGTGTCTATCTTCCTCAACATGCAAATGGTATATAAACATAAACATGAATGGACATTTGTTCTCTCGAAACAGCCACCATCTCAGTCGTAAGATGTACTCAAGGTTTTAAAAACAGTATTCAGGGGTACATATCCCAGATACCAAGTAAGAATTAAAATGTTTTCTAATTATTTCAAGCATAAGCTTCCTTCACTAAAATGCAGATCAAATTCCTTGACTGACTTGCCACTTTTATTTTTTAGAATGGCTATGTGACATTCAATGAATGTTTGCATTGGAGAAATTTGAAAATTGATACTCCTTGTAGACACTAAGTATACATGTGCTTGTGGCAGCAATTTTAAACTACTTATATTCATCTTTTGATTTTTCTGTTCTTTCCCCTCCCAGTGGTTATCATATATTTATTACATAGAATTAACATGTTTTAGTTCATAAAATCAAAATAGCCAATTGTATTGCTAAGGCTAAGATTTTAACATGTGTTCTATTGACTTCAATGATAATCAATATTTTGTCTATGTAGTTCTTTTTTTTAAAAAATTGATATTTACTTTATTTACATTTCAAATGATTTCCCCTTTCCAGTTCTCCCCTTTGGAAACCCCCTATCCCATCCTCCCTCTTTCTGCCTCTGTGAGGGTGCTCTCTCACCCACCCACCCAATCCCATCTTCCTTCCCTGGCATTCCACTACAATGGGGCATCGAACACCCTCAGGCCCAAGGTCCTCTCCTCCCACTGATGTCCAACAAGGTCCTCCTCTGCCACATATGTTGGCAGCACCATGGGTCCCTCCATTTGTGTTCTTTGGTTGGTGGCCCAGTCTCTGGGAGCTCTGGTGGTTGGGGGGTTCTGGCAAGTTGACACTGTTTCACCCTCCACGGGGCTGCAAACCTCCTCAGCTCCTTCAGTTCCTTCTCCAACTCCTCCATTAGGGACCCCATGCTCAGTCTAATGGTTGGTTGCAAGCATGTAGGCATTTAATGTATTTTAATTAAAATATTGAAAAACCCATGGATTTTTCTGTTTTTAAGTTTAGTAGTTTTAAATAATTATTTCTATCTTTAATCTCTTCTCACGTTTCATGAGTATATGTTTATTTCTATTAGTTGCACCAAAATTTAATATTTTAATTAAAATGAATTAAATGTCTACATGTAAATCAAAAAGATCTTTTTCATCAAAGCATTAATAGGTACAGATTGTTTTGTTTAGTCATGTAATAGAGATTTGAAGTCTTTAATGAGAAGACCCATAATGTAGCATGTTCCATCATTTAATATTATCTATTTTATATAAAAAATAATTCCATATTTTAATAAATTATTCATTTATTAAACTTATCAGGAATTTGTATGCATAATAGAAAACTTAAACAATTTTGACATTAAGAAATTGAAAGGATGCATTACAAGGTTTCATCTAGAGTAGAAGTGTGAAGAAAAGTTTCAGGTGTTATGGATAAAGTTGGAAGGACTCATTGCTGGGGAGATTATAGTATAAACAACATTTTCTACCACTGATCAGTTGTTGGTTCTGATTTTCCTAAGGAGGAAGCTAATTTACATAAATTACATATCATCATTTACTTACATAGGAGATACATGGAGGTTGCATTCCAAAAAGCTGTATGGCAAAACTGTGCCAATTATTTCACATGCATAGTTTATTTATAAAATAGATTAATAGCACAATATTGGAAAATTATAGGAATTAGGTAAGTCATCCTAATTCAATTTAAATTTCATGGAATATAAAACTTCAATATTGTTTAAACCATCTATATTTTTAAGAAACTAATTTAAACTTCTTCAAAATGTATTGTAGAGTGATATTGGAAGTATGAACAATGAATAATTTTAGTAGAATTAGAGGTAATAAATTTCATGTAAAATACCAGAGAATCATAGTTTATGGTTTCTGAATAGGATGTAGGCCATATGCTATGTAATAGTTACTGTTCTGTGAATGACATTTTCTGGGAGTATGTGAGCAATCATCTATTTACCTCAGAAAGCATGGACACCAGGCAAAGATGCAATCCACTAAACATGGTGAATTGATGGGAATACCTACGGAACCATGACTGAGGGGTTGCCAATAAGAATCAAGGCAGCTGTATCACTTATTACTCCACCTGAATGTGGATGACAAATTACAAAAGCTGTATCATTTAAGCTTTCTGCTGAACTTGAAAGCACCTCTCACCAAAGGGTCTGTTCTTCCCTAGCAATTGTTGACTATTTTTATTACAATGTATAGGTACACCTAGGAATTGTAACTTTTTATAATTCTTCAACATTTATTTAGAGGCAGAACACCAAGCTTGGCCATGTTCACATTAATAGCTAGAAGGAAAGAACAGCTACTTTTCAAGGTACAAGCCCTTTGCATAGAAGACACATGCTTGCTGAACCACAGATAACAGTTTTTATGTTATATTTCTCAATCTATACCATGTCTACATAACTAGCAGTCTGGAAAACATATAATACCATGTATATATCTATTTTGGCAAACTTACTACAGGAATTTTCATATTATTAAGTAGAGAATGAGATTATCATGAAGCATTTCCATCCTCTACATAATCCTACATTGTGTACACTGAAGCACATTTAAGTATAATATGTGTATTACATGTTAGTATAAAATATTTTGTGGCAGCATTACAAAACATCAGTAGTGTAACTCATACCTAACAAAATAAACAGGAATATTTAAAATTTGCATAAGTGATCAGAAGTAGTTATTGCACCATGTGAAGAGATAAGAAAGTATCACTGGGAAGAATTCTTGTCCCTTCAGTGGGTGATAACAGAATTACTTCTATATTTATGCTAATTAGAGCTGATAAATCACTTAGGAAGGCTAACTATCTATGATGATAATAAAAGGCTATCTGTCTGTCTCATTCAGCAGAAGAACCGGTAAGATCAGGCCTCCTACCAAAGTCAGAGAACACATATGAACAATGGAAATGTAGTAAGCTATAGGTAACAGTGAGGACATAAAATCAGATATGAAATACTCTGAGTTTCCAAAGGATATAAAACCATCTAATAGAAACTTAAGAAGATGGACTGTTTAAGGAAAATGACACTTTTAAAAAATAATTTAACAATTGCACTCCATATGGCATCTAAAATTTGAACAGGAATTAAGGAAGAAAATAATAATACAGTATGTGATCATTTTAATTAAATACAATTGCTAAAATAACAACTTCAAGTCTTTCAACAGTCATGTTATACACAACCTCAAGGACAGGCTGTACATTTTTTGTCACTGTTTTTAAAGCCAGACAGAGAAAATGAAAGATAAATTATTTTAATATAAAAGCTATCAAATATTGCATAAAAGCACAAAGGATAAATAAATAAATTATAAAAATGAGTTTATCAAACAGTTTTACTTAACAGCTTTATATTGAATTTTTCTAACAAAAGGTACATTAAGACAAACCACTTCTTTTTCCGATCTGAAAAAAGCTGAAAAAAACATTGACCTTCAAACCCTTCCAACTTGTGGTGCTGTAAAAGCTTTACGCTGCAAATCTTAAATGGATGCCCTGCCACTTGGTAATTTGTAGTTACTCATAACACTTTGGTATGGGAAGGAAAAAAGAGAGATTGACTATCAGTGTGATTGACTGTATGAAAATTATCCAGATACAGAAATCACTTTCCTGAAATCAGAAGGGAATTCTTGATATCAATCTGGAAATAGAAAATCTTCAAGTGGTGCATTGTGCCTGTAGAGAGAAGGAAAAGTTAACATGTGATAGATTAAATTTAAGTTTAGTGATCAGCATTTCAATATAAAGTACATTAATAATACAAGTCATTATATATACAGCATGACAGGCATATTTACAGAATTACATTTGTTTAGAGGAAATACCACATGAAGAATGAGACTTTCAAATTATTAAAGAGAGAGATATTTCCTGTCAGAGTTTAAGAGATTTATCAAGCTTGGGCTTTATCATCATACAAATGAGAGAGATGTACAAACTGAGCATGAAATGGATATCAGTTGCTCTGTATGCTTACTTTACTGTGTTCACCACAGCTCTGATATAGGAAGCTATGATATAAGGTATCAGTGAAAATCCAGTATCATGTTAATGGCCCATGGAGTAGCTTGCAAAGAGGACAGTGGAGAAAACTCTGAAAAGTCCTCATTACTAGTCTAAAAGTGCAAAATTTCCAAGTTCTAGACATTTTTAGCTTTCTCTGGATGTTGAAGTATTTTAGAACAGTAGATACATGATGATGCTTTGGGAACCAGTGATCAAAATGTCATTCATGAAGGAAAGCAACTCTACTGTGATTTTTATTCTCTTTAATAATCATGTTTCTTAGTACATCTTTTAATTATCACAAAGTTATGTAGTTGCTAAACAAAGTTTTACTGCCAAGACCCTATCTGAGTTCTGGATAATATGTTTTAAGGCTGTTGAGTTGAAAATATGCTTGTCTTAATTCTTCTAATTTTCTCTCAAACAACAGCACCCTGGACTAAAGATCACATTCATTATCATAAACTTTATAAAATATAATCCATTGTTTTGAAATAGCTCATGATTACATAAAATACATTAAACATTCATGTTAATAAAAATGTTTGAGTTAAACTTTCAATTTCACTCAAAATTATTGTTGTTGGTCATTCGTATATCTCATGGAAAAATGACAAAAATATTAACTGCTGCTCAACTGCTATAATAAAAAGCCTTGACAAGGTAATTTATAGAGTTTATATGTGCTCATGGCTCCAGAAGTGTAAATAGGGTCCATGATGGCAGAGGAAATGCAGTAAGTGTGGCAGCTGGGGCAGTAAGTTTATAGCTAACATCTTGAACTGCAAGCAGAGAGTAGAGAAAGCTGACTCAAAATTGAATAAGTCTTGAAATTCTCAAACTTCACATCTAGTAACACATGTCTACCAAAAAGTGCAGTCTCAATTAATCTGGACCTCCAAGATTGCTCAAACACTGGACCACCAACCAGGCAGCATACACCAACTGATATGGGGCCCCCAACACATATACAGCACAGGGCAACTGGGTCTGTGTTCAATCAGAGATGATGTACCTAATCCTCAAGAGACTGGAGGCCCCAGGGAGTTTTGAGGTCATGTGGGGTGGGGGCTGGGAAATGGGGATATCTTCATGGAGACAGGGGGAATGGAGAGGAGGAATGGGATGTGAAAGAGTTGGAGGGTGGATGGGGGGAAATAAAATCTGGAGTGTAAAAAAATAAATAAAAGATATAAAAAAGAGAAGGTTGATAGATTGAATCAATAAAATATATACTATTCCTAAGCAAACAAACAAATAAACAAACAAACAAGCAATAACTCCAAAGTTTCCACAAACTGTGCCTAGTGGTGACCAAATATTTAAATACCTCAAAGTGTAAGGGTCAGCTCATTCAAACAATCATATTCCACTCTCTGTACTCTTAGGATCATTCCTATGTCATAACGCAAAATTAAAGCTAAATTTGAAAGTTCTTGGCTTTTTCCAGTCACTTCAACAGTTTAAATACTCTTCACTGGGACTAAAAGCAAACTCTTCATTGTATGCCCCTGTAAAATCAAAATAGAAAATTTCATACTTCTTAATATGGAATGGCACAGAATATACATTCCTATTCAAAAAGGGTGGAAAGAGCTTATAGTGAGCAGTACTGGACCAAGTCAATACCACCAACCAATGGACAAACACCAAATTTTCTAGTTCTATCACTAAACTCGAAGGGCTTAGATGACTGTCTCCCCAGCTTTTCTGACTGCCATGCACTTCTCTCTGGTTACACTGTCTATAGGATGCTCTCCTTGTCAGATATCTCACAGCTCCAGCATTTCCAGTATTTCAGTCTTCAATACAATCCAGGCTTCATTTGCACAGTTCCTCACAAAGATCTTTCAGAGGCTTTTTCCATACCAAGCTTTTATTTTTACCTAGGGACTCCTCCAAAAGTTGTGTGGCCTCAGCATCTGTCTGAAGCACTGGAGGAAATTTTCATGGCCTTCTGTCTTTCCTGACTCTAAAACTAGAACTTCTAGTACAACCAACTTAAGTTTATCTCATACTAGCTTACAAATAAATGAAACTCAAACTATGGTTAATTTATTTGATTTGACAATTACTGGGGGAAACTCCTAATCTACTCTTCTAACTGCTGGCTTGAATACCTCTCCTGTGGTATACCCCAGATACTTGCTGTTTCTCCTGGCCATTTGCTCATGCTCCATATCCTCTCATTCTTCCTTCTTCTCCTCTTTGTCTCTTCTCATTCCCCTTTCATTTTCATCCCCCACCAGATAGCTTCAAACCCACCTACCTCTAATTTCTCTAGTAATTGCTATAGCCAATTTTATTTCACCAATAGTATTAAATTAAGGAACAAAGTTTGCACAACAGAATCTTGTAAACTTGATAATTCTTCATTGGTCTAAACCTTCCAATACAGAATTTAGCACTATAATACATAGCAACAGACAAAACCTCAACAAGAACAATGTAAATATCACTACCAACTTTGTACCAGCTTGGCATTGACTCTGGCCCCCTTAAACCACATTAGCAGCAGATTAGGTTATATTTACCTTCCAGGAGCAGAAACTACCTTACTATCTTTCACAAGGTGGAAGCTTAGCTGGGTGAGGTATTTCCCTAATGCTGCCCTTTTTATCCCAGTGCAAATCTGGGCTCTCTCTAATATCTCTAATCTTTCTAACAACTGCTGCTTCTCTTACAGCACATGCCTTGGATGTAAAATTAAGAAAGTCAATGTCACTTTAAATTCCCAACCATACATTTTTAAAGTTTCTTTCTGTCCCATTTGCTTTTTTTTTTTTTCCATTTTAGGCTTGTATAAGAGTGATTGGCAATAACCACAGAACAGAGTCAATATTAGGCAGTCTTGAAATCTCCTCTACCAAAGAAAGCAGTCCACCACTTTTAAATTAAGCTTCAGACAATTTCTTAGGACACAAGCAGAAAGTAGCCATAGATTTTTACTTTTTTATTTTTTAAAAAATCACAGTACCAGTTTCTAGTCTAGCTGTTAATATTTTTCTCTTCTGAAACTTTTTTTAAACTAGGCCTTTTCTGTCCACATAGTTCGGAGAACTTTTGTCTTTTAAACTCTTTCTATGATGGTCCATTAAGTTTTGCTTAGAGTTTTCAGCTGATTTACTGGGACATTGTTCCTAAACCTTTCTTTCTCCTCCAAAAATTAGTATTTCAGATTCTTTACTGTAACCTATTCTGATACTAACTTCTATATTAGTCATATTTCTAATGCTATGATAAAATGTCATGTTAAACAAGGTAACACAAAAGAAAAAATATGTTTGGGTTTATGATTACAGAAGGTTAGAGTTCACAGTGGTGGAGTGAAGCCAGCAGCCCAGGTCATTGGAACAGTCAAGTGAGGGCTCACCTATTTTAGTCCAGGCAGAAAGCAGATATGAAATTAAAGTGGTGTAAGACATTAAACTCTCCAAGCTCCAAAATGGCTATACATTATATGACTTCCTTAAAAAGCTTTACCTACTGCAAACAAGCATCAAATGTCTCAGACTATGGTGGATATGACACTTAATTTGCTACAAGGACAGGAGGATACAGTTGAGAATGAAGAGGATCTAGCAGAGGTAGAGGAGGAGAAAACACAGTGCCAAAATTCCCAGCATCATTTAAATGGATATGTAAATGAATTGACAGTGTCCAACTTAAACTAGAGAGGGACAGTTTGTCCATGCTTTTTGTCTTAGAAACATTTTATCATCTTTGTATATATGTGTGTGTGTGTGTGTGTGTGTGTGTGTGTGATCTATCCCACTTATGTATTTAAAAGTTTCTTTCCATGTGCCACCCCCTGCTCTATGACATCTATGTGCTGCTACCCTGGGAGGTCAGAAAAGGCAGAATGTCTGAGAGCTTGAGTTAAAGGACATTTGTGCTCCTTGACATGCTGGGAACTGAACTTGGATCTTCTATAAGAATAGTACACTACAAAGTCTTAACCAGTGATATTTTAAGGAGAGGCCTTACTGGGAAATAGTGAATGTTTATATCTGTAGACAACTGAAACTTCTTGTTATGTATTTCTGTGCTCTTTGTTAAAATTGGGTCATGATATATGAGTGACTGAAAATTACAATTATTTCAGTCTTAGTGAAGCTTTAGAAATTTCTAGAGAAAAGAAATAAAAACTAAATTCAAAAACTGTTTTCATGAAGAAGATTTGATTTTCACAGAACATAAAGTACTTATTTCAACCACATCAGTAAAAGAGTCATGAACAGGAAAGGAGAGTGCTGGCCAAGCAGAGCAGGAGCCATGCATGTTCAGGATATTTCTTTCAATGTGCACCTTGGGTACAGACATCTGGCTTGATCCTGCCATACTATACTTGAGCAAGGGGTATACATTAGTTATGTAATTTTAATAGCAATGTAGTTTAGAGTCACATATTAAAGTTTTTTCCCCTATAGAAATAAATTTTATTAGTTCTATGATTTTCTTTCTATTTCAAAGATTGGTTGTTTGTATTTGATGAAAGTAAAATCACAGATAGGTGCTGTACAAAGCACATTGTATATTTTCTTTATGAAATATAGGAAATAACCAGTTATATAATTACTATACAAAATTAATTTTTGTGTTTTCTAAATAAAGTCTGGAACTTATGCATACTAGAAAAGCATTTTAACAATGATCTGTAACAAAACCATTTAAACTCAATTATTTAAAAATATAATTCTTTGTCATTCATCTATTATTCAAATTATGTCATATGTTTTATTTTCATATTATGTTTATTGAATGCTATAAGATAAAGCTTTTATTCATAATTCACATGTAGAAATCCATGAGGCAAAGTTATTATAATGTTTTCCTATTGAAAGATAATTCAGGGGCATTTGAAATTTTATGTATTTTGAATTATGTGTTATTATTTTTATATGTGTAGTACTTATATAAATATAAAATAATTAATAATTAATATTAATATTTAATATTTAATAATTTATATAAAAATGACAGTTTACTAAATGTTTTACAGTGTTGTGTCATAAAAGATTAATAGAGAACTCTTATAATTTGCAACACTATGGATGGATCAGAAGGATAGTATAACTAAAATAAGTCATGCACAGAAGACAAATGCCGTATGATATCACTCATTTGAAAAATCTCAGAAACAACATATAGTGCATTCCACATCCTATGCTTGTTAGGGATTGCAAACAATGATCATTACAGAAGATAGTTTTGAAGAGGTCCAATGTGTTGTGCAGTGAATGATAAACAATATGTTCTATTCCAGATAATATATGTAAGAAAGCCTACTACAATAATGACAACTATACAAGGAAAGAGATGTTAATGATCTAGATTCATGCCTTCTACAAAATATATTCACGTTGTTATAATTTATTGTTAGGACATACAAAATAAAGTTATCAATCAATAAAAATAAAACAACTATATTAATGATCTATTTTAGAATTAACCTGTATTCAGCAATTCTATTTTTATCCTATTTAACGTTACTGAATTCCTAGTTTTTATTTCCAGAGATACACCGTAGCATGCTATAGGACTCTAATGCATCTCTACTCTATGTAGATCAACCTGACATTAAATACACTTACTAATAATATTCTCCCTATTATAAATAACTTTCATCATAATAATTTGTAGTTGTCAAAATGTCCTCCCAAAATTTAGAGTTAAATAAATGGCATAAGTGGAGAGGTAGAATGACCCAAGTGTTAACTACTTGCTATAAAAACATCACAGGGATAGACAAACAAGAAAAGTTCTCACAGCAAGAATTAAGGTAAACCCAAAACTTAATATGTAAAATCAATATTATAAATGGACAGAGGGATAAATGTGGAAGTGCTAAAGGTATGTAGAGGTTAGGTCAGTATATAGTCCTGCAGAATGTTCAGTGAGTTAGCAAGATGGCTCAGTTGGTAAAAGTACTTGATGTTGACTCTGACTACCTGAACTCTCTCCCTGGAGTCTATATAGGTAAAAGAGTGACCTGATTCCAACACGTTGTCCTAACATGCACACACACACACACACACACACACACACACACACTCATACACAGACTTACATTTGCACTATTCACATTTTCATGCACACTAAATTTATAAAAGTAAAAAGTGAATGTTGATAGTTAACTGTATACTAAGGTACATGCCTGGGAATATAACATGGTCATCTTAGAATAGATCTGTGAATATGTCTGATTATGAGAGCACAAAAGTGAAGCAATTAAAACTAATCAGAATGTTACAAAAGAAACCTTGGTTCTGAGGCTCTGTCTTCATTTAGAACACTTGTTCTTTAAATATATTTTTATTCTTTCATTAGTGGTGCAATAGTCCAGGGTTTATATAAGATTTGTGTCATTTATGAAAAATAAGTTGAAGATATACTTAACATACTGTGTATATAAATGTAAACTTTTCAAATTGCCTCAAATAGTATCTGTAATTAGTTTCTGTAATATAACAGAAACTAATGTGTGCTTATTTATTCATTAACTATCCATTATTTAAAAATGTTTAGAGTTATTTATGTGCATGAGTGTTTTAAATGCATTCATGTCTATGTGCCATGTGCATACCTACAGAGATCAAACAGGGTGTCATATCCTACAGATGAAAAAAGTTCTCATGCATACAGATAAGCACTGGAAGAGCCTAAAAAGTTAAACATGCAGATATTCTCCATAATAAGAAAATATTTAACCTGTCCTCCTTATGAAATTCTTTGAATAAGTGTAGTGATGAGCCATGCTGCACCTATAACCCCTATGATATTTTGTTTTGCTCATCCAAGAGCCTTCCCTGCTAAGATTATGAGTACTTCTTCTAGGGCACAAAATTCACCATTATGAGTGATATCATTAGTACACTACTACAACATAAGTAATGTCTATGTTATCTTAAGGCCAGACCAAACCCTAACTCCTATGGTTATTATGTTCATCTCAGTCATTCTCCCTAGACCCTTACAATGACGATTGTTTCTAATTCAACAGAACCCATCTTTATGGAAGAACTATTTGTACTTTGTAAAGAACATCAGTATAAACATGCTTTAAGCTTTGTTGTGTTCATGAACCGAATTAATTGTTATTAGAAAACTTTTTTTCCAAAATTGTGCTGTGCTTAGAATGGCTAAAATAAACAAGCTGGTGTCAGACTCTTGAAGTTTTGCCCCATTTTACCTAAATCAGGCTGAATCACGTTTCATTTCTTCTGATGCCATGTGCAGTTTTCTTGCTGTTCAAAAATCCTGGAGGGAACCCCCCAATATCTCCTGAAAATTCAGTTATGGATTGCTGTGAGCTACCACATAAGTGCTAATAGTTGGGTACTCTGCAATACAGGCCAGTGATCTTAACCACGGAGCCATTTTTCCATCATGTATTATGATTAAATTGATTGATACATAGGGTATTCTTTTCTAATCTGTGAATAGTGTGGCAAAAAAGGCAAATTATCTTTTTTTCAGTCTAAAGAAAGTTAAAAGCTGGAGAGTATGGATGAGTGGGGGTGTGCCCTCGTAGAGGAAAAGGGGAGGGGAGAGAGGGTAGCTGTGGGTTGGGAGGTTTGTGGAGGGATAACAGGGAAGAGAGAGATTATTTGAGATGTAAACAAATAGAATGATTAAAAAAAGAAAGTTACAATTTAGTGGAAAAAAGTTAACCATAAAAATCATAGAATTTAAGTCATTTATTGCAGAGATGTCTTTATTGGTAAAGTGCTACCTACTTGAGTTCAATACTAAGAATCATCATAAAAAGCTAGGCATGGCACTATGCACATAAAATGCTAACACTGGAAAAATGGAGACAAGGATACCCCCTAGGGATTCTTGGTTGGATAAACTAGCATAATCAGTGATTATCAAGCCAATAAAGGAACTTGTCTCAAAACCTAAGATGGGTGGCATCAGAAGAATAATATGAGAGAAACTCGCCTCAGGGAAACTCGCCTCAGGATTCCACCCAAATCAATGTGTACAAGAACCCAAATATGAATAAGAACATGTACAGAAGAAAGAATCAAACAGGCTGGTGAAAGATATTATATTGGTCAGGGTTTTCTAAAGGAACAGATCATACACACACAAACACATACACACACACACACACAACTGTGATTTATTAGACTGATTTATAGGCTGTGGTCCAGCTAATTCAAAAATTGCTACCCACCACTGTCAATGAAAATTCCAAGAATTCAGTCCTTGTTTAGTCTCATCTGGGCTTCAATAAATGTCAGAGGCCCAAAGAAGTAGGCTATAATGCTAGTGAAGGAACATATTTGCTATCCAGAGCAAAGGAGAGAACAAGCCTCATTCTTCCAGGTCCTCTCTCCAGCTGAAGGTGTGGATGAGACTAAAGGTGAGTCTTTCCACTTCAATAAAAGTGGGTCATCCCACTTCAAATGATTTAATTAATCATTTGAAGGCCCAAGTAAGAATGCTTAAATCTCACTTAGAAATGGGAATAAAATAGTCATGGCAGGCAGATGGAGGAAGGGATCTGAGTGGGAGAGGCAATGAGAAGGGGAATCAGAGAGTAGGGTTTTCAGGAGCAGGTGTGGAGAGAAATAGAAGAGAAGGCCAGGGAACCTGAAGAGTGAATGGTGGTCAATTGAGGGTTTGGGGACATGTGGGTAGGGGTTGAGGATTGGAGAGTTAGGGAGGTGAGTGGCTTTGAAATGGTAAGGGGGTATAACAGTGGTGTGGGGGACTCCCAGGAATCTATGGGGGATATAGAACCTGAAGTGGCCACTTTGTATATCCAGGCAGGACCCTCAATGGAGGGATAAGAACATTAAGGCACCCATAACATTTTTGACCCAAGATTTGTTCTGTCTATAAGAAATTCAGGAACAAGGATGGAACAGAGACTGAGGTAATAGCCAATGATTAACTAACTCTACATGAGACCCCATTCCATGGGCAAGAATCAATCCATGATTGATTAATCCCTATTAACGATACTCCATTATGCTTTCAGATAGGAGTTCAGCATAACTACTCTGAGAAGTTCCACTGGGAAGCTGACTGAAACAAATGCAGAGACTTACAGCCAAACATTGGATGGAGTTCAGAAAGTCTTATGGAAAAGCTGAGGGAAGGATTGAGGGACCAGGAGGGGATAGGAACTCCACAGGAAGATCAACAGAGTCAACTCACCTGGACCCTTGGGGGTTCCCAGAGACTGAACCTCCAACCAAAGTGAATACATAACTTCCTCCATATTTGTAGCAGATGTGCAGCTCAGTCTTCATGCAGGTTCTGTATCATCTGAAGCAGGGCCTGTCCCTAAATCTGTTACCTACCTATGGATCTAGTTCCCTTAACTGAGCCTCCTCGTCTGGCCTCATTGGGAGAGGTTGTGCCTAGTCCTACAAAGACTTGATGAGCCATGTTAGGGTGATACACAGGAGGGCCTCCCCCCTCTCAGAGGAGAAGGGAAATGGGAAAAGAGGTGGACTATGTGAGAGAGGCACTGGGAGGAGGGGGTAGAGTATGTATGTATTGGAATGTAAAGTGAATAAATAATGAAAAAAAGAAAAAAGAAAAAGAAATTTTTCCCACACAAGTGTACTGAGCCACTTGAATTTTGGTTCATTTCAGATGTGGTCAAGTTGATAACCAAGAATAACCATCACAGAGCAGATTTGGGCTGGTAGTACTATTGCACTATTTTATACTGTTTTAATAGAAAGATCAGCAGTTTCAGTAAACACCATACTTGAATCAAAGGTGCACTAAAATGAAAGACTTGGACAGTATTGATATAGGGAGAAAATAATTCCCAGAATTTGGGAAAACAACAAAAGGCCATGAATCAATGCAATGGAACAGGAAAGCATTATGACACAAAGCCATGCAGGTTGTGTGTGAAATCAAGAGAGCCCATATGTGATGGCTATTCTTGGTTGTCAACTCGCCTATATCTGGAATGAACTAAACTCTAAAAATGGTGGGCATATCTCTGAAGGATTTTTTTTTTTTTGCTTAATTTGGCATAAGTAGATCTATTTCTAGACTGGAACTTTGAGATAGGAAGATATATGTCTTTAATCCTGATCTGTGGGGGGTTGGGGCACACAACTTTACTATGACCCATATCTTCTTCTGGAAGTCTATATAAGGACATGGAAGAAGGAGCATTTGTCCTTTGCCTGCTTGTCCTTGAGTTACTGGCAAGTCCATTTCTTCACTAGCATTAGAGATTATTTCTTTAGGATTCCAGTGAGTACTAATGAACAGCCAAGACATCCAGCCTTCTAGACTGAGAAATTACTGGATTCTTAGACTTTCTGTTCACAGCATCCTTTGTTGGGTTAGGACTGCAGCCTGTAAGTCATTCTAATAAATATTTCACACACACACACACACACACACACACACACACACGCACACACACACACACACAGAGGATTCTCTAGACCTATTTCAGAGAAAACCCTGTCTCATTCACCATTACCAGTGCAGTTGACTTTTATTTTCTATATAGAGTCATCATTGTAGGTGTTAGGGAAAGGTCTAGGGTAGCTTGATAGCATTGAATTTGAGTGATAGGTGAAAATAAGCTACAACAGAGGTTACTGGAAACCAGAAAGAGGGAGATTCCAGGAAGAGCTCCATGAATGGTTTCAAGCAGTTTATTTCATCTAGGTATGGTTTAAGGAAAAGAAAGAAGTACCTATAGCACAGTCTCACATTATGCATAAAAGAAATTTAAATCTACACATCAACTCTGAGAAGTACTGGCTTTGAAGAGGCCTAAAATGGGAAGATGGAGCCAGAGAGAAAATGACACCCATGACTTTATTTGATTTGCCAAAGAGTGAACTATTATCTTCAACTTTATTGGCATCATACAAACACTGATTCAAAGCTTGAGGCTGATGTATTCCTGCTGGGTCAAGTTCTCTTAAGTTTCTATATTTAAATAAAATGTCTACTTCAGGAGGTGGATGCAAACACTAAACTAAACAATTCAAATGAATTACTTACCATGGTGGCTGGAATGTAGTAATTATGTTAATTGAGTTACAGTTTTTATTTCAGCATCCTAAATCAACTTCAATGTAAAATTCATAATTCTCACCTGTATGAGACTTGATTCCAGATAAAGCTGTTTAAGCAAATTAATTATTTGACTCAATATACAAAATCCGTTGACATCTGGGCTTATGTTGACATACAACATTTCTCCACATGGATGTTTCTTCTTCTGAATGCTTCGTTCTTTTTAGTTACCAACATCATCCATTTTTTCCCACTACAAAATCTCTCCTTTTTTTTTTTTTGGCTTAGGAAAACCTCTGTTTTGCATAGCAAGGGCTCAGCAGGACACATCACATCAATTTTAGAAATCATGATTTACAATAGCCTTGGAAGAATCAAATTTTATTGTACTCAAACAAATAAATTTTAATATGTATTATTTTATCCCCAGAGGAACACTCTTCAGACAGGACATCTACAACAAAGCCAAATATATTTAGGTCCTGCACAGTTGCACATTGTTCAGTAGTGCAAGACACGCACTATAATCCAATTAGAGAGTAAAATGGGCTTAATTACTTAGCTCAGATCAAAGAACAGAAGACTGCAAAGAATCTAATTAAAATTAATAATATAATGGGCAGCTTTATCTGAGCCTAATCTAGCCCATTTCATCTTAATTTATACTCAGGTCTCAAATTCACAACAGGGGCCCATCCTT
Organism: Rhynchomys soricoides; assembly: GCA_019843965.1. Taxonomy (NCBI): domain Eukaryota; kingdom Metazoa; phylum Chordata; class Mammalia; order Rodentia; family Muridae; genus Rhynchomys; species Rhynchomys soricoides. The sequence continues at coordinate 7,758,440 of JADRCH010000076.1, read as the reverse complement.
ATCAGTGATTGTTTTGAAATCTGATCAGCCTGTGGTGCACTCTTCCTTTACTTCTACCTGCTGCTCAGTTCTAAGTAACAGGTTGATTCTGTTCAGCAAGGACAAGTCAGTGAGTTCACTCTGCTACAAGTTTGTATTGCATTTCTTTAGACTCCCATCTCTTATTTTGGCCTGATTAATATTCTTCAGATGCTATTGAGTAGTTCAAATGATCTATAAAATGCACACAGCCACAGGCCATGTTTATATTGAGTGAGAGCAGGGTGGAAGTTAATCAAGGACTCTCATGAATGCTTCGAAACCTCATTTGGAGTACATTACAAACTACTATTTATTTTAATGTTTGTACTATATTGATCCCTCAGTATAGTCTAAGGAATGATTTAAGATAATTTTTTTGCAATGATTGATAAAAATAGCTAGCTAATTTATGGCTTTAACAACCTCCATCTTAACATGTGAGTTTATAAACATGTTCAACACAAGAGTTACACATTAAACCAAAGCTGGCTGCAGTTTTGTTTTACTAGGTGTATGATGTAAATCTCTGGTAGTCTTTAAGACCCAATAGAAATGCCATTGTCATTAATTGTTAAAATTGCCTTCAACAACATTCTGAGATAATAGAGAGGGATGCAGCCTTCTCTGGGGACAGAGGCTGAGGTTGACATGGTTGAGTAATTTTAATAATGCTAATTTCTGAGAATTTTTGTAAGCACCATTCAATATGCTCTCATTCTGTTCTGTTGTTCTTCCTATGAATAAAGAAAACTTTTAAGGGTAGTCCATTTGTTGCTTGAATGACAGCTGAGAGGCATTCCTATATGCCAGACTGCCTTGAGCTATAATGTGTCTGTCAAGTAGTGCAAGTTTTATTGGCTGTGTGTATTTATTTTACATAGCAATGATAATGATAATTCTTTAAGTATCATGTATACTTTGGCCATTTTCAACCCTTATGCTTTCTTTTACCTCTCCCCCTTTTCTTCTTCTGTTCCTCTCCATTGTTCACTTAGTCCCCTGCTGTTTCCTTGACATGTATATCTTTATGTTTATATAGGCAGCATAGAATTCACAAGTGACATGAAACATGTGCTATTTATTTTATGTGTCTGACTTACTTTTTAAATTGAATGATTTCTATAAGTTTTCCAGCAAAAGTTAGACACTTCTGTTCTTTTGTGGCACAAGACTCCTCTTTATCCATTTCTCTATTTAAATACACCTAGGTTGATTTCAAAGCTTGGGCACTGAAATAAGTGTGGCAATAAACATGAATGTACACATGAGTCTCTAGTACTTTATCTTAGAGTCCTTTGGTATAGTTGCTCTATTTTTAGGTGCTTGGAAATTTTTTCTGTGAATAGCTGTAGAGAATGTATATGCTGAATATTTTTCTCCATCTTTGCAAGAATTTGTGGTATTTTTATAGTCTGTCATTTTGGCTTGGATAAAATGGAATATTAATGAAGGTTTTACGTTACATTTCCCTGATAATGACAGATTTTGAAAATGCTTTTGTATTTTCATTTGATATTTGTACTTTATTTTTTATGGACTTTTAAAAAAATCAACACATTTATTTATTGGAATGTTGAGGTTTTTCATTAGGAGATTTAGTTCTTGTTTAGGATTTATGTATTTGTGTGTATACAAACACACACACATGTACACATATGTATGCAAGTATATACTCTGTGTACAGAGATGCCAGAAAAGGGTATGAGGTACATATCTCTATTGTTTTTGGTCTATTCCATGGAAGAAGGTTTTTCTTTTTTCTTTTCCATGTTTGAACCATGGCCACATGATTTTTCAGCCAAGCGAGAATCCAGTGAGTCCTGTGATCCTCCTGTTTCTGCCACTAACAGTAGCACTGACAGGCATATGTGCAACACAGATTGTTAATTCAGTGATTGGTATGAATTCAGGTCCTCATGGATACATAGAAGATAATTATATTCACTGAACCATATCTTCAACCTAGAGTAGAGTACTTCATGTATTCTAAGTACTAACCAGTCAGGTACAGGTAGAAAATACATTTTTCCATTCTGAAAGATTTCTCTTCATTCTGACGATAGTTTAAAGGGTAGAGATTTAAAATTTTATATAATCTCATTTGTAAGTTTTTGGACTTACTTGCTATGCTACTTGGGTCTTTTCCAGAAAGTTGTTTATTATGCCTCCATTTGAAGTGTTTTTCCTTTACTTTCTAGAAGTTTCATTTTTTTCCTTATTTTTTTTTTAATTTATTTTTTTTTTTATTCTATAGTCCAGACTTTATCCTCCTCCCGATCTACCTTCTGACTGTTCCACATCCCATACCTCCTTCCCCGTTTATCTACAAGAGGATGTCCCCACCTCCACCCTCGCTTCACCAGACCTCCCCACTCCCTGAGGCCCCAAGTCTCTTGAGAGTTAGGAGCATTTTCTCTGACTGAGTCCAGATGTCAGTTCTCTGGCAGTCCTCTGCTGTATGTGTGTTGGAGGCCTCATATCAGCTGAAGTATGCTGCCTGGTTGGTGGCTCAGTGTCTGAAAGATCTCAGGGGTCCAGATCAGTTGAGTCCGCTGGTCTTCCCATAGGGTCACCCTCCTCCTCAACTTCTTCCAGCTTTTCCCTAATTCAACCATAGTGGTCACCAGCTTTTGTCTATTGGTTGAATGTAAGTATCTGTATCTGACTCTTTCAGCTGCTTGTCATGTTTTAAATTAAGTTCTTCAAACAATTCATGTTTGAATTGTTCTTAAGGCAAGTTAAAAGATGTGAATACAGTTAAATTCTGCTTATGGAAGACCAGATTTCTTAGCATTCTTTGTGAAATAGGCTATCTTTCTTTTTCTGATGTAAGTTTTCGACACTTTTGTCAAAAAGTAGGTGGCTGATGCTGAAGAAGAAAGAAAGATTTCTATGATATAAACAACTTAAGATATTTATATCTAGCAGACCAACCATGAGCAAAATAAAGGAAAAATACTTTGAACTGCAGAGAGGACCAAGCATAAACAAGTGATAGTATAAAGAGAACAAATGAAGACATAATTAATAAACACATCATAACACTGAGAACAAACCCATCTGCAACTCAATGATAGCAATCTACATACAATTATAATTTTTGATATTGTTGACCTCATCTCTCCAATCAAAAAAAGTCTTCTTTGTCTAGCTTACAAAACTACAAAATCCTTCAATTGATTATTTACTAGTAATTGAAATATAAAAATAAGTACTACATTAGAGTGATAGACAGAAATATTCTAATCAAATTGGATCAGGATGCAAACATGGATTGCTATCCTAATATCTGATAAAACACACTTCAAATTCAAAAATAATCAGAAGACATAAAGGAGGATAATTAATTTTTACTGAGAAGACATTATAATACAAAACACATACACACCAAACTCTGATGCCTACAATTTTACAAACAATATATTATTGAATCTATTTATGTAATATATTACATAATTATATAATATTCAATACTACATATATATATATATATATATATATATATATATTACATACATAGTATCAAGGTTGACAAATAAGGTTGACTCCTCTCTAGAAGAGGTTAATTCTAATTCTGCAAGAAGTCATTAGTTATCTATAGTTCTAGGAGTGAGACCTTCACACATACGTACATAGACATATGTACGTATGTAACTAAAATAATGAAAGGAAAGGGGGCTATCAACTTGTCAGAAGAAAGGTATTTGAAAGAAGGTAGCTGGGAGGGGCTGGAGGGAAGAATGAAAAGGACAGAAAATGATGCTATTCTATTCCAAACAAACATAGTAGAAATAAATAAACAAAAATCAGAAAATAATTTTTGATAAACAAGTGTACTCTATTGTACAACTAGAATTAAAAAAACAGATTACCATCATTCCAATAATAATAAATGATTTCAGTACCCCACTTTCTCCAATAGATATGCCACATTGACAAAAACAGAGAAATGCAAAAATTAAATAACAACACGCTTCAAGTGGACTTAACAGTTATCTACAGAGTATTCCACTCACACACCAAGGAAAACACATTCTACTCTGCATGCCTGAAATGCTTCTCTAAATGAATTGCTTCCAGGGATACAAAAATCCTTTTATTCCCCACATAACATTTAATTGATTCTTGAGGAATTTCACATCATGTGCCTCGATCCCATTCACTTTCCAGTCCTTCAGTGTCCACCCCAATTGTTGTAACAAACGGTTTACTTTTTGTAAAAGTAAAAATAAAAAAACTAAAAATAAGAATATAGAAAAAATAACAAGCTCAATTTATGTTTTATAGCTACTCACTGGAACATGGTAACATTCTCAGTTGCCTATACCTTAAATGAAACTGAGACCTTCCTCTCTCATAATCTGCCAGATGCCATCATTTGTGCTATACTTCAGCATTTCCATCACATTTTAAAGAGTTTTCTTAGGTAGCCTTTTTTTTTTAATTTTTATTTTTTATTGGTTATTTTATTTATTTACATTTCAAATGTTGTCCCCCTTCCTGGTTTCCCCTCCACAAACTCCTTATCCCATACCTCCTTATCCCTGCTTCTATGAGGGTGCTCCCCTATCCCCTTGTGCCTCACCACCTAACATTCCCCTAAGCCGGGGCATTGAGCCTCCACAGAACCAAGGGGCTCCTCTTCCATTGATGCAAGATAAGGCAACCCTTTGCTGCATATGAAGCTGGAGCCATGGGTGTCTCCATGTGTACTATATGGTTGGTGGTTTAGTCCCTGGGAGCTCTGGGGTTGGGGGAGTTCACTTAGTTGATATTGTTGTTCTTCCTATGGGGTCGCAAATCTCTTCAACTCCTTCAGTCCTTCCCATAACTCTTCCACTGAGGTCCCCTATGTTCAGTCCAATAGTTGGCTGCATGCATCTGGGCATCTGCATCTCTATTGATCAGGCTCTGTCAAAGTCTCTCAGGGGATAGCTATACCAGGCTCCTGACAGCAAGAACTTCTTGTTATCAGCAACAGTGTATGGTTTTGGTGTCTGCAGATGAAATGGATCCCTAGGTGGAGTGGTCTCTGGATGGCCTTTCCTTCAGTCTTTGTTCCAGTCTATGCCCCTGCATTTTCTTAGAAAGGATCCATGCTGGGTAAAAATTTTGAGATGAGTGGGTATCCCCATCCCTCAACAGGCGGCTGTGCCTATCCACTGAATATGGTCTTTAGAGGTTCTGTCTCCCCTTTGTTAGGTATTTCAGCTAATGTAATCTCCTTTGGGTCCTGGAACCTCTTGTTTCCCTGGCAACTGGAACTTTCTAGTGGCTATCCCAGTTCCCCATCCCCTACTGCAACACACCTCAGTTCAATTTCCTGACCCTCTGAACTTCTCATCTGTCTCCTCCCACACCTGATTCTGCCCTCTTTTCTCTCTCCCTCCCCTCTTTACCTCCATCTTTCATGATTATTTTGATGCCCCTTCTAAGTAGGACTGAGGCATCCTTACACTTTGGTCTTCCTTCTTGAGCTTTATATGGGCTGTGAGTTGTATCGTGGGTATTCCAAGCTTTTGGACTAATAATCAGTTATTAGTGAGTACATACCATGTGTTTTCTTTTGTGACTGGGTCACCTCCCTAAGGTTGATATTTTCTAGTTCTATCCATTGCTTGTGAATTTCATGAAGTCATTGTTTTTAACAGCTCAGTAGTATTTCACTGTATAGATGTACCAAATTTTCTGTATCCATTCCTCTGTTGAAGGACATCTAGGTTATTTACAGCTTTTGGATATTATAAATAAGGTTGCCATGAACATAGTCTGCCTTGCTGGGGGCTGTTTTGATATCTGTGGTCCAAGTTCCAACCAAAGACCATCTATATTTCCAATCTTGAATGGCCAAGAAGAACCTAAAGAAATGTTCAACATCTTTAGTCATCAGGGAAATGCAAATTAAAAGAGAGAAGACATTCTACCCTATACCAATCATAATGTCTCTAACCAAAACTCAAGAGACAGCACATGTTGGTGGGATTGCAAACTTGTCCAATCACTTTGGCAACCAACCTGGCAGTTTCTCAGCAAATTTGAAATAGTTCTAACTGATGACTCAGCTATACCACTCCTGGGAATATATCCAAAAGATGTTCTATCATATCACAAGGACAGTTGCTGACTAGGTTCATAGAAGCTTTATATGTTATAGCCAGAAACTGGAGTCAACATATCCCTCAATCAAAAAATGGATACAGAAAATGTGGTTCATTTATACAATTGAATACTATTTGGATATTACAAAGAAGGACAACATGAATTTTGCAGGCAAATGGGTGGAACTAGAAAATGTCATCCTGAGTGAGGTAACTGAGAGCCAAACACTTTTTCAAATATTCATATAAAGAAAAAAAATCTTACTCTGTATCTCATCCTTTTTAACATTCTCCAAAATACTATGTCATTTCAGAGAACAATCATCTCAAGAGAAAATCACCTGGCCTCACTTCTGTTTCTTTTGGGGTTGGTATGGGGTTAGGGGAGCAAACAGGAAGAAGAAATCCATCTATTTTGGGTATCAGTTTGCTACCATAGCCAAAAGCATGCTACTGGGTAGAAGTATTGAATTAAGTCTTCATCTGAGACAAAGATCTCTTCCTAGACAGTTTTTCCTGGAATTTCAGAATTAGAGCTCCAACATTAGACTATCTAGATCAGTCAATAGATAGAGCACAGGCTTCTGAGAGAGAAAGTGAGATATGGACTTGGGATGTGTTCTTATCCTGTTTCCTCCTCCTCAACATGCTGAGCAAGGCTGAGAGTCTTCTGTGCATCTCAAAAAATCTTGGAGAGGCAATACTAGAACTCCTTGTCAATGTTGTTCTTGTTGTTACCATAAGTCTCATAGCACCAGTAGTTTTGTTTGCAGCAATTTGTCAGAGAGGAAATGCCATTGTTCAGGTAAACACCAAGTTATGGGAGACATAACTGTTTAATGGGGAAGGATTATATCTTTAGCACAGAAAAGGCTTCAATTCTTCACTGTAGTTGTACTGGTAGAACCTGTCATTGCCATCCAACAGGTCCAGCACCACTTTGAAGCACATGTAGATGCTATGTATAACATTGCAGATGGTCTTTAGTGTGGCCCTACAGTTGGTGATCTGGCCCTGTTTGCAGCCAGTTGCAGTGGGCAGTAAGAGCAGCAGCAGTACAAGCCCTGGGTGGGTGTGGGCAAAATGGGGTTGAGGCTGAGGAGTAGGCTTCCTCCACCACAAAACAAGTTTTAACAAGTTCAGAAAGACTGAAATCACTCTGTGTTCTATATGATCATAATGCAATGAAACTAAATTCAACACACCAAACATATCTCTAGTAAGTACAAAAAGTCATGGAGACTGAATCATTCATTACTAAATAATGGATTAGTCAAAGGAGAAATATAAAGAAAAAATTAATTCCTGGAACTAAATAAAAATGAAAACAATACATGTACAAAACCCTATGGGGCACATCAACAGTATTTCTATGAGTGAAATTTATAGTTTGAAGTGTAAACTTTAGTACAGCAGAAAAGCACAAATAAGTGACTTAATGATACACCTTAAAAATTGAAAAAGAAGAACAAACAGAACCCAAACTCACTATCAGGTAAGATTAGAGAAGAAATTAGCAAAATATAATATAGAAAACAATGCAAAGAGTCAATGATTCTAAGAGCTGTTTCTCTGAGAAAGCAAACAATACTAACAGGCATTTGGCTGTTAGTATTGGATAAATTTCTGAAGTCATTTAATCTAACAGTCTTAAATCAGGAATAGATTTTGATCTATTGGCAACCTAAAAAGACCTATAATGAACAACATCATCAAACAGTAATAAAAAGGTTTCCAACTAAAAGAAGTCTATGGCCATATGGTTTCACAGTAGAATTCTACAAGATTTTCAAAAAAGATCTATATGTAATTAAAAAAAAAAACATAAAAATTACTCCAAACTCTTTCTATGAATCCAATGTTACTCTGATGATAAATCCAGATAAGGAAAGACAAGGAAAAACTGTAGGTTAATATGCCTGAGGAACATAGATGCAAAAATTCTCAATAAAGTAATGACAAAGTGAAACCAGGTGTCAAAAAATATTAACCACCCTGAATAAGTTGTCCTTTTCCTGGAGATGCAGGAATATATCAGGATATGAAAGTCAATAAATATACTGAACCACATAAATTGACATAAAGACAAAAATTCCATGATAATATTACCAGATGGAGAAAAAGTTCTTTGAGAGATTCTAGCCCAGATTTCTTGATAAAAGTCCTAGAGAGAGTAGATTTAGACAGAACACATTTCAATATAACAAAAGTTACACGTAAGAAACCCTTAGCCAACATCATCCTAAATGGGAAAAACTTGAGGCAATACTACTGAAATCAGAAATGAGATGTGGCTGTTTACTCTGCCATTTTCTTTTCTTTCCTTTTTAATAATAAGAATAATTAATAATTATAATAATATAAAAACTAACAGGCATCTAATACTAATAACAAAATCAGGCATATAACAACAATAACAAATCCTAACAGTAATACAAATAAAATAAGACAAACAAACTAGAGTAGGAAGAAAATAACAAGCAAACAAAAAAGAGCCAAGAACAAGTACAGGAAAAACATCTAGACACTAAGACATATATTTACACTCAAAGAAACTTCATTAACACAAAATCAAAAACCGTAATATATAAGCAAAAGATTTGTAAATAAAACCTAATTGCCAAGACAAAGCATTGAGACCCCCTCCAAAAAACCAAAAAACAAATAAACAAAAAACAACAAAAAACAAAAACCAAAAGAAAACAAACAAACATCTCTGAAAATACCATTGAGTTCATTTTGTGTTGGCCATTTATAGTTTGCCTTTAAGTGTGGTTTGTATGCTTAGTGAGATTTCACTGGTGAAAACTATTTCCTTCTTTTTAAGTGGATATGAGTTGGAGATAGCTTCTAGGTTAAGGATGAAGGCTTGTGTCTACTTCCTATCTCAGTACTGGGAGCCATCTTGTTTAATCTTTGCAGGCCCTGAGGATGCTATCACAGTCTCTGTGATTTCATATGTTTGTTGTTGTTGGGTCTTGGTGCCTCATTGTGTGTGTGTGTGTGTGTGTGTGTGTGTGTGTGTGTGTGTGCATTCTATCCCCATTGGTCGTATATTCTTTCCACCTTGTATTCTGCAGAGTTCCTTGAGCACAGAGGAGAGAGATTTGGTGGATACACCCTATTTAGGACTGAATGTTGTAAGGTTTCTCACTTTCTCCCCTTTGACCAATTGTGGCTCTCTGTTTTTGTTCCCATTTAATGCAGCAGAATTCTTTTCTGGTGGGGGATGAGTAAAGGCACTGATCATAATACCTTCACTAGTATATTACATTAGCAGAACAGTTGTATTCTATTTTTCTCTGTCTTTGGCCTATCTAGTCTCAGGTTCTTGACAGTGCTGGGCATGGGTTCTAAATATTATGCTAGAGCAATAATAAAAGAAAAGGAAATTTAAACAATGTACATAAGAATAAAACAAGTCAAATAAGATAAGATGTTATAAATAATATATGCCCAAAGTTCTACCAGAATAGTTTTAGAAACAAAGTAATAGTTCTTGGAAAGTGGCGAGATATCAAATAAATTTACAAAAATAATAACTCTTATGTATCCCAAGAACAAACACACAGAGGAAGATATAGTGGAGGTATCCCAACTAAATAAAATATAACCAAGGAAGTGAAAGACTTCTAAAAATTAAAAACTTTAAACTCTGAAGAAAGAGCTAGAGAAAGATGCTAGAAAATAGAATGACATCCCATGCACATGAATTGGTAGAATTAGCATTGTCAAACTGATGATTTTACCAAAAGTCACTTATATATTTCATGCAGCCCCACTTGAAATTTTCATGCCATTCTTAATAGAAATAAAAAACAAAAATAATCATAAAATTCATATAGAACCACAAATTACCTAAGATAGACAAAACAATTCTGAGCAAAACCCAATGCTGGATTTATTATTATTTCAGAACAACTTGGTACTGGAAAAAAGACAGAGAGGAATACCAATAAAATAGAATGGAGGATATGGATATATATATATATATATATATATATATATATATATATATATCCTCCCAGAGCTACGCAAATAACTTTTAACATCTTCTTACTAAATTCTGTTGATCCATGAATATTGGAGGGGAGTCCATCTTCTAGTGACTTTTTCAAATTTTTTACACAGTAATTTGATACATTTATTGTAGATGCATTTCACTTCGTTATTTGTTTTACTACAAGGTGTTTTATGTGTCTTGATGCTATTATAAATGAGATTGTCTGTGTGCTTCTCTTTGCCTGTGGTTACTACAGTGCTTTTATGTCTTATCTGACATCACCCTTGCATCATCCCTTATCTCTCTTGCTGCTAGGTAAATCATCTCATAATGAGGCTAGATAATGAACTCTCAGAGGCTTCCTCTTTATCTTCAGCCATGATTCCAATCTTTCCAGGTTGTATATACTCTACCCTATGAGCAGAACACTACCTCAAAGCAATTCATTTCTTGACATTTGGCTTGTAGGAGGTTAGCAGAATCTATCTAGGTTGACACTTCACAGATACTTTACAGAGTCTGCTCTAGCTTCAAAGTACCTGTGACTCAGCTGCTAGCTGCTGATGTCACAATAACTGCTTTAGCATGAATGTTTCACTCAATTCTGCCACTTTCCTTAACAGTGGATAACATCACTTTAGCCCTGAGCAAGACTGGATAACTTCTACATGACCTCATACATAGCTTCTCCAGAGGAGCATGGCTATGGCTTCTACGTACCTTTGAAGAGAAGTCCCCAAGTAGGTCAAGAAGAAGAAAAACATCTTCCTTAGTAATTTCTTCAATCTCATCATTGTGCCTCCTTGAGGAGCTCATTGTTTCTGCTTCTTGGAATCTTGAGGTAAAGATGATGTGTGTGTGTGGTAGGGTGTGTCTTGGACACATTTAACCATTGTGCTTTATACATTGTCCTGTGTTAAATCCAATGCCATGGGTTAAATCCAAGCCTAACATTGAATCAGATCAAAACAGAACAGAGCTAAAAGAAAGAGGTCTGTTTTATGATTGGTCCTTATTTCAGGGTTCTGATTTCTAGAACTATAAGTTATTTTACAGTTTATAGAATTATAATTATAGCACTGGTCTACTACACCCTTTTTAAGCAACATGTGCAAATTGTTGTAAGTCTTCTCATTTTAATCTGAGAGAATTGCTGTTGGCTGACTTCTCAATATTGCCATAATAGGCTACATTAGAGGTTCTTCCTCACTGGCATGTTACACTGAGTTCATTGACATGGGTAGTGTCTGCTGAGCTTGGTGTGCAAAAGTCAGACAAAATTTTAGGATTCTAGCTTTGTTAAGGACAATGAATGTCAGGCCATAGTTGGAAAGTCAGTGGAGCTCAGAGTCCCAATTTCTAAATCTCAGAAATTAAGCAACAAGAGTCAAGTAAGGTCTTAAAAGAATCATAAAGATCCAAAGTTCTGATACTCAGGCCTCAGAACTATAAACATGGAAAGAAGCTAGAAAATACTAGAATATAATCCAAGACAGCATCTTCAAGTCATTAAGAAAAATGGCAGGGGTCTGGGGGAGGAAGAGTTGAATGCCTAAGGCTGAAAGAGCTGAAGATGGGAGCTGAGACTCTTGGGACTGTGAGCCATGGCAGCTAGAAGAGATTGAAAAGGTCACCAAAAATGATCATCCTGAGCAAGGTAACGCAGTCACAAAAAAATGAACATGGTATGTGATCACTGATAAGTGGTTATTAGCCCAAAAGTTCAGAATACCCAAGAGTAACTTCACAGAAACCATAGGGCTGAGTATGAGGTCCCAGATGGAGGACTTGGAGAAGGGACTGAAGGAGCTGAGGGAGTTTGCAGCCCCATGGAGAGAGCAACAGTGGCAACTGGCCTGACCCCTTGATACTCCCGGAGACTGGATCACCAACCAAAGAATACACATGGAGGGACCCATGGTGCTGGCCACATATGTGACAGAGGAAAGTCCTGTTATCCATCAGTGGGAGCAGAGTCCCTTTAGCCTGAGGGTGTTAGGTTCCCCAGTATAGGAGAATGCCAAGGAGGGAAGACGAGTGTGGGTAGGTGGGTTGTTGGGGTAATATCCCCATAGTGGCAGGGGGAGGAGGGAAGGAATAGGGAGGTGCCAAAGGGGAGATCTGGAAAGGAGGAAACATTTGAAATGTAAATAAAGTATGAAAAAAATAAAACAAAAAAAAAATGAAGAAGAATAAGAAGAAGAACCTGGGTTCTCACATCAATGGTCCAAGCTCAAGGTCTGTGACTCCGACTGCTGGATGCTGGCACTTTGTGTCCTGGGCCCAGGTCCTCTTCCTCTGTCCTATGAGTTGAAAGCTTGAGGCAGAAAGGGGTATTGTGAGTTTATGAGATAAAAGCTTCTGGATTTGAGGCCGAGCCTATTAGTCTTAAACTTCATGGTCATTAGGATCTATATATTACTTCTTTTCTGATAGAACAAAGGATTGGTCAGACATCAGTGATAATTCCAGAAATATAAATGAAAACTTGTACCATTAATTATATCTAATGAAAAGAAACTTCATCTTTATTTTAAATTTAGAAAGTTGAGTCAGATGTATAGGTTGATTGTTGAGTAAATCTTTAGCCTGCATGATTACCACCACAAAAAAAAATATTAAAAATATATAGTTTTTAAAAACAAATAAAATATCTTGATGGCCAATACCATCAACTTGTTAAATTGCAAAATCATTCAGTCTACTTACTAGCTTTAGAATGGCAAGTAAAATCCTAGAATCCAATCAGTTATGACTATGTGTTGGAGTGGCAAATGCTAGGTAAAGGGGAATCAATGATCAATGGTTTGGAGCAGGGGCAAGGTGGTGGAGGGGTACTGAAGGAAGAAAATGGGGATTAGGAACAGATTGTAAGCTAGGAATGGGCAGAAGACTTTTCCTACATAAACCATTTACAATGGTTATCTTACAAATGCTGTGCAGCAATGCTCTCATGCTTCCTAAATGCAGCGTTAGACCAAGGATATAAAAGCCCCTCACTGTATTGAAGCCCATCTGAAGTGGTCAGATTTATAAAACATGCCAGAAAACAGAAAAATACATTGTAAAACTATTTTCTGATGAAATATTTTGCTTAGAAATGTTTTCTGTAAAATTCTGTCTATTAAGCACCATTAAGCAAACTAACGTTGCTTGAATTGATTTGACTAATGCCTCAAAAGCGATTGAAATATGTGGTTATGTACTTCAGGGTACATAATTCTTCAGGGTAATACTTCACAGAAAATCATAGAAGCTACATCAATCTTGTATCAGTGCTTAAACTAAAGTACTTCCTAGTTGTTCTACATGGCTCACACAACTGGAGAGCTTGCAGAAACAAACACTCCCACTCAGGGAGGGTTGAGTCACAACATATTTTCTTACTCTTGGGAGTGGTTTTCTTCACACTAAAGTAATTGGTTTCTGTAAATGGAAAGTAGTTCTGTTCCACAGGAAACAGTTTTTGGGTTTCTTGTGTATCATGTATTACATCAGAGAAACACAAAATCCTAATGGAATAAAAATGAAGAGTAAATATTCTGATTACAAAAGGTCATTGATTTTGAAGTATAAATAGTGGAGGAGGGAAGAAAAGAGACAGATGTACAAGGAGAGATATTTAAATGAAACTGATCACAGTTAGCAGGAATGACTGATTAAAATTCTTCACAAATGAAAAATGAAAAGAAAACTGATGACTGACTGATAAGGAAAGTGTTATGCTCTCATAGAATTAGATGTTATGGGGTGAATTCAAATACCAAGTGAGGAAAATGTTCTTGTCATGTGTTACTAAAGAGATGTATTAGTCTCTAGTATGGGGCACACAAAACAGATGTATTGGTGAGGAGATGAATGTTTATCATCCTATTTTAAGAAGTGTGCTGTGACATCTCCATTTTGAAGAATGTGTTTGGGTGCAAGAGTCTAATTATGATGAACAGAGAAAAAGAACTCATTTTCAAACAGTAAAACACATAATCTTTTCCTTTCTGATTAAATTATTTTGTATGAATGTCAAGACTACTTCAGATTAATCAGATAACATTGTAACCTTCACCTTTCTGAGCTCTGCTTGACCTTTGCTAACATTATCTTGGGTCATATATTTGGATAATTGGAAAGCTCATTGTCATTTATCTTTTACTACATAAAATGATTTCAGAGGTCAGTTTTCTCATACTATACACTTAAATTATCGCACTATGCTAATGTGTTTAAACAATGTTTCTAAAAACAGTGGTCCTGTAAGATTGCTTAGAATGTTGGCAGCATTGTGGAAAGCCAGAGAATAATAAGCCCAGATCAGTTCAAAATGGCATGAATAAGTTGCTTGATATTAGTTATATTGCTTGGAAAGCAATTATACAAGTCCTGTTCTCAGGAAGCTCAAGGCTAGAACACATGAAATGAATACAAGAGAAATAACAGGGATTCTTCCTGGAGATAAAGGTTCATGAGAAGGCTGGACCAGGTAAGGACTCCCAAGATGCCGCTACTTAGCTGTGACTGAGAAGAGTTTGGGAAACTGAATGAAGAAACAAAGTAGCTGTGTCTAAGAGTTAGCACAAAATTGAGAGGATAGAGACATACAGAGTAGACTAGGTAAACAATCACCTTTCTTTGTTAACTGAGCCTAGTTTGTGCATCAAAGAAGGTAAGATAGGAAAGTAGACCATAAGGACTGGAAACACATCCTAGATGATTCTAACAACTGTCCTTCTTAGCAGACTACCCTTGTTCTGCAGACTCTCCACTCCTTTGGCACAATGATGACAAGCATGGCACAAAGACAGATGGTTATTGTTAAAATCACAATTTTCAACACCAAGTAATCAGGAAGGCCTAAAAAGAGATGTTTACCTTTTCTGTGCCTTTTTTTATTGTTTGAAAATATATATTGAAAATATAAATAAATATATTGTTTTAAAAGTGGAGTCAAACCAGATAAGTAGTTTAAAATAGAGCCAAGAATAAGGTCAGCAACTCATTATATGAGCAATTATCAACCTAGACTGAGAAGAACATGCCAAACCAACATTTGATGATATTAAGTGTTGGTTAGCACAATCCATGTTCCATTACTGCTTATTTTGGTGTCTCTGCCACGTAACTACTAGTTATTACTATAGACTGTTCATAGTGAGATAACCCCAATATTAAGACGTAACCATCCATTAAAATTTTCTATAAGTGCAAATGTCCTTTCAAACACTTGAAAGATTAGTGAATAAAGCCAAGAACAAATGCCCCAATCACTGAAAGTTCAAAAATAAACAAATTGAACACAGCTGTTTTAAGCTTTCAAAATCAAGGTAATTAATTTCATTTTGTCTTCATACTTCCCATATTTTGACTCTTGTAAAGGAATCTTTTCTTTGCCAAAAATAAAAAAAAAAAGATCAAACAGTAAGCTGTCTTCATGCTCTGCAATATTCTCATTAGTTTCTTGCTTTCTTTCTTCAGTTTTCTACTGTTCTCATTTTACAACAAGTGCGCTCTTTTTCTAAAACTACACTAATCACATGTACAGAAGAGGGAATAAAAATTGAGACTACTTTCTAAAATAATGTAAATGGTTTCAACTACCTCTTTGATACTTACATAAGTCGAAGGTAATAAAACCACTTAGAAAAGATTTATAACAAAATCAATGAGAATACAGAGCTAAAGGAAACAAGCAGACTCAAACTTATCAAGTGAAATGATAAACTCTTAAGGGCAGTTCAATGTTTTTGCAAAGTTTCAGACTGGAACTTTGTATCTTTCTCTCTCTCTCTCTCTCTCTCTCTCTCTTTCTCTCTCTCTCTCTCTCTGTCGTTCTCTCTCTCTCTCTCTCTCTCTCTCTCTCTCTCTCTTTCTCTCACGCCCCCCACACACACCAAAGAGCATTTAACAGGTACCACGTTATAGATGCCAAAACAAAATTTTTAGGTAAATTATGTCATTTAGTTCTATAACAGTATGAGCTACTTATAACTTTCCCCAAATTTAAAGGTAAAGTGAGGATATAGGAACTCATATGCTTATCTGCTTTTGTATATACAGAGTAGTCAGAAATAAAATTATGGAAACCTATTCTTGTAAAAAAAAAACTAAGCAATTCAGTATAGCATCATCCTAGGAAACTATGAAGAAGATACACACACACACACACACACACACACACACACACACACGGGGGGCAGATAGAGATAGAGACTAAGAACAATGTAGAGAATAGACTTTCGCATTATTTATTTTGTCTGATTATCTATTTATATTTTAGAATATAGATGAAGAAAACAATGGCATTTATTCTGTCCATACATCACAGTTTAGGAAGGACTCATTGGCTATCCCTTGTCTTTATTTAAATTGGCCAACTTAATATACAAAGGTTAGGTTATCTGTAGGTTTGCTCCTTAGATATATGACAATTTATGATGATTGTTGGTAAAAACCCTATATTTCTATGAGGTGTGAAATATGACATGACATAAGATGTAACATGAAATAACATAATAGCAGTATTCTTGTATAATCATCACAAGAAAGTATGCCAGACAGTTTCTCCTGCATTAAGGTTTTTTGAAATAACTTTGAAAGTTACAGAGCATTACTTTTGCTATCTACTATGCAAGGTGGCCAGAAGGCTTAACTCCTCTCAAGAATAGAGAAAAGAGACTTTACTTCTGTTGTAAAGGTTTTGAACTGAAGGCAGATTGGACTGGAGTTAATGTTTTGCCAATATTTAGAAAATATAACATGTCATATTGTGAAAGATACATGAGAGATTCATATTGAGGTTCCCAAAGGATAAGCAAAGGCTACAACAATGGGGTATAATAATGATAAAATCAGTGGCAGTTTCTTAAAATGTCAGTATTTGAAATATGGTAGAAACCAGCTCACAATTAGCAAGGGAAAGATAAAGGAGAATATCGTTGTAAAGTCCTGCCTGCTCTCCATCCCAATTTTTCTGACTTTTATCTAATACTTCACAGCTGACCATGCTTCGGGCACAGTCCTGTGGAAATATCTTGAAATTGTGTGGTTACTTTGTCTGTAATGCCTAAACTTAGTCATCAATTGGCTGCATCTGGGATAAGATAGCCATAAGTTTCTGGGAAATCCTTTTCAGGATTTCTTGAGAAGACTATTTGAATCAGGAAGACTGATTCTAGATGTGCATGATACATTTTGGTGGAAGCTCAGATGAAAGGACATCTAAAGAAAGGTAACTTAGCTTTTTGTCTGCTTGCCATTACTGATACTGTCAGTTTTATCCAACATTTACTGCATCATTCCTTTGGCAATATTAGAGCTAACTTCTTAGGTTTTCCAAAGTACATTGAAGATAAAGTAGTGCTCCATACATCCACTTCCAGTTTTCATCACCAAATGAGGACAACTGGAGCTTCCAGATTGTGAACTGAGGAACTATCAAATTAATGGCTTCTCTAGTGTATAATAGCCATGATGAGAATGCACAGAATACATCCTGAAAGCCAATATAATACATATCATATGTATACATACATGCCCATACAAATACATGCATACAGACATATGTGTGCATACACACATACACACACACACATTTATTATATTATCAGTTTTATTCCTTTATATAACCCTGAATATTTAACACAATGTCTTTGTATACTGTTTGCACTAGTGCAAACACTTCTATCTCTAATTCTCCTATTTAATCCAACTCCTGCTGAGTTCAGCCCAAATATTACTTTAGAAAAAATTCCCCCTGCCTCTATGAGGGGGCTCCCCCACCACCATCCTCCCGCCCTGTCGTTCCCCTACACTGGGGCATAGAACATCCTCAGGCCCAAGGGTCTCTCCTCCAAATGATGTCCGACAAGATCATCTTCTGTAACATATGTAGCCAGAGTCATGTGTCGCTCCATGTGTATTCTTTCTTTGGTGGTCAAGTCCCTGGAAGCTCTGAATTGGTCTGGCCTGTTGACACTGTTGCTCCCTCCATGGGGCTGCAACTCCCCACAGCCCCTTCAGTCCCTTCTATAGGCCTTGCTTGGGGACCTCCAAGCTCAGTCCAATGGTTGACTGGTAGCTTCCACCTCTGTATATGTCAGGCTCTGGCAGAGCATCTCAGGAAACAGCCATATCAGGCTTCCATCAGCAAGCATATCCTGTCCTCCACAGTAGTGTCCAAGTTTGGTGACTGCATATGAGATGGATACCCAGGTTGGGGCATTCTCTTTATGGTCTTTCCTTCAGTCTCTGTTCCACATTTTGCCTCCATATTTCCTCTTGTGAGTATTTTGTTCACCCTTCTAAAAACTACTGAAGTATTCACATTTTGGTCTTCCTTCTTCTTAGGCTTCATATGGTCTGTGAACTGAATCTTGGGTATTCTGTACTTTTGGGCTAATATCCACTTATCAATGAGTACATACCATGTTTGTTCATTTGTGACTGAGTTACCTCACTCAGGATGATATCTTCAAGTTCCATCCATTTGCCTGCGAATTTCATGCAGTAGTTATTTTTAATAGCTGAGTAGTAATCCATTGTGTAAATGTATCACATTTTCTGTATCCATTCCTCTGTTGAGGGACATCTGTGTGGTTTCCAGCTTTTGGCTATTATAAATATGGCTGATATGAACATAGTGGAACATGTGTCTTTATTACATGTTGGAGCAAATTCTGGGTATATGCCCAGGAGTGGTATAGCTGGGTCCTCAAATAGTAGTACTTCCAATTTTCTGAGAAACTACCAGACTGATTTCCAGAGTGGTTGTGCCAGCTTGCAATCCCATCAGCAATGGAGGAGTGTTCCTCTTTCTCCACATGATCACCAGCATCTGCTGTCACCTGAGTGTTTCATCTTAGCCATTCTGAATGGTGTGATGTGTAATCTCAGGGTTGTTTTGATTTCCATTTCCCTGATGACTAAGGGTGTTGAACATTTCCTCAGTTGAGAATTCTCTATTTAGCTTTTTTCCCCATTTTTTACTAGAGTTTTTTGGTTCTCTGGAGTCTACCTTCTTGAGTTCTGTATATATATTGAATATTAGCCTTCTATTGGACCTAGGATTGGTAAAGATCTTTTCCCAATCTTTTGGCTGCTGTTTTGTCCTAATGAAAGTATCCTTTGCCTTTCAGAAGCTTTGAAATTTTAGAGGTCCGATCTTTCAATTCTTATCTTAGAATAAAAGCCATTGGTGTTCTGTTCAGGAATTTTTCCCCTGTGCCCATGTGTTCGAGAATTTTCCCCACTTTCTCTTCTATTAGATTCAGTGTATCTGGCTTTACATAGAGGTCCTTGATCCACTTGGACTTGAGCTTTGTGCAGGGAGAGAAAAATGGGTCAATTTGCGTTCTTCTATATGTTGACTGTCAGTTGAACCAGCACCATTTATTGAAGATGCTGTCTCTTTTCCACTGGATGGTTTTAGCTCCTTTGTCAAAGATCAAGTGACTGTAGGTGTGTGGGTCATTTCTGGGTCTTCATTTCTATTCCATTGATCTACCTGCCTGTCACTGTACCAATACCATTCAGTTTTTGTCACTATTGCTCTGTAGTACAGCTTGAGGTCAAGGATGCTGTTTCCCCCACAAGTTCTTTTATTATTGAGAATATTTTTAGCTATCCTTGGTTTTTATGTTTTTCCAAATGAATTTGAAAACTGGTCTTTCTAACTCTATGAAGAATTTTGTTGGAATTTTGATAGGGGTGGCATTAAATCTCTGATTTTCCTATTTAATCCAGTTCCTACTTAGTTCAGCTTAAATATTACTTTAGAAAAAATTCCCCCTCCCTTAGACTAAACAAAGTTCTTCATTTTTAATGTTTCATATTTATTTTTCAGAAGCATTGTTTGCACTTACAAATGTGTTTTTATGTTCACCTATAATTCATTAAGTCCCTCTTCTACAATTAAGGAAATCTAAGAGGCAGGGGTATATATCCATTTAGCAGAATAACTATAACCTTTTGTGATCTGTTTAATGATAACATTAATTCAATAATTAAATTATTACTTTTATGAAAATATTACATTTGTGAAACAAGGCTGCTTTTGGAAGCTTTTATGAATAAGAAAATACACATTCTGTATTTATAGAACAGAGTATCAAGTGGCTACACCACAGCAATAATGAAATAATTCATAAAAATCAATGGGGCAAATTGATTTGATTAAATCATTTTTGTAAGTGATGTTAGACTATCATTTCTCATAAACTGGTTAAAAGTGAACATTAGCTAAAACAAATGTCTGTTTCCTACTCAGTCACATAAAAATTTAATTACAGAAAAGCAGGTTGGCATTTAGTCCATGCATTTATTCACCATGGTTGACATGTTTATTCATGGTTTTTCACCATTTTGCTCAGCCAGAGAAAGTAAAGAACATGAAAACTCTAGTGGTTTAAGTTTTCCTACACCATGAGTAGAGTGATAACTGTCATTATTCTCAGAATGAAACATTTCATCATAGGGGAAAGCTCACTAAAATTAAGCAAGTTCTAAAGAGAAATCCTATAAACTTAAGATGAACTCACAAGTCTATAGAAGTTCCAGAGGCACACTGATGCACACGTACCCAATGCACAAGGCTTTTCTTTTTCCAAGGTTGTGTAGATTCAGGAATGCCTTTTTGATATGCGAAACCAATTTGAACTCTTGAGCTGCTTATAAGTAGTACAGATAAAACCTCCCAACTTCCCGGTTTTGTGAGTTATCACTTGTACTGACACTGGCTTCACCTTATGCAACTGTGAGTCAACCATGCTCCCATAACTTCACCCATTCTCCTGGTTCACCAAATTAGACCTTGGTGGTATTATTATTTTGGTATATCATCAGTATTTATTTGTTAACTGCTGCCCACAAGCAAGGTCATTAACTAACATGATCCAGGATCCTACAACATTGATGAAAGAAGTTATTATACACAGACTAGTATTGTTTTCAAGAAAATAAAAGCCAGTCCTGGAACTTAAGTGATGGAACTTTGCCTGATATAGAATTCATCTACCAGTGTCTTAGATCAACATGACTTCAAAGTCTCTTTGAGATTACTTTTCAAGAAAACCTAATGTTATAGATTAATCTAATAAGTAATAAGCTATAACAAAATTAGTATTGTCTGTAAGGATGAAATCCGATGTTGGGTTGTAGGGAAAATTTTTCTTAACAACTATGGCAGGACTCTATAATGAAGAATCCAGTTTTATGGATCAACAAGCAAATCTGGATATTTTCCTTGGAATTCTGATATGACTAACCATCTGACATTCTTAAGGTCCCCTGTGCTACTCATCAGTCACATGGAAAAGTGAAAAAGGGTGTGCAAATGATAATGATGCTGCTTCAAAGAATCTGGCACCCAAGATCATATTAGACCATATAATTTAACATAGAATTTCCAAAAATTAGTTTATTAAAAGAGGGTATTTCCAATGAAAGAATAAGTGCATGATTTCTTTTTTTCTGTTTCAATTATTTCACACAGATTTTTCAAATTTTTTTAAAACTAATTTTTAAATTAGAGTTAATCCTTATGAATTATTAAAGTATATAAAATGTTCTGTTACATTTTAGTCAGTTTATATATTTCTTTCTGTATAACAGAAAGATCATAGGCTCTATCTATCCATGGGATAAATGATTCCTTAAAGGAAGCTGAGTATTGGTTATTACCTCTTGCTGAAATTTTATCTTGAGAGACCATACTTATAAGGGCCCTGTTGAAAATGTTAATACATTCAAAAGAAATAATGAAGAAGAATCATTACACAAATGTTTATAGAACTAAGGAACCAATAGGAATTAAGAAGTGAAATAGGATGGAGTAGTTTCCATAATCAAGTGGCAGGTTTTGCTAGGAAAAACCTTTTCTTCTTGTTCTTGACCTGTAAAGGGTTTAGGTTTAGTTTATGTTTGCTTTCAGATATTCGATATTCTACCTGTGGAGGTTCACATTGGCCAAAAGTGTGCCAAAACCCAGGCCATCATATTATATAGGTTTTCAGAAGTCAAAAGAAGGGGAATTGTGACAATTATATATTTATAGAATAAAAATAAAATCCTTCCTTCCATCCTTCCTTAAGTTGTTCTGTCAGGTATTTTTCTACATCCTTTAGAAAGTATTTAAGATAATGGAGAAGTAACTAGAGCTGGGTAGGGGTTCCTTTCAATGTGATAAAATGTTCTGTAATTAAATATGGTACCAATTTCAGAACTTTGTAAATAAAAATCAATTGAATTTTAACCTCAGAAAGATATATTTTCTCATTTATAAATTATATCTTAATAAAGCTACTTTTATAAAGGTAGGGGTTAGAAAATGGGTCATAGGGTAAGAGCACATGCTGCTCTACCAGAGATCTGTGGGTTCAGTTCCTAGCACCACATGGTCACTCACAAGTATCTGAAACTCCAGTTTCAGGGGAATCTGATGAACACTTCTGACTTCTGCTTCTGCAAGCTCAGGATACCCTTACACAATCCAGGTAAAACACCTATATACAGAAATAATAATAAATACTTAAATATACTGAAGCAGATAATTCAATAGAGATAAAAAAACATCTGTGGTAAAGGCATCAATAGCATATATACTAAAGAAAATGCACCCTGTAACTCTGAAATCCACAGCTTGCTAGTGACAGAGGTATGAATGTTTGTTTTATTTGAATTATATTTGAAACTTTTGGATAGTCTGTATAAGAATACTCTACCAAAGACATTTCAGAATGTGTGTTTTTTGAAACATTATCTGATTATGATGAAATACTGTTTTGTAGGATTTGCCAAGACTGACAGTCAAGAGACCCAGTGAAGCATATTTGTTCTCCATGTTAACTGAGAGGAAGAGGGAAGAGAGGAATCAGAATGGTGGCTTACTTGCATGATGTCCGAGTTTGACAGAGCATATTGGTGACCAGGATGCAACATCTGTAACACTCCAGCATTTCACTTGTGGCTTAATTGGCACTTGTCTAGCTGGACATAGCTGTAACTTAAGTCTAGAGCTCTGGCTGGTAACAAATCAAGCAAAAAAATGAAAGGAAGCCTTGGCAGTCTAGCAAAGCTCAAAGGTGTCTTCCAGTAAGTAATGTCTAGGAAAATGTTGATTGACCATTAAAGGGGTCTATCAGAGTAGCTTGATTAATATGATGCAGATGGAAGTTAAATCAACAGAAATTCAATTTCAGATTGTTTTTGTTTCTAACATTATTTTCTGTTATAACATATGGCATATACTATAGAAGAAATAAAGATATCATCAATTAAAATACAGTTGTATATGAGAGCATTTCCTAGCAACAGAATCTATTTCAATCTTAGCAACAATATAGGACATATGTGCCATTGTAGAACTAACAGCATACTGACAGAATATCAGGGCATATCTGGCTGATAAGTGAAATACTTTTATAATGGATACTTAGTCCATATGATAATCAACCTAATTATATATTTGTGAACTAGATTTTCTATTTCTATGTATACATTTATAGATTTGTTTTCAATAAAACAAATCTATAGAAAGTTGAAGAAAATTCAACTTTATTTCCTAATAAATCACAACTTAACTATTAACTTATTGGACTTCTTTCTCAAAATGTTTTCTGATCATCAAGGAATTACATAGGATTCATTCATTCCTATTAGCTGTAAAACATTTAAATAAAAAAGTAGTTTGAATAAAACAATAAGCATACTGTAGATATAAATTGCATTGTATTGTGTTAAAACCATTTAAGGCATTATTTCCTCTTGGAAATGAATATAGTGATAAACAGCTCACTTGGTTGTTTCTGGTTTATTAAGCTTATGAAAAATTTTTGATGTGTTAAGTTAATAAATTGAGAATTTAGTTAATAGTTAAGACAATGTCACTACAGAGACCTGGGAGTTGACAGACTCTCAGGACTCAAAGAGACCATAGATGAAATGCCCAACAATAGGTACAGGGAACTTATAGAGTTCATCTCCAGTAGGAAGACAGGGCATCAAGTGAGGGAGGGGCTTGTCATTTCACAGTCAAAACTCTAACCCCTAATTATTCCTGTCTGAAAGAACTTCAGGGATGGAAATGGAGAGTAGGCTGAGGTAAAGAAGATCCAGTGACAGGCCCAAAGTTGGGTCCAGCTTAAGGGAAGGTCCCAAGGCCTGACACTATTATGAGGCTATGGAGGGCTCACAAAAAGGGACCTATCATGACCACAGTGCGAAAGACCCAACATGCAGAAAGAGTCAGATGCAGATATTTGCACCCAACCAATGGACAGAAGCTGCTGACCCCTGTGGTTGTATTAGGAAAAGGCTGGAAGAAGCAGAGGAGGAGGGTGACCCTGTAGGAGGACCAGTAGTCTCAATTAACCTGGACCCCCAAGATCTCACAAACACTGGATGATCAACCAGCCAGCATACACCAGCTGATATGAGGCTCCCAACACATATACAGCAGAGGACTGCCAGAGATGATCAATCAGAGATGATTCTTCTAACCCTCAAGAGACTGGAGGCCCCAGGAAGTTTAGAGGTCTGGTTGGGCAGGGGGAAGGTGGAAGGGACATTCTCATGGAGACCGGTGGGTTGGGGAGGAGGTATGGGAGGTGGAACAGTTGGAAGGTGGATGAGGGGAATAAAAGCTGGAGTATCAATAACTAAATAAATAAATAAATGAATAAATAAATGAATAAATAAATAATGACAAAATTGGATGGTTACCAATACAATATAGCTGAACAAAATTACAGTGCATTATACTTTCCTGGAAGCCCTGTTGCCTTCTTTTCTCTCCTAGCATATGAGATGATGTGGTTGACCTAGATTTGTGAGAGTGTGCTGAATCCCAGGAAGAAGCTCTCATAGCTCTGATGGTCATCAAAGGATGCTATGACAAAACCTCAGAGAGACAGATTCTCTCTCTACTAGAATGCAATTACACACAGAAAACATGCTTTTTCATTATATCTAACATATATCCTTATTTTTGTAATTTATTATAATAATACATAAGATATACTCCTATAATATGGAATCCAGTTTGCCACATTGAGCCTTATAGGTTTTGTAAATACCACATTAGCTTTCCTCTCTCCACTCAGGGAGGGTTATTTAAATTCAGAGGAAACATCCAGTGAACACTCTACCCCAGTTATTACATTTTTTTCCTTACCATCTCTGCAATATCCTCAGAAACTTGGAGGATTTAAATAGATGTCTGATTAGTTCTGTCAATTCATGACTGAGCAGAATGGGCCACTTATTCTTAGTAGCTTGACTGGTTGTGAATCCCTGCAAAAACCACTGTGCACTCTAAAAAGAGGTTTTCTTTCATGAGTAATAAAGGCTGAAAGTATTAGTAGTCTATGGGCACAAACACAAATGTTTAGAAGGAAACTTTAGAAGTCATATCACATCTATTTAACCAAACAATAGTAGTTGCTTACCCACTTGGCCCCTGACAATCACAGGGATTTGGACTGTTTAGAGTTTGAGATGAGTTCTGTTCCTAAAGTCAATGAGAAAGCAATTTGATTCACCTGTAACATTTGTGACTTTGTTTGCTCCAGTGGTCACATCTTGCCTGCCATATTGGTAGTATAGCACACAGATACTGTAGTAGAGTAGACATGCTTGTGACCTTTTTACCCTAGCATTCCGTATTGCCTTATAACACTGAAAATCAGGGAATTATTTCTCCATGTTTTGTAGTTGAAGCATGCAGGGTCTTCATCACAAGGTAGTGGCGGGCACACACTAAATAGTAGTGGCAATAGCACCTATCATTTGGGGACCTTAAGGACCTGTCTGGTTAACAAATTATAGGGGTATAGCCCAATCCTGGCATTAGGATATTAATTCAACAACTTTATAACCTCATAACTTCATAAACTCACATAGGTAGCCTTCTCTTTAACTCATTAACTGCTATTTTATTGCCCTTCTAAACACTTCTCAGAAGCAATAATATGAGCATGGGGAGGTGGCTTACAGGTTAAGAGTGTTTGCTATTTTTTCCACAGGACCTGAGTTCTGTTCCCAGAACTATTACCAGAAAGCTCATAGGAGCCAGTGACTCAATTTTCATAAGACAAAGTCTTCTTGTCACCATTTACCCCAGCACACACACTTCAAGTGCACATGTGTACATACAAAGTAATAAATAAATAAACTATTTTTTAGGTTATTATTGATATAATGAAACCTTTTTGATGGTGAGCAGGATATCTGGAGGACAAGAGTTATACACATCAAGAAAATTCAAGGTTTAGACAGCTAAGGGACACTAGAAAAGTGTCAAGGTCTAATACAACAACAACAATCATAATAATGGTAATACCTACTTGCTTGTTTCATGGTCAGGACAAGTTTGGGTACAGAAATAAGGATAAGAGACCTTACTGCACCTATTTTTCCATAATATACAGTTGTTTTCCATGAGGTGTATTCTGACCACTTCATCCTGGGATTTTGCTGTTTCCTGGGAGACATTGAGTACTTCACTTGATTGTCTAATTAATGGTGAATTGTGCTGTTCAACTGAGATGGAGCCTAAAAATGTGCAGGACCATTGAACAGTATTCTGTGTATGCTCTTGGAGACATGTTTCTGGTTTTGAAAGGCTCCAGACCTGCAGGATGGTTAATATTGTTCTGTTATCTCTACCTGACTATTGAAAGTGCCCCAGCCTGAGAAGCAATCTGCAACCTCAATATATATTCTTCTAGGAAGAGATATGCTCTGATTAAAGAGCTGCTTAATTCTGATATCAGGTGAAATTTTAATTTGCATCACTTTATCATTCATGTCTACTACTAACTTCCGTTCAGGCTTTAAAGCCTTCCAGAAGTTAACTTGTGTAATATTTGTCTTTTGTCAGTTTGGTTTCTTTATTTCTTTCTTTTTCTTTTTCTTTCTTTTTTTTTTTTTTTTGTTGTTGTTGTATTTTACTATGAACTCTGGATTGACACAAATCTTGCTACATGTTTCTTTCTTTTATTTTTCTTTTTGATACTTTATTTAAATTTCAAATATTCCCCCTTTTTAGATCTCTACTTTGGAACCTCCCTATTCCCTCTCCCCTCACCCTGCCTCTATGGGGGTATTCCCTCACCCACTCACTCTCCTCTTCCCACCTTGGCATTCTCCTATACTGGGGCATCTAAAACCCTCAGGCCCAAGGGCCTCTCCTCCCCCTGATAGCTAACAAGACCCTCCTCTGCCAGCACCATGGATCCCTCCATGTGTATTATTTGGTTGGTGATCCAGTCTCCAGGAGCATCCAGGGGTCAGGCCAGTTGACACTGTTGCTCCCTCCATGGGCCTGCAAACTACCTCAACTTCTTCATTCCCTTCTTCAACTCCTCCATCTGGGACCTCACACTCAGCCTTACGGTTGCTGTAATGTGACTTGGGTATTCTGAACTTTTGGGCTAGTAACCACTTATCAGTGAGTATATACCGTGTTCATTCTTTTGTGGCTGCTTTACCTCACTCAGGGTGATATTTTCAAGTTCCATTAGTTTGCCTAAGATATTCATGAAGTCATTGTTTTTAATAGCTGAGTAGTATTCCATTGTGTAAATGTACCACATTTTCTATATCCATTCCTCTGTTGAGGGACATCTGGGTTGTTTCCAGTTTCTGGCTATTACAAATATGGCTGCTAAGAACATTGTGGAGCATGTGTCTTTATTACATGTTGGAGCATCTTTTGGGTATATGCCCAGGAGTGGAATAGCTGGGTCCTCGGGTAGTATTATGTTCATTTTTCTGTGGGTCCACCAAACTGATTTTCAGACAGGTTGTATCAGCTTGCATTCCCACCATTCTGCACATCCTCGCCAACATCTGCTGTCACCTGAGTTTTTGTTCTTAGCCATTCTGACTGGTGTGAGGTGGAATCTCAGGGTTGTTTTGATTTGCATTTTCCTGATGACTAAGGATGTTGAACATTTCTTTAGGTGCTTCTCAGCTTTTCGAGTTTCCTCAGTTGAGAATTCTATGTTTAGCTCTGTTCCCCATGTTTTGATAGGGTTATTTGGATCTCTGGAGTCTAGCTTCTTGAGTTCTTTGTATATATTGGATATTAGTCCTCTATTGGAAGTAGGATTGGTAAAGATCTCTTCCCAATCTGTAGGTTGCTGTTTTGTCCTATTTATAGTGCCCTTTTCCTTACAGAAGCTTTGTAATTTCATGAGGTTTCATTTGTTGATTATTGATCTTACAGCACAAACCATTGGTGTTCTGTTCAGGAACTTTTCCCCTGTGTCCATGTGTTTGAGACTTTTCCCCACGTTCTCTTCTATTACATTCTGTGTATCTGGTTTTATGTGGAGGTTCTTAATCAACTTGGACTTGATCTTTGTACAGGGAGATAGGAATGGATCAGTTCTCAATCTTCTATATGTAGACCACCAGTAGAACCAGCACCATTTGTTGAAGATGCTGTCTTTTTTCCAACGGATGGTTTTAGCTCCTATGTCAAAAATCAAGTGACCATATGTGTGTGGTTTCATTTCTGGGTCCTAAATTCTATTCCATTGATCTACCTGCTTGTCACTGTACTAATAGCATGAAGTTTTTATCACTACTGCTCTGTAGTACAGCTCAAGGTCAGGAAGGCTGATTCCCCCAGAAGTCCTTTTATTGTTGAGAATAGGTTTTGCTATCCTGGGATTTTTTGTTATTCCATATGAATTTGAGAATTGCTCTAAGTCTATAAAGAATTGAGTTGGAATTTTGATAGGGATTGTATTTTTTTAATATGTGAAATGGGCAAGCTTCTTTATTTCTGATACCTTCTTTATTTTTAGCATGTTATGAACCAATTTCCTTGTTGATCTGAATTTTAAAGATGTATCTTATTCTCTCCTTTCTTATAGGATCATATGCTAACATAAGATACACAACAAACTCACCAAATTTCCATATCAATTAAAATGTCTCTAGTGAACTACTTTTTAAAAACCACTCTGCTGTGAACATGGTCCTGTTTGTCCCAATGAACTATTTCCCAAACACCATCTCTCTTATGCCTAATTCTCTCACTAATTTGGTCTTTTTACTATTGTCTTTTAGTCCCTTATATTCAAGGGAATCTCAGGCAATGGTAACTGTATGTTCCTAATGGCTTATACATGCCAGCTCCTAAGGCACCAATTTCCATTGTGCTGTTTCAAAGCATAATGATCTTTTCTCATGAAGGAAGGAGCAAGGATATTATTCAGGTTCTCTTTCTCCATAGGACTCAGGCTAACCATGATGTCTCCAGATTTCATGGTCTCTGAAGGCAGGCTGTGAGGGGCTCTTTCATGTCTTATTTTAAAAGACTTAGTCATTTAAGGGGATTAGATGCAGTGTTCCCTGATTGTAATAGTTTTCTGTGTTGAGCTACTAAAGGTGTTGTCTGCATCCTGAATCACTGACTTTTTCTTCTTCCATGTTAAAGGAACCTGAGAGTTATCATCTCTCACTTACCCTTCATTCTCTTCCTTCCAATTGTCTTATTCTTCTCAAGGAATCCACAGTTTTGAATTCCAGTACGAACTCCTTAGCATATATTTAATTCATACTTTTCACTTTGCATCCTGTTGGGTATCAAAACTGACAAAACCAGCACATCTATCTTACCTTCCAACACACCTGTTTCCCACTTTTCTGTTAAACTACTGGCTAATGTGGATGATAGTATCGGGAGATCAGATTTCATTGCAAGTGCTCTTTTAAATGGGAACCTTTCTTTTACCTAGAGTGTTAAGCTTCAATTTCATGTTTTATCGTCTACAGCATAACACTATGCAACCACTACTATGAGCACCTTACAATCTTAACTACAGAATATTCTGTAGTTTATCAGTTGTTTAGAAAATGCTTCCAGATTTGTGGGAAAAACTCCCATGCACAAGGAGGCACAGCATCTCCTACCTCAGAGAAAAACAGTCATTTTAGGATTATCCTAAAAATGCTTCGCTTTGGCTATATATCTTGTCACTGGCCACAGAAAGCATTGCTGTGGACTTTCAATTGCTTGCCTTTAACATCTTGTTTTGTTGAGCCTGTTTAGGTACCAATTGTGTTGTGTAACTTCTCTGTAGACATATGAGCAAATGTTTACCCACCTGAAAAAAGGTACTGATGGCAGACTAAAGAAATGGTTCCATTCAAGTCTCGTTTGGTGAACCAATACGTCTTGGGGAGGGGGGTTACTTACAGGATCACGGGTGATTCAAATGCCACTGCATCACCAAAAATATCACCTCATTCATGAAAGCTGTATCCTTGGAAAGTTTCCCTTAACTTGCAGGCAGCTTCGATTTAAGGTACTCTCAACTCTAGCAATCATTTATATAAATCTGGATGTAACCTTGTGAGTTATAACAGTTATAACTTTTTGAAGTTTCTGAATTTGGAAATCTTTATGAGTATGCCAAGCCTTGTAAGCTTTTGTGAGTCTAAGGAGACTCTTTCCTTTCCTAGAAGAAGAGATAGGAGTTCAATTGAAGGAAAAGGCTACACAGTAAATAAGTGCCATATGATTTCCTTCATGTGTGCTATATAATCAAGATGATTTCAGATGGTGAGACTAGAAGGGAGGCTGCAGAGGAGAAATAAGTAGCAGGTTGTGTGCTAGTACATCAGCTGTATTCAGTTGTGCATTGGGAGTGACTACAGAGAACCCATATTAACTAAGTATTTCAAAAAGCCAGGAGAACTGATTTTGAAAGGTTTCATTATAAACAACGAAATTTTATGAAGATAGCTACATTTAGTTAACATACACACACACACACACACACACACACACACATATATATATACATAAAACGCATATATGAAAATCAGCACACCAATCCATAGCACAGTAATAGGCCTGATTTTAGGTTTTAATGCACAATATAAAATTGAAAAAATTAAATTGTTATATTAAGAAGAAGAGTGAATAACAGCATTAAAATGATTGTATCAGGCTGTCGCCAAAGTCCTTTGTTCTAACTCCTCATCAGGATCCAAAGTTAAAGGCACTAAGTGAAACCAGGTTCCAGTAGATAAGAAGAGTGAAAGCACCACCATTTCTATAAAGGGACAGAGTCACACAAAGTCAGTTCAGTCTCCTGAGAAAGAGAGCACTTGCACATCTGGCCATCATGGGGACCCTGCTTCTAAACCTCTTCAAATCTCAGCAGTGATTTCCTCAGCTATAACACTAGAAGAAGCTACTGTAACCTTTTCTGTGACCCAAATTTTCTACACGTTAAAGTGAAATAACAACCACATTTGACTTGTGAGTAAAGATTAAATTAGTTAATACAAATTTCTAGAAAATGGAAACCTCTACTAAAGCAGTACCCAGCATATAAAGAGCTGCTATTGTTGTTATTGCCAAGTGACTTCATGAACTCAGTCAAAAATTTTAATCTTCAGCCAAATGTTTTGCATAGAAAGTATAATTTATGCTAAGAATCTTTTCTTAAAATTTTTTCTGTGAGACAAAATCTTTAGTTTCATAGTTTAATTGCAAAGAAATAACCTTTACAGTTATGTTTTCTAACTGACCATCTGCTCAGAGATGAACAGGTTAAGCAATCTCATCCTAATTATTATTTTTCTTTTACCCTTTCATTGATCTTTTCTGAAACTTGAAGGTAGACGCAAGGGCTGATGCAGTTTAAGAAGAGTTAATCTCAAATAGATTGAATAACAGAAATAATGTCAGCAAAATACAACATTGCTAAACATGAGAAGAAAATACCTGAAAATGTACCTATAAAAATGTCTAACAGGCAATATTGCTTCCCACCCCCACCCTGTGGAAAACCATGAAGTGTTTTTGTTGTTACTGCTAGGAATTTTCATTTATGTATGAATGGGGTCTCCAAGCACAGATAAAAAGCAATCCAGAATGATGCTGTGCTCCTCCTTAGAACTACTCAAGGCCTCTCAAAGATCATCTTTCTGTTCTCTATAGCACACCCATGAAAGACAAGAAGATATGAAATAAAGAATAGATTTTTCTTGAAAAACTTGTTGATACACAGAGATTCTGAAGTTAGTTAACGCTTCATTTTGAATATGTGCAAAGGTTCAGTAGCACTGGCATGGAGATCCTTAGGTTTCTTACTATCTCTGATTTCAGTCAACTGCCTCCACTCTGTTCAGGCTTATTCTGAAGTTCACTGTAGTTGGAATTAGTTTTAAGATTACATGTAGAAGAGTGATGTCATAATTCATTGCATTTACATCCATTCTCTTTTAAAGCCCCTAAAACAAACCTCTGATATTGCTTATTTCTTCCAAAAGCAAAGAGTATTAAGCATGTATACTCATAAAATTCTCTGGCATGGTTAATTTGGGTGGATAGCCTCATGGAGCAAATCCATTTTAAGTTCTCTGTAGCCTATAATGGAATAGGAATTATTTTTGGAAGGCCACAAAGTAAAAACAAAATAAAAATTAAGAGAAATGTTGAAGATTCTTTTCTAAACGCTGCTGCAGATGAGCACTAACCAGATGATATTACTAGTTTAACATGGGCATTTCCTTCATCCACATGGAGTCTCATGTCAATGCTTGACTCAGCATTTTCAGGAGAATGAAATGAGTTTCCATCTTTCCAGTTCTTCCGTTCCTCCCTCCATACCTCCATGGTTCCATTCCTCTTTCTGTCTTTTCTATCCTGTGGCTTCTTTCTCTCATGTTTATATTTCTCAAGCAGTAACCATGTGAAACTTTGGAAAGTCAACACCTAATCCAAAATTCTTCCAAACCACTTTTGATCAGATCTTTACTGAAACCCTGACACTCCTCATCTAGAGATCTGTGGCAAAAGATCCTTTGTGTTTCAACTTTTAAGTCGCTTTTCATTTGTTTGATTGCTTTAAATCCTTAAGAAAATGCAAGTGATTACAACATTGGTGTAGATAATGCCCCAAATCATCTAGCCATCACCTTTAGGCTCTCTTCATAAATGAGAGGAAAGCACAAACTATTACAGATGGAAGCAACAAAAGTCTGTGGATGTGAGAATGGTCCCTGTGACTTAGGAGACAGCTGAGTAGAACAAGGAGCTTCAACATTTCAACATGCTGTAGTCTGCATCCTTGTCATGCGTTCTTTTTGTAATATTATTTTTCTGTTTATCTCAAAACTATTCAATCAGAGGGATATACTGTCCGTATACTATCCAAATAGAATGCAGATGACAAAATCACACTGATGGCTATTGAGTATGTTCTATAATTTATTAACACAGTGACAATATTTCCTTAACTCTGCTATCCTTTTGCCTTGATGAATAGCTAGAACTTCAGAATTATGTCCTAATAAATGTAAGGTATGTATATCTTTTCAATAGAGCATCTTCATATATCTCTACCTGGTTAGCTAGTTGTCTCCTAATGAATGTAAAGCATGTACATATTTTGTTTAGAGCATCTTCATGTATCTAAATGGTTAGTTTGGGGATTTTTAAATTATTATACTAAGTATCAGAGTAACCAGTTCTTTATCCTACTACTAAATGTGAATTGCCTTCCATATATATTCTCATGAATCTCTAATAAAGTAATGTTGAAGTTTGTATGAACCTGAAATTATTTAGCATCTCCTACTGATGTCTTCATAGTGCTTCCCACCAAGCTATCACATATAGAAACAAAAATGCTTCACATGCTTAAGTTATTACATAGTAGCCATTTCATATAAGTCTAAAACATGCATGTTAGTTCTTTTATTAGCAAATTATGAAGAGTTATGACTTAGAACCAGCCAGTATAGTGCCCTAAATATGCTGTAGTATCTAAATGGAGGAATCAGTTTCTCATTTAGAGAAGCTATGTTAAATTACATCTCCATTAGAGGACTCAAGGGAAAACAGTTTATGAGGATATCCAAAGGAATATGTATAGAGCATAGAAACATGATCTATCTAAGAAAGGGAGTCAAGCAAGAATTGGTTAAATGAGATAGTTAGTGCTCTGGGAATTTGGGGCCGATCTCTTGGGAATTTTAGATGTTATAAGACCACCTCCAAATTGCAATATCATCCAGGGGACAGTAACCCCTCCATACATGGAGTTTTCCTGTCTTTGGAATCCAAAAAGAAGTCTACAGGCAGAGAAATTTTAGGTGCTGGTGGTAGAAACCACTGACATGTGTGAGAAAAATGAGTAGGAGAGCATAGTGGACAGGGCACTAGGAAGGTCTACTACAAAACTGGATTAGAGGGCAGAACAACTGTAGAGACTTCCTGTATCTCCGTGGTTGGGATCTCCACACCCAACCTTCTTGAAGTGAAATCCAGTGAGGAGAAAAATGAAATCACAGAGAAGCCAAATGGATGCTGTGGTTGACAATTATTTGAGCTCCTAAGCTCATGTATGAGCAAAGTTAATACCCAGTAAACTAGATAAAATATTCAGTATGTTCTCTCTCCCTCTTTTTACTTTTCAAATATATAGGTTTTGTGGCACATATATGTGTATAGTGCAGTATTATGAGTAGTCTGTGAAGCTGGAATGAACCTTTGTCTGATAAGTCTTTGATGAATTCCAGTTGAGATGATAGCCAGATATTCTACTACTCAGACTTCTGCTGGGAGCATTCTGCTCTTCCTGAAGATTTAGGAAGACAGGAACCAGATCTTTTCTCCAGGGTTTTTCAGAACATGTGGACTAAGAAACCCTGGACAGAGAAAGAACAATTTCCTTCCTGAGTGTAAATGTAGCAGTAAAAACAGGAAAACACTTTTTTAGTATGAGTTCGTAATTTAAAATTTAAAATAATAGTTATAAATAGTAAATGAATAAGCATCACAAAATGTGACCTCAGAAACACATACCAAGAAGGATTTGCTTGGTTGTTGTTTTTCTGGATAAGCATAAAACACACCTGCAGAACATAAGGAGAATTTACAATGGGCACCAAACTGATAATTACTTCTTTAATAGTGGCAGCTCTAGATCTATTTGAAAGAGGGATCATATAAATAAATTATGATTTTGTTCAATGAATGAACTGCCTTTACTTCCTGATTCCACCCAATTCATCACTAACACTCAATTACCTAAGTTTCCTTAGGCCATATTTTATGAACCCTAATCCACCCTTTTCTGCTATTCTGCTATTGGACACTACCCCCAATGCGGTAAGATGCACTAGCCCTGTATAAACAAAGTATGTCCCTGGTGATCTTTCACAGATGTTTACACTGGAAACAAAGCAAAAATGGACAACCTAAAATAATCACATATTGTGTAGTTGGAAGGGACCATGCAGTTTTGTGATTTAATCCCCTGTGGCTTGTTAAAAGTTAAGTTGCTTAGTTGCTTAAGTATGATGTCCAATGTCTGCCATCTTAGCATTCTGGCAACTGAGGAAAGGAGAAGCAATGTTCTCCGTCAGCTTGGACTACCCAGGGAATTTCATTCTAGCATAGATGACTTTTTCTCAAAAATAAAAACCAAATTCTGCAGAGCTTTGGATGATAAGATGTGTGGCTTTTGATATGAAGCAAGAGAGACGACCATGGGAGTGCTCCAAAATTTCGTCCTCTTTTAACAGTGATAATAATGTACAATTTTGGCTCAACAGAGGTTTTTTTTTTTTTTTGTATGTTTGTTACAATTTAAGCTTTTCATTTGTAAATCACAGAAATAAGATTATATCATTGTCATTAATATTAGAAAAAGAAGATCACATGGGATCTTTTGATGGTTTTGAACTTTCTACTTCCTGGAATGATGCACCTTTTTCAGTTAGCTTCATTTACTGACAGTGAACATCACAGGTGTACATGTGAAATGACTGTTATGTCAGACATTGGCTTATGGGCTGAAAGGATGGAGTTTCCCGATGAAAAAACATCACTCCACAGTTTTCAAGGGGTCACAGGTTAATGAGAGATAAAAGAAGAGCTAAAGAATATATGGATAATTTTGTACAGGTTCAGCAGAAACTTAAAAGCCTGAGCAAGAGTGTATTTTATAACTCATGCTAGCATTAGTACTTAGCAAAATCATTCTATAATTGTAGCTTTCACAATTTCTCTTAAAAGTCATTTTATGAAATAAATCCCACAATTATACTTAATGAAAGGAGGTAATTATTAAACGTTCTCAGGTGTGCAAGATCCAGGTTTGTTTTTAAAGAGAATGAAAAGAAGAAAATCAGTGTTTTGACCATTATTCACAATTCTGAGGTAGAACTACAGAAGATTACAGGATATTTATTTTAATAAATTTTAACTGATGACAATGTTTGTAAAACTCCCTTTAACATTTTTATTTGATGCTTCATAGAGTACCTTAGAAAAGAGTTGATATTTTTGATTACATTACATTGAAACTAAAAACATTCCTTTAGCCCTTTCAGTATAGAAGCTTATAGGAGGAACACCCCAAGAATCTGGACTGACATCTAGGAAACAGCAACTCCAGGGGTGAGGTTTGCACTGAGAATTTCCTGGAACCAAATAGCATCTAATCAAGATGTGGATTTATAAACTGGGTCATTCTCAAGCAGTGACTTCCCTGAAATGAGTAAACAAAACATATAATAAATGTGGATGGTTCTTGTTGAAAATATATAGTTAAATTCCCCCCATGGCAGATTCTTTAAACATTGCACTTTTACAGTTTCACGCTATTACTTGTGGGGTTTTCTTTTAATCACCTCTTAATAGAATTGGCATTATCATAGAACACAACCAGGCATAACTACTTACACATATTTGTCAAATGTTTAGCAGTAGACCTGGACCATTACTAACATATTTCTTACACAAAAAGTAATTTTCATTTTCTTCCCAGATGACAGTGTAGTTATTAGACTCCAACTTTAAGATGCCTACAAGCAAATTTAATTAGTCAGTTAAATGAAACTGTCAGAAATTTAAGAAACATTTTTGTAGTAAATTATAGCCTTAGGTATTTCTTAATTTGCTTTGTGTAACTTCAGCTGGAAAGTGTGTTTATAATATTCTATTTGTTCAGCATGGATGAAGGTCACTTCACATTTACTTTCATCTTCAAATCGCCTGGCCATTTCACAGCTGTTTGAATTTTAATAAGAGCAAACCAGTTTGGAGGACTGAGAGAGAGAGAGAGAGAGAGAGAGAGAGAGAGAGAGAGAGAGAGAAAGAAAGAGAGAGAGAGAAACAGAAAAAAATAACATTTGGCATTTGTAGAGTTTGTAATAATTCTGCCTCCAGAAACTGTGCAGTATGGATGATGCTTTTGTTTCAATTCATAAATTATGGAAATTAATTCTGCAAACAAAATTAATAGGTATAAATTGTGGTAATTTTACTTATGGTAACCACCTATCTCTATGCATTAAAAGGCAGGTCCTTTCCTGTCGATCAGAAATGACACCTCGAAATGTACCTGATATGGTGAGAGTTTTCATGTAGCATAGTTCATCCATGCACTGAGATAAGCCGAAGTCACTCCATTAGGCAAGATATTCTCCTTTGACTCAAATAAAAACCCTCCAATAAATAAATGCATGTAATTAACTAAACAAATGGGAAGAAGTCAAGTCATCAGGAGCTTTAGATAGTGAAACCCTCAGTACTGAGCTTTGCCTCATTTGTGTTGTCATTGTGCCTCTTTAAAAACAGGAAAGAAATCTTGAAAATATTGATTTTTTTCCCCTTTGAAGTCTTACATTAATGAATAATGAATTCACTCAAATATTTTTCAGTGAGGCACTTTGCTTTGACATCAAATATTTTTATGTGTTTTATCATACACCTTTAAACAACATAATTAAAGAACTTGAGGTTAAAGATCTTTGAGAAAGCAATATGCATGAAAGTACAGCAAAGACTTATTTATTCTTAATTCTTAATTATTCTTAATGAGAAAACAGCTGAAATGAACATAGTAGGTAGACATGAATTTTAATATTTTAACATATATTTTGGAGAATAGGTACTTAAAAGAAATGAAAGTACAATGCAGTATCAAAAATGTAATTTATGATTTTTAAAAATAAATTTTTATCACAAGTTGACTGACATTCAACTGTATATAAGAGCCAAAGGATGTAGATGACATCTAAGAAACAACATCTTCCATATACAATAGTCTGATGCACATTAGAACTCAGAGACATTGTGACACTATGCACAAGGTCTGCACAAGTTTAGGCTAGAGAGAATATCAGTGAAGAGAAAGGTTAAATGACCATAAAATATTATATATATCCAAGAAACTTTTGCATAGCTGGTTAGGGAGGGAAAATAATTTTTCTTCAATAAAGTAATACTGAGCACATCAACCATACTCCCAGCCAGACCTTATACACAGGAGTACTTGGTGAAAGCAAACATGACTCCATGTTTCTTAAGGTTTCTTTTGGAGCACTTACTAAGAAAGAGAAGAAACAGAAAG
Source organism: Rhynchomys soricoides (assembly GCA_019843965.1). Taxonomy (NCBI): domain Eukaryota; kingdom Metazoa; phylum Chordata; class Mammalia; order Rodentia; family Muridae; genus Rhynchomys; species Rhynchomys soricoides. The sequence goes on along the minus strand of JADRCH010000076.1, from coordinate 7,719,936 downwards.
TGAGGTGGGGTGTGGATCTGGCAAGACTTGAGAGAGGGAGAAAAGATATGAACAAAATCGATGGCATGACAAAGTTTAAAAATAAAAACCAAATCTACATGTTAAAATGACAGGGATATCCTTGATATTTGTATCCCTGAAACAAAATATCAAACAAAAAAGTAAGATTTCTTATTTTGTGAGTAGTCTTGCAGCCTTGTGACAAATTCATTTCTTGTTCTTCATGAAGTACTTCTCATAACTTCAGTAATATTATTATCAGAAAGCATAAAAGTTTATAAATATTAAAAAAATGAAAGATATAAAAGTTTCTGGATCTGTATTTACAAGATCTGGCCTAAGATTGGAGACCTTTTGCTTTCAATAATATTTTTATTGATTATTTTTGAATTTTATAATATGCATCCTGATTCCAGACACCAGTCACTTCTCAGTTCTCCCAGGTCTGTCCCTCCCCGCTCTTTTAGCCTCCTCATGAAAGGAAATATGATGAAGCTAAAGAAAGGCAAGGAGGAGGAGCAGGAACAAAGAAAAAAGGAGGAAGGAGAATGAGGAAGGAGCAGGAAGAGTGAGTAAGGAAGGAGAAGAGGAGAAGGAGGATGAAGAAGAGGAATAAGAACAAAAAGAAGATGATGATGATGAAGAAGCAGCAGCAGCAGCAGAAGAAGAAGAAGCCGAAGCAGCAGCAGCAGCAGCAGAAGAAGAAGAAGAAGAAGCCGAAGCAGCAGCAGCAGCAGCGGAAGAAGAAGAAGAAGAAGAAGAAGAAGAAGAAGAAGAAGAAGAAGAAGAAGAAGAAGAAGAAGAAGAAGAACAACAACAACAACAACAACAACAACAACAACAACAAGAAAACAAACAAGTCTAGTTTTGTTGTATGTAGTTTTAGGCTCTACCTATCTTTAGCTCCAGGAAGTGACCATGCTACCAGAGCTTACCTATTTTCCCTTAAACCTCCAGACAAAACACACGCACATGCACACGCACACGCACACAAACACACACACACACACACACACACACTCACACACATACACTCAGAGAGAGAGAGAGAGAGAGAGAGAGAGAGGGAGAGAAAGAATGTTCCTTTGTTCTTTTTCAACCTGCCTTAGGGAACACTTGCTTGGTGTTACTGTCTCCAACCTGGAAAAGTGTACTCTTAATAATATTTTTATCTCCACTTCTTCCACCCATCTTAAATTTCAGTGGCTAGTCTTACCTATCCCCCTGCCAAACATCCATGACTACCCTCTGTTGTGGTGGCCACAAGCCCCAGCTCATCTTGACACCTCACATGGGGGCTGCTGGTTTCTTCTCCCTCCAAATCATGGCAAAAACTCCCTATCACCTTCCTTGTGTCTGCCTTTTCTTCCTGGAACACGGAAATTCTGCCTGTACCTTCCATCCAGCAATTGGATAATTGCTTTCTTTACTGACAGATCAAGAACCAATTGTGGAACAGGATCTTAACATAATCCCCCCCCCCCCACACACACAGTTTGTGTTGTTCACATACCTCCTGTCGCATGGTTAAGCTCCATGTGGCCAGCCCTTTAAAGAAACCTGATTTGCCCCCTTCCTGCATCCATGTTCTGTATAAAAAGTCATCAATTACTGAAAATTATATTTCAGCATCCTTATTGTATTACAGTTTTAACAGTTCTCTTCAGTGGCTTCCTGACTAAGCTGCTACTTTTTAGGGGTGGGGGTGTAGACAGGGGTTGTCATAGAATCTTTCAATGTCTCTCTCAATTGTGAGTTTTGTGATGATGAGACAAACCTCAGTCTTCTCCTTTGACTTTTAGCTTTTAGTTTTATTTATGAAGTAAATATGCTTGTACAGGCTATAAGGCCTAGACCAAATGAGCAGTGACTGGATACCTGCATTGTAAACTGTACAAACCATGGAAAAGTATGACTCTGGGGATATTTGAAGATTATTTTGGAATTGTCTAATAGGAGTTACAGTATTAGGAAGGAGTATCATTTGTAAAAAATTTAATCACCACTGCACTATATTGTGTTTCTCAGATGACCTCCAAAGGAGTGCGTCGGACTCTAATTCATGGTCCTTTAAGAGGTAGAAGCAAAATTAAGAGGTCTTAGGTAATTGTGTACCTGCAACTGAAGAATATCTGGGGATCCTTGTCCTTCCTTTCTCTCTTTCATACCCAGTCCTTAGGAGAATGATCTTATATCATCACATATTCATACCACAATGTTCTGTCTTACTACAGGAAAATATAAACATTTCAAAATGTATGAGCCAAAATACAAGCCTTCCTTTTCATAAACTGATGATCTTAGATCTTTGTGATATTAACAGAAATCTAGCTAACATACAGTGATAGTCTTAGATATCATTAGAGTATAGTCATAAAAGTTAGGAAGAAAACGAAGATAGTTAACATCTCTTTACCTATCTTTTGGATTTTGAAGAGTGCAATTATGCTAAATATACCCTAGGAATGGGAGAACAGATGGTTTCTGGAGAAACAATAGAAACCAAGAAGAGAAACATCTGCTTGTAGATTATATTTTAGTCATATTTATAACAGTAACAATTCTTAAAAGTCTATTTTTATTAAACACCTCCTGCTTGGTGCTGTTCTATACTTAATGTATGTATTCATTTTATCTTTGTGAGAATATATGGAGAATATTACCTTCAGTTCACCAGAGCTAAGGCATGCAGCAGTTAAGATAGTGTGAAAGTGCTCAGACTTAAGAAGTGGCAGTTTTGAAGCTTACTCTTCAGGGCAACTTTCTTTCCAAGTCCCAAGACAGAATATTGAATCATGAGTACATATTCATGGCATATATTCATTTTCTTTTGTTTAATTTCTTTCATGTTGATTTCTGAAGGGTTATCAAATCTTTGTAAAATGTCCAATTTCTCAGAATGAACACTCCAAAATAGTCTCACACTCAGTTTGGGGTTAGTGTAACAAAGGAAAATATATCATTTGGTTTGATTGTTGCACACATTTATATCATGAATGAATATTAAATTGAAAATGTGAAAATTTAACATGATTGTCACTTTGACATAATAATCATTTATAAAGTTTATGCCAATTGTAAGTTATAGTTAGCTGATAGAAAAAATGGAAACTTTGAATCTAGGCATTACATCTCTGTGAACATTCTTCCTTCATTCCACATTTGTAGGACCCGAATACAATCCTACTGAAGGAGTAAAATATGTATATGTTACTTATATACAAATATATCTTTCAGGAGATTATTTTGTTACATTGAGGGTCTTCTTTCTATATCAAAACACAGAAGTAAGTTTAATTGTCTATCACAGTATTTTAGGCAATTAACAACTTGTTTCTAGGTTAATTGCAAAGTGTTTCTGAAAAAGTGTTCATGATTAAAGGAATTGATCATAGTGCTTGACCAACTGATGAAGAAGTGTTAACTACTGGACTTTGCTTTTGTGGATATAACTTGTCCCTCATTGGTTGTTGGGAGCTTATGTACTACTTAGGACATAGGAACAGCTGGCATACAAAGGTCTTTGTGGGATGGTGTTGAAGGTTACAAGTAAGATCTACCTGTGTTTCTTTCTCTGTTTACTGATAAGCCATAATGCAAACATGTCAGAGGCCCCACTGCCTCAGACACAAGTATTACAGCTATTCTTTCCAGAACCTGGTAGACTGAGAGCCCTGTTAGACCTCTTCTCTCTGAAGCTGCCAGGCAGGTACTTTTGTTACATAATTAACCAATACAGCATAGTGTTAATCTGCTGGGTTTCAGAAGACTTCTCATAGTAACATATCTTCATGTACCCAATCGTCTGGAACTGTAGGACCTAATCTGTATCCTTTAGACTCATGGGTGTATTAAGTTTAAATTAAAGAAAACTTAAGTAAGATTAAAAATTTAGTTTCTTGATACCACAAGTGAGTCATATTTCAAGTACTTTACAGACCCATGGAACAATGGCTGCTATATGTGCTGGTGCAAATTAGAAGATTCACAGAAAGCTCCACAGGATATTGTTACTCCAAAACTGTCCTCCCAATCCTGTGACTTACTTGTGCAACAGCAAGGGAACCTTGAGGGTAGCATGTATAGTTCATGGAATAGTCTAAAAAAATATGGTACATATACTTTTGGTTTTAAATGATTGGGTTTGTTAAATATGAAGCAAGAAACAAATTACAAAAAACAAATAGAACATACCAGATACAAAGCAGAAGCAGATTACAAAATATCATCAAGCCAGTTTACAGAATTCAGAAGAGATGACTGGAACATTCTGCTTGGGAGAGCAACTTAAGGTAACATCATCAAACCTGGGGCTTCTATCTTCAGACTCGTGGCTTGCAAACATTCAGAAATCAATTGGCTGCAGAAATGAGACAGTCATTTGGAGTTCCCAAACACCCCTCTCCCACACACACCCGTGAATAAACTGCTCATTTATTCTTCCAACCCCAGACATTTTTATAACACAGAACAAACAATAACCTGCATGAAAACGTGCTTTTATTCCAGTTATTGTAAAGGACACAGGGTTTTTAATGTCCATGGCAGCTTGTTGCTCTTTACCCTCCACACTATGGAGCCAGGAATGCAACCATTCTTTGATAAGAGGTCTTGGAGGAAGCTTTGAAATAAACATTCTTGGGTTTAAAGTAGAGGTTTCAAATAAAGTATATAAAAAATACAAATGTAAAGCAAGTGAGATAGAAATGAAAATGCTGATTGCCAGGCCTCATGGCTCATGTCTATAATCCTAGAATGCAAAATGCTAAGTCAAGAGCTTTGTCCTAAGTTCCAGGACAACATGCATAGCATTGAGTTATGGAAATTTTAAACCACAGCATCAGACTGGATCTCAAAACAATAACAAATGTACAAGAAGTAATACTGAAAAATATGCATGTGGAAGAACTTTTCTTCAATTAATAGCTTCTCTATGACCAGCTAGGAGACAGAGTAGGGCCAGCCTAAGAATACTGGGAAAAACACTCAATGTTCTTCTGGAGAAATAAATACTTGCTGATACTCTTAGCTAAGATGTGAAGCAGAGCTCATTAAATCAAATTATTCTTTGTCCCATCACAGAGATACATTCAGGGGGGTTAGAGGATAATTGATAAGCCATGAAGATTACATTTAATAGTATGAATGTTTTTTGAATGATTGTAAAATCATGAGGACAACGTAGGTTTAGAGTCACTAGAGAACAACACAGAAGGAAAGGCAACATAAACTTCTTGTGTCAAGAACATTCCCAAACCACAGTTCTTCATCTTTATCCTGTCATCATTTCACTGATGCATAATAGATACAGATTTGTTACTGACACCAAAATATTCTGTTTAAAAATTATCTTCTTTTTCATAATCTCCTGTCTGAATAATCTTAGTATGTGACCATAGAGTTATCTAGTTGAGTTTCTAGCTTTTATCAGAAAAAAATTCATTGAAATATAAGCTGTACACATAACTTTAGGGGATATGAGGATTGGTGAAAATGAATATATATATACGTATACCAGTTCTCTGAAATCTTGTGATTTACTTTAATGTAGCATTCATGTTTTACATTTTGCTTTACAATGTGGCTGCTGCTATTTTTGTTCATTTGATAATTAGTATTACAGGTTATTAATAAAATATAAATTAGAATAATCCTTTATTGGAAGAAAAGGTTTAAGTATGTTAATATCCCCATTATTCTAATTATCACCTCAAGAATATGTGATCTGAACATTTTAAATAGATTTGTATGACTTTCTTCTTCTTTTGATGATTATATGTCCTTCTAACTACCAGTTTGTGAATATCATTTATTTGATACCCCTTGTGCTGTAGCTATTAATGTTAGCATGCATATTAAAATGTATGTGAGTCCTTTCAGCTTCTTACAGGCAAGGATCAAGTAAACATAAGGAGTTGTATTTCCTGATAAGTAGATCCCAGCAATGCTTTACATCACTTTGTTTTATGAGCTTCTGTGTGGTACTGACTATTAGAAGGTAAATGTAGTGCTTGCATTTCTGACACTCTTTAAAACTAATCAAGCAAGCAAACAAGCAAACAAACAAAACACCCACCTTTATGAGAACATTTACATTCACAGTAGCTTGAAGGATGAAGCAGGAGAACCACAAGTTTGAAGAGAGCTACCTGATTATAGTCTCTCATAAAACAAAGGTAAACCCCTTTGGCTTTCTTCATGTTTTGTGTCAATTTCTGTTTAATTTTTATTTTCTATGTGGTAAAACCAATGTGGCCCTAATTCATCATTGTTATTGCTACAATTTAAAAGGTATTTAAAACTTGAAATGCCATGAGTATTAGGAGAATGTAGCTTAAAGTGATGAAAGCTTATTTTACTTATTTATAATGAAAGAAATAGGCACCTTAATTATCTTTCAGTTGTTGTACAAGATTCATTTTACCTAGCATAGACAACTAGAGAGTCTGTGTAACACATTTAAAATGTAATGTGAGGACTTTGGTTAAATTCTTTAGACCTAACTGCTTTAGAATATCATTCATATATTTTTATAAGTGCTTTAGGCACTATATAGGCATTTATGTTCACATATATTTTACAATTTATATGAAGCTTTTAAAGACAAATATTTCACTTTGGTAATAGTGTGACAATGAACCCTACATATTGACATATTGCAGTTTTGGAAAGGCAAGGGTCAAGGACAGTGACATTAGCTATATATTCAGTCCCATATTTGACTATTTCAACATGGAAGCAATCATTCTCTAACATCAGACTCAAGAACTTTCACTATGACTGGAATGAACTTGCTGCTCTGACTGGGATCAATTCAACACCCCCACTCCTACTCTAAACCAACATGAAAAGATCCCAGCACAATAATGTAATAAGACAAGACAAGATAACTCATCTCTTCCATAAGTTACTCATGCCACAATAATGTCTTATCAAAACAAGTTACACTAGGCTCTGGCTCAATGGTTACGAGCAGAGATTCTCAGGACAAACATGGTATCAGACAAGGATATGTAAAGGATTTCACAAGGATATTGACACTACAGTGATAAATTTTTGTAAACAGATTATTTAAAGTGGGAATACTCACCCAAATCAGGCTACACTCACTGGTGTGAGCACACACAAAAGAACATGGAAGAAGAAACTTTTGCTCCTTGCTTGCTTATCCTGATTCACTGGAAAATTCATCTATCCTGTTGTTGAGAAAGTCCTTTGCAAGATTCTGAAGAATGTTCTTTGGGATTTTAACACAGAATGAAGATTAGCAGCTCTCCTGTAATTTTTTGGAACTCCAGTGCCAGATTGGGACTCTGAGCAATATAGCTGTAAGTAAAAATCTACAAATTTCTTAGATTTCCTGTCAGTAGACTATTATTGTTGAATTACGAGGACCACAGCTAGTAAGTCACTCTAATGCATCACACACACACACACACACACACACACACACACACACACACACACATTTTAACAGTTCCTTTGCTTTACAGAAACCAGAGTAATACATATTGTGGTGCCATAATGGTTCTAGAGAAACAGATGTATAAGATGAATGTTTAATGTATCTGGAATAGGCTATGCAGTTACTGAGAGCTACATTAAAAGAAGACCTAAGACCACATTATGAGTTCAGGTGAATTACAACAAAATTTCAAGTCCCAGTAGTGAAGACAGTTAAGTAAGTTAAGTAAGAACATTTATTGGTAAAGAGTAACTTGGTATGTAGATGTTCAGAGGAAGCATACTGATTCTGGGAACTTTGAACCCTCAGATTATGAAAGGTTTATTTCTCCTGAGGAAGTAGTTAATCCAGTCATAGAAGACAATGCTTCCATACCCGTTCTCCTTGTAATATTGCCTTCTCTATATTTGCTTGAGGGAGTTTATCCTTCCTTGTTTCCCAAACCTGTAGTGATATTCCTTGCAAGAGATGCTAGGCAAGATAATACTGACATTCCTCAGTGCCCATCAGTAGTTGCCTCTAGATCTATATAACCAGACTCAAGGCTAAACTGCTAAACAGGCTCCTAGAGGGGAGAAAGTGTAGTCATGAGGAGATGCACTACACCACTAAAGAGTTTAGTTAGATTGCTTATTCACTCAAACAGAAGTCTGGGGGATATGTGTGGGAATGGAATGTAAGGGTGTGGATAATGGTGGAGTGAATACTGTACTGGATAAGGCTGTGTTTATTGACATGGACGTTTTCACAGTTTAAAAGTTGTCAAACATTTATTTAATTGGTTACATGAGGCATGTGTAAAAAGATAATCTACTGAAAAGGATCTGGAGACCCCAGTTATGTAGGGATCTTAAGGCTTAGAGAAATTGAAATGCTGGAGTGGGAATAGTGTGTAAAACCTAATTTACTACAGTGGGAGAAAACATGCCCTTTACTAGTGCTGTGAGACATAAAATGATGAGAGAAGCACCAGTAGATTTGAAGAGCTTTACCATTACTCTTCTCCTTGTGCCAGATCTTAGCATTGGAGATAATGCTGTTCAATTGGATCAATTAAATATAATAAGTTTAATTTGGTCCTGAATTAGCAGGATCCAGGTGGGTACACTGAATCACCAAAGGCAAAGACAGTGTAGTTATCATAATGAGCAAAAATGGCAAAGCAATTTTTATAATGGCAAGACCTGTAACAGGCAACATGGGCAGAGTAATTTTATAATGGTTTGATGTTTATGGACTTTTGGTATGGCTAATGGTGTTTCCAAAAATAAAATATGTAAGAATCCTACTATGATTTTTAAAATCTGTATAGGCAGAAACAATCTGAAACAAATGAATGAAAGGCTGCTCTGGATAGGAGCAGTAGGGTGTCTCTGCCTATTAACTGATTTCCAGACTTTATTAAGTTTGTAGACCTGAAACCCCTTGGATGAAAAGAAGTCCAGATCTCCCTGGGGATGAATTTCATTAAATACTTCAGAGTTTTACATGTAACACTTTTACTATAGCCTTTTGTTGTGCTGACAGTCCATTAGGGCAAATACAAATAATCACACTCTTTAGAGTTTACTGGATATTGGTTCTAAATTGGCACTGATTCTGTAAGATACCAAAAGTCATTTTGGTCTTCCACTTAAAGTAGAGTTTAATGAAACTCAGGTGATTAATAAAGTTTTGGCTGAAATCTGATTCACAATATTTCCCCAAACTTATCCTATTGTTATTTCCCCAGTTCTGTATAACTGTGTTTGTGTGTGTGTGTGTGTGTGTGTGTGTGTGTGTGTGTGTGTATCTGATGCAGATGGTAGAACCTTGTGCAAAAATCCCATGGTGTCTTTTCTATGATTCACACATAATGTCTAAAAGTTACAGTCTGCTACTGACATTTCAAGTACCATCAGTTCTGCTGTAAAATTGGGATAGGTATACATAGAGTTGACAGAATTTGCACACTGCTTCATTGACTTATAGAGTAGGGGTATTATGGTTGGGAAGGCTAAGAGGAAACCACTAGAGTTATCTTCACAAGAGAATACAGTGAATACTCACATTCCTTGAAAGGATTTTTGAATTAGTGCCACCATCAAGAACTTGATGGTGCTCAAGTGGTGGCCTTCACTTCATCTCCCTTTAACTCTCATATTTAGGTTGTGCAGAAGACAAAAGATTCATGGAAAATGACACTTGACTATCATAAACTCAATCAAGGATTTACTTTGATGGCAGTTTGTGTATTAGAGGCGCTGTTCTTTTTTGAGCAGGCTAACACATTTCTTTTTACAAGTCACACGGTATTGACTTAGAAAATACCTTCTTTCTATGGTGTCCATGAAGACCACCAGAAAAATTTTATTTCAAGAGGTAAGCCCAGTAATATAATGTTATAGTTTTATCTCAAGGATATATTAATTGTCCAATTCTGTGTTATAACTTATTTTAAATGAATGTTAATTGACTCCCATAAAATATCACATTGGCTTACTACTTTGATGTTGATTATTAAGAGATCAAGATGAAGCAACCACTTTGGACTTGTTGAGAGAACACATATGCATCAGATGATGAAATTAATCCAATTAAATATCAAGGAATTTCTACAAGTTCAGTGAAATGTCTAAGTGTCTAGTGAAATGGAGCATGTAGAGATATTCCTTCTTAGGGAAAGGATAAGTTGTTGTGCCTGGCCCTTTCTCCCATGACCATCATGTTACCATGTGTCCTAGCTGCCCCCCATTAGCACCAATATTTTATTTCATAAAATGTTAAAGAAAAACACAATTCTAAACTATTTTTACAAAATTGAAAACAGAGAACATTAACTTCAGAAAAAAATGACTTAATCCCAAAAAATAATGATAATTATAGCCTAATCATCTGGGTGAACATAGAGGCCATTTTGTTATCAGTGAAAGAGAAGTCTCACTTTAGATACCACCCTTTTGGATTCTTAATTTCTCTTTCAGTAGCTAGAAGTGAGTTCAGAAGTTGAATGTTCAAGATTTCAGGATGTGCTTTGGTCTGGAAAATATTACAAAGTATGATCATCACAGGCATCTGCATTTAGTGTTATTTTTTTCACCAAATGTGTCTAATTTGAAAATTTTTCAACTCCTGACCCATCCTCTTTCATTTTAGTCATAGTCTGTATTGATCATGCTAAATCTGTGTCAGATTATCAGCCTTCACTTTGGACTCTAGATACCAAAGATCTATTTTCTTACTTTATATCACTATGTAGAAGGTCTAAATAGTTTAAGTAATAACTTAAAAGTAAAACGTTGTGTTTTTGAAAGTCCCATTGCCTATTGGTCACTTTAATTTCATTCAATTGCATGCTTTTGAATGGATGGTATCAAGTGCTCATGAGTTGAATGCAACCATTTGAGTAATAAATGAGTTCACTATGTTCTCAAACAAATAAACAAACAAAAAATACTCAATAAAATATTTTAAAACAATTCAAAATCATATCTAAATGATCATTCACTATGATAAAGTTGGGTTTATTCCAGACATGCAGAGATGGTTCAACACACACACACACTTTGTTCACCAAGTAATTGAATATAGGACCAGAAATAATATGATCATTCCAATAGTTAAAGAAAAGGCCCTTTATGAGATCCAATATCCCTTTATCATTAAAAATATCCCTTGTTTATACAAAGATGCCAAAAAGACACATTGGAGAAAAGATAACATCTTTATTAAATAGTGCTGAGAAAGCTGAGTAGATATAATGTAGAATAAAACTTGATTCTTCTCTCATCCTACAAACAAGTCTTTTGAAAATTAATCAAGGATGTGAATTTTTAAATCTGAAACATCTGGAAAAAGCAGTAGGTAGATTTTAGAGTCTAGGCTTATGTAAAGATACTTTTAGTACTGTTTCCTAGGTCTCCCAGAAAATAAGTTCTTCAATCAAATGAGCTTCAATAAATTCAACGTGTTTATATTTCAAAGCAAATTTCTAGTAAACTGAAGGTACAGCCTAGAGGACAAAAAAAATCTTTTTCTGAGCTATATGTCTGGAAAAGTATTAGTGTCTGGAATATAGAACAAATAAACAGACAAGCAAACACAATGCTAGATAAGTAAAGAACCACACTTAAAAAGGCAAGTTACAAACTGGATCATAAATCTGAACACAACTCTAATAAGAAGAAACAGTAATAGCTGTTTTGGTGTCACTGGGATATCTCTCACAACTCTCTAATATTGAGTAGTTAGTCCCAAGTTGCTGGTACTGTTTGGGAGGCTTTTAGGAGGTGTGGCCTTGCTGTAAAAAGTGATACTAGGGGCAAGTTTTGAGGTTTCAAAGGCCATATGGCTTTGTCTGTTAGTAGTTGTTGCATACTCATCATTTGATACCAAAATTCTTGTCTTTCAGCTCTAGATGCACTGTCTGCCATCACCCTGTCTTCTATCTTGGACATCATGGACTCTAATTGCATGGAACAATAAACCCCAAACAACTGTGATTTTCATTAGGCTGCCTTGGTTATGGTGTTTTATAACATCAAAGGAAAAGTAACTAAGATAATGAGTAAGAAATATTTTTGAAGTATAAGGGTTCTTTAGCCATCACAGATATATAAACTAAAACTTTGTTGAGTTTTCATATTACCTCAGTGAGAATGGTTAAGTTTAAAACGCAATAGATATTACATACTAGCAAAGATGTGGAGAAAGAACTCTCAAGCACTGTTGGTGGAAATATAAACTGAAGTATCCACTATGAAAATCATTATGGGATGTTTTCAAATGTTACAAATATACCTACAATATGAGCTAGTATACCACTCCTGGGCATATGTCTAAAAGACACTATGTCCTTATATAGAGTCACATGCTCGTCCATGTATATTTCTGTTATATTAAAAATAACTAGGATACTGAAATAATCTAGATGTCCATGAATGGATAAAAGAATAATAAAAATTCAGTACCTATACATAATGGAATTTTGTTCAGCTATAAGGAAAAATGAAACTATAGAATGTGCAGATAAATGCAGTTTGAAAACATGTTGAGTGAGCTTATCCAAGCTAGGAAAGACAAATGTTACATGTTGTCTTTTATATGTGAGTGAAAAGTTTAGATCTATTAGTACACAAATAAGAAACTCATTAAATCAAATTGAAAATGAACATTCTGTGGGTATGTGAATTTCTGCAGAAACTGAACTTCAAAGATGAACAATTCTTTTGCATACTTTGATCCACACCAAAGAACATCTAAAATGCATGGCCCTGTTTTTAACTTACTAGTATCACTTTTAAATTACAAGAGAAGTGTATTTCAGTAGAGATTATTCTTTACTTCTTTCATGTCCTTTTAAGCTTCTGACATAATTTTTTTCCAGGTCTATGCTCTTATCTGCTTTTACATGTCTTCAAACTGATTGTGGTGAAGGAATTTGTGCTAATTAATTCCCTTTAGATTTCACAATAAAACAGATACCTTCTGCTGGTATGGAAAGGTGGAAAGGTAGATGCATATTTTATCTTGTTTAGTTCTCATACCATATTAGGATTGCTTTATATTTGCTAGTGTAAAACCCCAATGTATTAACATCTAACAAGTTATATGTTACCACTGAAAAAATAGATTTCAGAAATGCTTTTTAGTACTGGGATGATGTCAACCAAAGGCAATTGTACCTTTTGTGCTTCTTAGTGGATGATCTTGAACATTTTCCATTCTTTGGAAACATGTTAAAAACAAAAAAAAAAACTTTATTCTTCTTCACACCTGCATTTTTAAGTTTCTTTTATGTGTTTTGATCACTCACTAAACACTCTAAAATGCATTAGCAGTTTATCAGTGTTTCCTTGATTTTGAAAAAAAAGCTTAGATTGTGATGCCTTAATGAGGGCACTCAGTAATGCTTTAGTTTTTACCAGAGGCTATATTCAATTGTCCTTACTCCGACATTTCTTCCTTTTCTATAGAACATAAAAAGTAATGTAATGTTTCTATGCTCTTCTTTTTATGTCTTTACTCAGGTGTTCAATCTTATTTACAAAATAAATTCCCCTATTGATGAAGGCACAATCCAATTATATAAATAATGTCATATTATTTATTTTTGGTGTCATTTGATTATACTTTCTTAAAGTTTCATTTTGTTGAGTAAAGTTTTCATTTAATTTTTACCTATTCAAGAGTTCATTTTTATTGAAATATTATGATATACTACAGTATGTTCCTTCAGTGTGTTTCCATGTGTTTGAAAGTCCTTAATGAATTATAAGTTAGACATAAATTATGATAATAAGAAAATAAATTTGCAACTTCAGATTATTTAAATTTAAAAATAATATTTACACATAGAAAGATTAATAGTCTAGTTAAAAATAAAAAGCACATGAAACTCTGTCCTTGTCACTGTTTTATACCATAGCAAAACCAATGATTCTTCCTGGGAAAAAATAGATAAATAAAATTTTCTATAAGTAACATATTAAATATTTTCCAAATGACCAGTTTACTTTAAATAATCCTTACCAGTGAAAGACCATTTTTTCTGTTCTTATATGGAAGGTCTTACTTTCTTCCCGGATTGAGCATGAACTATGACTAGTATTGTGAATGACTTTGAAATGGTAAGATGAAGGAATAGCTTATATTCAGGAATGGGAGTTTGTAGGTATACCATGTAGAGTCAGAGGTATTTTCTAAGGCTCAGCAAACAATCTATGACAATAGTGAGAAGAAAGCCTGAGGTGGAGAGGAAAAAAGGGGGACAAGATCAGGTGTGGGAGGAGACAGGGTAGATGTACCCGGTAGGGTCAGGAAATTGAATAGAGGTGTGTAGCAATTGGGGATGGGGAACTGGAGGTAGCCAATAGAAAGTCCCAGAAAAGAAAGAGGCTCCCAGGACCCAGCCAGGATTACATTAGCTGAAATAGCCAACAAAGAGGAGAGAACCTGTGGAGACCGTATCTAGGCACAGCCTCCAGTTGGGAGATGGAGCCACCCACTATTCTCAAGATTTTAAGACAAAATTGCTCCTGTATAAAAGGAAATATGGGGACAAAGAGTAGATCAGAGACTGATGGAAAGGTCATCCAGAGACATCCCTACCTGGGGATCCATCTCATAAGCAGTTACCAATCTGAGAAGGTATTGCTGATGCCAAGAGGTGTTTGTTGACAAGAGCTTGATATGGATGTCTCCTGAGCGGCTCTGCCAGAGCCTGACAAATACAGAGGTGCATGCTTACAGCCAGTCTTTGGACTGAGAATGTGGTTCCCAATGAAGGAGTTAGAGAAATGGCTGAAGGAGCTGAAGGGTTGTGCAACCCATAGGAAGAACAACAATATCAACCAACCAGACCCTCTCAGAGCTCCCAGAGAATAAACCACCAACCAATGAGTACACACGGAGGGAACCATGGCTCCAGCTGCATATGTAGCAGAAGATGGACTAGTCTGGAATCAAAGGGAAGGGAGGCTCTTGAGCCTGTGAATGCTTGATGCCCCAGCATAGGAGAATGTTAGGGCACTGGGGCTTGAGTGGGTCTGTGGGTAGGGGAGTACCCTCTTGGAGGCAGGGGAAAGGTGATTGGATGGGGGGATCTCGGAAAAGAAACTGGGAAGGGAGATAACACTTGCAATGTAAATAAACAAAATAACCAATAAAAATTGAAAAAAGAGAGCCTGAATAAATATCACAAAAACTTTATGCTCCATAATAGTAATAATAAGAATATGAATAAATAACAACAACAACAATAATAGTTACAAGGTTCAGAAACTAATGTAAATAAAGCCTCCTATTACATAGTTTTCTTCAGCTTCCAAAATGGGAACTTCTTCCTACACTACCACAACTACTTTTAGTTGTCAATGTTCTGCATATGAAAATACAAAAACATTCTTGCATACCATGAGTGGACACACCTGTTAAGTGTTACTCATTACATAATGCTTGAATAGAAAATTTTACATTTTTTTCCCTCACATGGTGAAACCACCCCTATTTATTAGATAAACTAATCTAGATATTCTGAACTAACTTAAAGTAGTTTATTCATTTCTTGAAACAAGATTTTACAGTTTGTACATAAATACTTGTTATTCTGAACACACTGTGAAGATGCATATGGAAGTGGAAATTTTTGTTAACAGGTATTAAAAAGACAAATATAAATCAGATTTAACCTTAGAGTTAGAATAAATAAGTTGTCCTAATCCCCCTAAAAACTTAACTTTAAAGTTTGTCAAATGAAGAATCTGATTTCACATAAAGCATATAGCACATACAATGTAACCCAAATGACAAGAAACATTTGAGGTAAGAACAGCAACTGTAAGTTCAGAGTCTTTCTCAACCTTGTGATAAGTGAGAACAAAAAATATCTTAAAACAGTAAGAAAAGACATAGATACTCAGACTTATGGTTGCCAATGTCAAAGACCTTGAGGGAAATTAAGCCAAAAGAACACTGAAGGGGAGAAAACCCAGAGATCTGTATAATTATACTTTTTAATTCAAGGCTAAATACTAAAATTTAAAGCAAAAGGAGAATTCTATAAACTCAGGCAAGCAAAGGGAGAAATAATAATGACTTCAGCTATCTGATACTAGTTGCATCTCAAGGCCCAGCTAAAATACTCTTGGGCATATATCCCCAAAAGATGCTCCACCATTTCACAAAGACACTTGTTCAACTATGTTCATAGCTGCTTTATTTGTAAAAGCCAGGAACTGAAAACAGCCTAGATGTTCCTTAACTGAAGAATGGATAAAGTAAATGTACATCTACACAATGCAATACTATTCAGCTATGGAAAATAGACATCATAAATTTTTCTAGGCAAATGAATGGATCTTGAGAATATCATCTTGAGGTAACCCAGACCTGAAAGGATATTCATGGTATGTATTCAATTATAAGCAGACATTAGTCATAAAATACAGGATGCACATGCTATATTCCATAGACCCAAGGAGAATGGACAGTTAGGAGGGCCCAAGCAAGAATGCTTGAGTCTCCCTTGGCAGGGAGAATGGAATGGTTGTGTAAGGCAGCTGGAGGGAGGGAAATTGATGGGAAAGGGAATTGTGAGCAGAGTGCAACTGACATGAGGAAAGGGTAGGAGAGGGCATCTCTAGGATAAATGAGGCACACTAGAATCAATGAGGGTATCCATAGTTGTGACTTACAGTATTGGAGAAATGGAGCCTGGGAAGGCTGCCTCCTGTGACCAAGTAGGAACCCTGGTGTAGCAATAGGGACACCAACCCACCCACTAAGCTTTTGGCCCCAAACGTTTCCTGTCTACTAGAAATGAAAGGATTAAAGATGGAGCAGGGAATGGCCAACCAATAACTGGCCCGACTTAAGACACATCCCATGGGAAAGAACAAATCTCTGACACTATTAATCATGCTCTGTTATGCCTGCAGACAGGAGTCTAGAATGGCTGTCCTCTGAAAGACTCCACCCACCAACTGCTTCAGACTGATATGGACATCCACAGCCAAACAACACATGGAGCTTGGGGACTCATGGAAGAATAGGAAGAAGGATTACAGCCCCTAAGGGTATAGGAACTCTACAGAAAGAACACCAGAATCAACTAACCTGGACTTATGGGGTCCTCAGAGACAGAATCACCAACCAAAGAACACACATAGTCTAGACCTATGCCTCCCTGCACATATGTAGCAGATGTGCAGCTTGGTCTTCATGTGGGTCCCAAACAATTGGAGTGGGGGCTATCCCAGAAGCTGTTCACTGTATGTGTGATATGATGGTCTAGCTGGGCTACCTTGTCTGGCGTCAGTGGAAGAAATGCCTAGCCGAGCAGAGACTTGATGTGCCAGGGTGGGGGATACTCAGGGGGGCCTGACTCACTCATAGTAAAAGGGAGGAGGCATTGGGGGAAGGATTGTTGGTGACAGGGAGTGGTCAGTGAGCAGGATGTAAAGTGAATAAAAAAAATGATCAAAGGAAAAATTAGTGAACTTGAAGTTTTAAGATGGAAAATAACTGAGATTCCACCTTACACCAATCAGAATGGCTAAGATCAAAACCTCAGGTGACAACATATGTTGGTAAGGATATGTTGAAAAAGGAACACTCCTCCATTGCTGTTGGGATTACAAACTGATACAACTACCCTGGAAATCAATCTGGAGGTTCCTCAGAAAATTGGAAATAGATCTACCTGAAGACTCAGCAATACCACTCGTGAGAATATACCCCCAAAATGGCCCTCTATGCAACAGAGGCACATGTTGCACTATGTTCACAGCAGCCTTATTTGTGATATTCTGAAGCTGTAAACAGCCCAGATGACCCACGACAGAAGAATGAATAAAGAAAATGAGGTTCATTTACACAATGGAATACTACTCTGCTAATAAGAACAAGAATATACTGAGTTTTACAGGCAAATGGATGGAACTAGAAAATAGCACCCTGAGTGAGGTAACTCAGATCCAAAATGACATGCATGGTATATACTCATTAATAAGTGGATATTAGCCAAAAAAAAAAAAAGAAAGAAAGAAAGAAAAGAAAAGAAAAAGAAAAGAAACCAGAAAACCAATGATACAGTTTACTAAACTAAAAAAGGTCAAAGATTAAGGACCCAAGTGAGGACTCCTCACTCTCACTTGGGAGGGAGAAGAAAGCACGCACAAATGGGGGGAGGATGGAGGCACCTGGGAGGGAAAGAGGACACAGGGGAGGGGAACCTGATATGGTATTGGGTCAGGGAAAAGGACTAAAGTCCTTAGGGCCTTCAGAAAGAATGGAAAGAGGCAACCTCTGGAGGTAGGTGGTTATGGGGACCCTCCAGAATGCACCAGAGACCTGGGAGATGAAAGTCTCTCAGGACTCAAATGAAGGGACATTAGATGAAATGCCCAACAGTAGGGAGAGGGAATGTATAGAGTCCACATTCAGCAGAAAGATAAGGCATCAAATGAGGGATGGGGTTGCCATCCCACAATCAAAACTCTGACCCATAATTGTTCCTGTGTGAAAGAACTACAGAGATGGAAATGGAGAGGAGCCTGAAAAAAAGAAGGTTTAGCAACATGCACAAAGTGGGATCCAGAACAAGGGAAGGTCCAAGGCCTGACATATTACTGAGGCTATGGAGCATTCACAAAAAGGGACCTAGTATGACTGCACTCTGGAAGACCCAACAAGTACCTGAAAGAGTCAGATGCAGATATTTGCACTCAACCAAAGGACAGAAGCTGTTGACCCTTGTGGTTGAATTAGGGAATAGCTGGAAGAAGCTGAGGAGGAGGGTCAATTAACCTGGACCTCTGAGATCGCTCAGACACTGGACCACCAACCAGGCAGAATATACCAGCTGATATGAGGCCCTCAACACATATATAGCAGTGGACTGCAAGGTCGGTGTTCAATCTGAGATGATGTTCCCTAACCCTCAAGTGAATGGAGGTCCCATGGAATTTAGAGGTCAGGAGAGCGGCTGAGCAATGGGGACATCTGCATGGAGACAGGGACTTTGTCGGGAGGTGTAGGATGTGGAACAGTCAGACGGTGAACTTGGGCAGGGGGAATAAAATCTGGAGTGCAAAAAATAAAATAAAATATAAAAAATAAAAATAAATTTATGTGAATAAAGTCCAAGAAATACTAAATACAAAAAAAGGTCAGAAAATACTGACCATAGAACAAAATGAATTCATAGAAATTCTGGCTCACATTTATAATTCCAGCACTTGGAAGCTTAGTTTGACCCCAGCCTGTGAATTTTACTCCAATATCTAATTTCAGAGTGAGACTTTTGTCTTATCAATAAATAAATGGATAGTACTTATATGTTAATTACATTTTGTTCTTGGTTAATTGCCATTTACTGCAGATAGAAATTACTTTTGGGTGAGGGTTGAGAGATACACTAATATAATGAAAATTCTTTAGAAACTAGCTTAATACTATATTTATTTAGTAAAATGATAGTAATTGTTTCTCCCTTAAGACCCATGATTTTTCTAACTGCAGGTTCTTGGCTCTGAAATGGCCTCTTGTGGAAAGTGCCCCAAATCTACACTGAATGAGATTGAGTCCTCCTACATTATTCATGACACTGTAGTGCCACTGGGAATATGTTTCTATGCAGATCGTTGTTGTCCATCCCAGGATCATAGCTGTGTAATATGAGATTTTATTTTCCACCTTTAGTAGCATGCATAATACCTTCCAACATCCTGATATCTATCCTTTAGCAATGAAGCTTTCAGTCTAGTACCGGAATGGTTTTTTCATGTTCCAAGATACAAGTATATAGATGACAATTAACATAGGGACTCAAAACTGGACAAGATACATACCATAAGATTGTATAATACTAAGGCCAAAATTGGAGATATATCTCACATCCTTCTCCAATGATAACTTACTAAGAGTTACCATTACTGTGTTAAAAACCATTACCAAAAAGTAAATTGGGGAAGAAAGAGTTATTTCAGCTTACACTTCCACATTGCTGTTCATCATTGAAGGAAGTCATGATGGAGCAAAAAGAGGAAAGGAACCTGGAGGCAGGAATTAATACAGAGGAGAGAAAGAATTGCTGCTGTCTGGACTGCTTCCAATGGCTTTTTCAAACTGCTTTCTTACAGAACCCAGAATTTTCTGCCCAAGGATGGCACCATGTACCATGGGCTGAGCCCTTCTCTATCAATCACTAAGATGGTTTTCAAAGAATTTAAGAGGATCTAGAAACATTTAATGGATAAAGTGAAACATTTTTACTGAATACAACATAGCAGTTACATGTATACTTTGACATGTTAAAATGACGGTGTAATACAAAGAAACCAAGAGAGGGAAACATAAAAGATAACAGAAAGAGTAAATGTGCAAAACTGAAAATCTATTTTACTTTCTTTTAAAAGTAGTTATTTTTAATTGAAAATAGATTTTTCTATCATACAATACATCTCAAGATTGTTTCCCCTCCTCCACTTCTAGCTACCTTCAACCTCTCCTTTCCCCCACGTCCATTCCCCCACAATTTCTTCTTCAGAAAAGAGCAAGCCTCCAAGAGATGACAACCAAAGAGTACAAAACAAGATATAGTGAGGCAAGGCAAAAACTATTATATCAAGGCTGGACCAGACAATCCAATAGGAGAAGGATGCTCTTATGATCAGGCAAAAGAGCAAGAGATATACCTGCTTCGACTCTCAGGAGTATAATAAAAAATACCAAGCTGACTACCATAATATATATGCCGAGGACTTAGTGCAGACATATGCAGTTCATGTGCTTGCCTATTCAGTCTCTGTGAACTGATATAAGCTCTGCTTAGTTGATTTGGTGGTTCTTCTGGTGTCCTCCATTCACTCTATCTTCTATAATCCTTCCTTCTCCACTTCTGTGTGGTTCCCCAAACTTCAAGTACACCTAATGAAGAGTTCCAATTTAGACTATCTTTCTGCACAATGTCTAGCTCTGAGCCTCTTCTCATACTCCCATTTGCTACTGAGGAAGCCTCTCTGATGACAACTGAACAAGGCCCCAATCTGTAAGTATAGCAGAAGATCATTAGGAATCATTTTGTTGAATTTTTCCCAGTTGTCTTTAGTTTTACTCTAGGTCTCTGATCTACCCAGTTTTTGTTCTTGTATCTCTGGATTGTGGCTTGGTTGTCATTTATTTAACAGATAATATATAGATACATATGAATATATACTGTATTTAAGTTTCAGAATCTGAGTTGTCTCATTCAGGATGATTTTTTTTTTGTAGTTACATCTATTTGCCTACAAATTTTACTATGCCCTTTAAAAAAAAAAAACAGATGAGGAGTATACCACATTTTCTTCATCCATTTTTCTGTTGAGAGAAATCTACATTGTTTCCAGTTCTTACTATTATGAATAGAGCAGCAACAAACATGATTGATCAAGTGACTCTGTGGGATGAAGCAACATTTGCATTTATACTCAAGAGTGGTATAGCTATATTTTGAGGTAGATCAATTTCTATCTAAAAAATGGCAATACCAATTTCAATAATGAGTACACAAATTTGAATTCCCTTTAGCAAAGGCTGGATGTTCTCACATGTTTGCCAGTAGATGCTTCCAATTATATTCTTCATCTTAACCATTCTGACAGCTGTAAGAAGCAATCTCAAAGTATTTTGATTTGCATTTCACTGATGGCTAAGGATGTTGAACATTTTTAAGTGTTTCACAGCCATTTGAGTTTCCTCTATTAAAAATTCTCTGTTTAGCTCTGTACCTCATTTTTAAAATTAGGTTATTTTATTTTTGAAATCAAGTTTTTTCAGTTCTTCCTATATTTTGGATATTAGCCATCTGTTGGCTGTGAAGTTTGTAAGAATCTTTTCTCATTCTGTATACTGCCACTTTGTCTGAATGATGTTGTCCTTTGCCTTACAGAAGCATCCCATAGTTCGTTCACCATAATCCTGTAGGCTTCACTCCAGAGTTGGAGGTATGGTTCAATATATGAAAATCAACAAATGTAATACACTATCTAAACAAACTAAATGAAAAAAAACCCCACACAGTAATCTCATTAGATGCAGAAACGTCCTCTCAGGAAATCCAACAATACTTCATTATAAAAGTCCTGGAGAGTTTAGGAATACAAGCACTACACCTAATAGCATATACATATGTATGTACACACACACACACACACACACACACACACACACACGAGATAACATAATAAAGACAGTCTACAGAAAGCTCATAGCAGACATTAACTTAAATGAAGAGAGATTAAAAACAATTCCATTAAAATCAGGAACAAGACAAGGCTGTCCACTCTTTAAATACATATTCAATATAAATAGTTCTTAAAGTCTTAAGTAGAGGAATAAGCAACTGAAAGGTATCAACAGGATTAGAAATGGAAAGAGAAATGTCAAAACATCTTTATTTGCAGATGATATGATATTATGCATAAGTGATCACAAAATTCTACCAGGGGAACATTCATACAGCTAACAAACAGTTTCATCAAAGTATTTGAATACAAAATTAAATCACAAAAATCAGTACCCCTCCCATATACAGAAAATAGACTGAGAAAGAAATCAGGGAAAGCATACCTTTGACAATAGCCTCAAGTATTATAAATTATCTTGGGTTAATACTAACTAAGCAATTGAAAGCCTTGTATGATAAAAACTTTAAAACATTTAAGAAATAAATTGAAGATAATACCAGACGATGGAAGGTTTCCCATGCTCATGGATCAGGAGATTAACATAGTAAAAATTGCTATCTTAACAAAGGTATTCTGTAGATTCAATGTAATCTCATCAAAATTTTAACAAAATCCTTCAAAGATCATGGACATACAATACTCAATTTCATATGGAATCACAAAAATTCAGAATTGCTAAAACCATCTTGAACAACAAAAGAACTCTGTTAAGTCTCATCATTTTTGATCTCAAGATAGACTACAAAGCTACAGTAATAACACAGCATGTTATTACAATAATAAGATAGGCTGATCAATGGACTCATCAATACACACACACACACACTCTCTCACACACAAACACACTTATAGAAACTCAATTTTTTGACAAAGAAGCCAGAAATTAGTACTGAAAGAAGAAATCATCTTCAACAACTGGTGCTATTCAAACTGGATATGTGCATATAGAAGAATGCAAATGGATCCATATCTATCACTCTGCACCAAACTCAGCTCTAAATGAATCAAAGACTTTGAAATAAAACCAGGTACATGGAAAGTGATGGAAAAGAAAGCATGGAAAGAAGAAGACATCTTGAAGAGAACACTGATATCATATGCTGAACACACTGTGCTTAACAATAGTTAGGACTTTTTGTAACTGTAATATTTCTATAATCTATCCATTTTATAAAGGCTCTCTTTGTACAGCAATGAAGTGGAATCAGCCCCCATGTAAAAAACTTGATGAGTGGATAATAAAAATATTTTACCTTTACACAAAGAAACATTCTTCAGTGGTCAAGAAGAATGAATTGATGAAATTTCCAGGAATCTTATGAATCTGGTCAATATTATACTAATTGAAGCCTAGAAAGATAAATGCTGCATGGTCTCAGTTGTGTATATATACTATGTATAATTGTTTATATTAGTGTACTTAAAGTTGTACTCATGGAAAGGCAAGAAAGACCTAAAAGGAACATTAGAGAGAAAGAGCAGGGGTAGTCTAGCATTTGAAAGTGAAAGTGGAGAGGATATATTAAGGTAGAAAGATCTAATCAAGAAGAGAACAAGATAATTGGGTACAGAAAGTGGAGAAGGAAGGAAGTTAACTAAAACTAATGATATATGAAAAACTATTTGGAAACCTACTATTGTTTAGATGTATTAAAAATGTAATTAATAGCTGGGCATAGTTAAGAGAACTGTTTGTATTTTCAGTTGTGTTCATGAAATTATTACATCTTTGAATGAATAGATGAATGAATCTCATTCATAGGAAAATAACAATGAAGCTAATGTGTACTAAGAAAAATACACTATTCACTTTGTTAAATGCAGAATACTTTCATAACACAGAGTCTATCTACATTTCAACATGGATGGCAGGATATTGTTAAGGCCCATTCCTCCATGAAATACTGTTGTCTACTGAAAGTTGCTGGAGAAGGGGTAATATTTTCTTCGGTAGTATAATCACCATTAAGTTATTTTTACAGTTTATCAGTGACTATAAGATAAACTGCTTCTATCCATGACTGAGCAAGAAATTCTTTGTAAATCTAGTGGGTCACATGATACAAAAAGGCATTATACTAGAAACAGAGTTCTTGTGAAGGATGATGCCTATCAGAGAAGCTTTCTTTTGCAGTAGATGGGAACAAGTACAGAGACTTTCAACCAGATAGTGTGCAGAGAATGAGAAACTTTGGAGAACTTAGACAAAACAGATGCCTTCACCAAGTACCCCTCCCCATAGGGACTCTTTCAGAAGAAGAGACAGAAAATATTTAAGGTCCAGAGAGATTGGAGGACACCAGGAAAAAATGACCCACTAAATCAACAAGAATGATGCTCATATGTACTTACAGAGATTGAAGCTACATGCACAGAGCCTGGATAGGTCTGCACAAGGTTGGGACCCAGAGCTGAAAGAAGTGGACACATACCATCACACCTCACCCAGAGGCTATTTCCAATGTTTAAACACTTGGAAATGAAAATTTATTTTCCTTCAAGGGTGACTCAATGGGGAAACAAACTGCACTTAATGGTAGGCTGCATGCACAGAAGTAGATGCCAACACAACTGAATCTTTGAAGGTTCCTTGTCTCATAATGTCAGGGCTCTTTCTTTTTTAAATCTTAATTTTTATTTTATTTATACATTTTTATTGTCTTTTTTTTTTTACCCTACAGGTCCTTTGCATATATATCATGACATCATATTAATGCTTTTATGGTATTCTCCAGTGAGTGAATTAGTGGGTCTCTGTTTTCTTGTGCCTTCTCTTATTCTCTTTCCTTGTGGTTTTTCCTCTCATTTGTTTTGTTTTGTATAATTCCAATATGTTAGTTTGTCTTATCTTATTCCATAGAAGGCTGCTTGTTTTCTAGCGAGAGAAAGAAAGCAATGCAGTTTTATGATAGGAGATATGGGGAGGATATGGGAAGAATTAAAGAAAGGAAAAGATTATTTAGAATACATTACTTGAGAAACAGTATTTTCAATAAAGGGAAAAAAGGATAATGTCAACAGGTTAAAGAGAAACATGGCATGAGGGAATGAAATTGGCTAAAATTCATCACACAAATATGTGAAACTGTCAAACAATAAAATAGACATTATGTATAGCTGGCTTTCTCTATCTGTGCTTTCCATGTCTATGACTTCAATAACTATGAACTAAAACATTTGAGAAAATATTGGAACTTATAATAAATGGCTTTCAGGCCCAAATTTCATACATACATAATATATCTAATTTAATGTATATAAATGCATTATTAATTTAAATCAATTAGATGTCTTAAGAACATATATTTTAATCTATAAATTTGTTTTATAGAAAAGAAGAAACAAATATTGAAGAATACCATAAAAAATCCAGAGCCACCTTAACGGAAAGGTGTCAACAGGTGTTTACTTTAGAATTCAGATGCATAATAAATGGCTTTCAGAAAGTTCAATAAATTGTGAGTTGCCTTCAACTAGATGGTTATCAGCAAAATAGAGTGATTGTATGTTTATAGTGCATTAATGAATTTTATTCATGGGAAAAGTATATAGTGAGGCTAATGCTACAGTCATCAAAATACAGCTTTTACATTTTTATTCAGGAAAGAGTAGTTGTGCAGTATAAACTTTTACAATAACCCTACCCCATTTTCTGGTCAGACTTGCTTCTTGAGCTATCCTTGATTCATGTTTTTTAATTGAAAGACAATTAGAAAACTTTTTCTTTTCCTCATTCCAGTCCCTCCTATATACCCTCACTAAAATTCTTTTCATGTTTTATACTCATTCATAAACACACACACACACACCACACATACACACACACACACACACACACACACAAACATGAGAGGGAGGGAAGGAGAGAAAGAAAGAAAGGGGAGAGAGTGAGAGAAAAAGAGAGAGACATAGAGACAGAGACAGAGACACACAGAGAGAAGGAGACAGAGAGATAAACAGAAAGACAGAGAAAGAAACAGAGAGAAGGAACAACTGTTGATCTTGCCAGTATTTTGGTCTTGTCTTTGCAACTATTTCTAATAAAGAGTGTTTCATAGAAGACTTCCTGGTATTCTGGCTTTTCTAATCTTTCTGCCCCCTCTTCTGCAATGTTCCCTGAGTCACAGATGTAGAGATGTGATATAGAGGCACGAGTTAGTGTGCAGCTCCTCATGATCTTTTGATACCTGCTTTCTGTCCACTTAGGTTCATAAGATGTCATTTGCTGTAAAGAGAACCTTTTAAAATGGGAATTAGTAGCTACACTTACCTATGATTATAAAAATAAAATTTTGAACGTAATAATTATTTTGGTTTAGCAAAGTGGCAGTAGCAAATTCTTCTCTAAGGTATATGACCTAGCTAGCCTAAGAAAGATGTCTAGGTGTCCAGGACTAGGTGCTAGTTCTTTCCTGTTGAGTGGGGGCTTTAAGTCCTATTAGACTGCTGTTGATTGTCACTGACAAGTGACACTTACTACATTTTTATGTATATCTTACCATGTTGAGAGATTTTGTGGTTTACAGGTATTGCAGATGGGTTGGACAGTTTAATTGCTTTCCTCCTTTGGCAACTTGCATAGTATTTTCTGGAGCCAGAAAAGCTAGACTTGCAGGTCATCTCCAGCTTCAACGATCTGAGTTCTGTGTCTAAGTGTTCAATGATACCATTTTATTGTACTTCATCATTCTCCCTACTGCTATGTTTGACAAATGATGTTCTGGGAAATGTTTCATTGTTATTGTTCAAAAAGATAACTTCAGAAATTATTTCTTATGGCCAGGAAAATTCTACAGAATACCAATGTTATGTCTTCTTTGCCAGCTAATTGCTGATTCTCAAAAATTTCTAGGCAAACACAAACTATAAAAATGTACAGCAATGCAACAATTATATAGTAAATTAGACATAAAAATAAAATATATTTCCAGGGATAGAAAAAATCAAATAATATGAAATAAATTCATGGGGAAGATAAATTAATTCCAAACGTACATGAAGCAACAAATTAAAATCATAAAACTTGATAGTGATAATGGAGAAATAGACTCTTATTTAAAAGCTAGATATTTAATGCTCTTTTGTGTGTAAATGACACTAAGTAAAAGGCTTTAAGAAACATCTTCCAGTGGACATTATTGAGAATTTTAGGACATAGTAAGTGACTAAATACAATTTCTTTTCAGATTGATAAGACAAACCAACCACCTGTTTGTTACATCATAAAACAACAATATATTTAAGAGTTGAAATTATTAAACCTCTAATCTCTAACCACAAAGATCTAAGTAAAAATCAGTTTAAAAGTGGATGCCTAGACATCTCTAATTATTTGGAGATAGAGTAATATACTTCAAAGAAATACCAATAGACAATTTTGGAAGTATTTCCAGGTTATGTTACAACATCATCTTTCGATACAATAACTTTAATGTTGACATTAGGACAAAATATTTAAAGCTGATGATTTAAGTACTTAACTTAAAATATAAAACTTTGAAGAAATTAATTCCAAGTTTAAAGGTATATAATAATGGATATAATAAAAAACAGAAATAACTAAAATACAAAATATAAAGAAACAAGGATAATATAACAAAGAATACTACAACAATGTTGATCTACTTAACACAAATTCATACCTACCTAGGAAGCAGAAATTGCCACTAAGAATTACTTCTATCAGATTAGGCTGTGATTATATCTGTACAGTATTTTTTTAAATTGCTGATTGATATGAAAGAGTCCAGCTAGTGGTGGCCAGTACCATCCCTGTGCAGCTGTACACTGGGCAAGCTGGGAGAAGCAAGTGAGTAAAACTATTACTCCATGATTTTTGCTTTACTTCCTGCCTCCAAGTCCTGCCCTGATTTCTATAGTCAATAAATTATTAACTGAGAATGTAAGATTAAATAAACTCTTTCTTCCCAAGTTGCTTTTGGTTATGTTTTTTTTTTTCCACAGCAATGAAAGAAAACTAGAATAGATACCTTAAAATGTATTACAAAGCTGAACTGCCTTGTGAGGCCTCAGTGAGAGTCTGTGACTTGATATCTCATGGTGAGGTTGTGCTCAAGGGAGACTTCCTCTTCTTTGAAGAAAAGGGGAGGTGTAATGAGGGAAGGAATTGGTGAAGGTAAGACTGGGGTGGGGAGAAGAGGGAGCCACAGTCATGATGTAAAGTGAATAAATAAATTAATTAATGAAAGAAATAAAGGGGGTTCAAAAATGTCCAATTGTAGTGGTTAACTTTGGTTCTTCTCTAGTTCATTTAAATGTAAAGACTCCCATCATCAAAAAGAGGGGAGGGAAAAAATTGTTACAAGTTGATGAATTTGTTAACAAGCAGTTCCAGTCAGGGAACATGGAACAAAAGAGAAAATACAAATTACTAATAAAAATATTAAGGGTACATGTGAGCAAAACTAACATTCAGGAAGAATTCACAATAGAACTAACTAGGACGTCTTAGAACTGAAATATGAACAGGTGGAAACAACTACTAAAGAACAACAGCAACAACAATAAACATCAAAACCTGCACATGGTTGACAATGAGAAGAAGCAGAATTCAAAATCACCAGGGAATGTTTGTTGAATGACAGATTTTGCCAGTAGAATAGTAAAAGCTTAGAACTGTTCTGCTCCTACCTGCAGTTAAGTAGGACCTTTGAATATATTTCAATTATATGACAACCTTATAGAAGTTCTGTGAATATCCTTAAGGTCTCTTGAATCTGTTTCTTGAGAGGAAGATATTCTGGGATAATACTAATTAAGTGATACCTGTAAAAGAGTATCAGGGCTTAATCAAAGATTTGAAGAAATAGAGATTATATTTATTGCCAGCACTCAAGAAGCAAGCTCTTGTGAACACAGTCGTACATCAGCAAATGAATTTAGCCAACAATCCAGGGTATAGAGATATGGCTGCTTGCCAAATCAGTCTTCTGCTTTAGAATACATTATCACCATTTGGATTCCAGCTTGTACAACTTTGAGCTGAGAACTCAGCCACCCACGGAAACCATGTAACAACAAATTGGTGTTGTTATAAGTTAGAAAATTGTATAATGTTTTACACATCAATGGGGGAGAAAAGCAACAGATTCATGCAGCACTTTCCTAATGTAAAGTACTTGCAAATATATTTAGAAACACCAGTAAAATTCAAAATTCATTTCCAAATTTTATATGATTTGCACATGTATTGTGCCTTTCAATAAATATTTTTGCTTATCTTAACTATTTTTGTTACGTACTTTTGTTGACATAGTAGGCAATATTAGAAATTATTAATGATTTTTGGAGATTAGAGCAAAATATGCAATTTAATAATCACTTATGAACATTTCAGTTATATGTATTAAAGAGATACACATTTTTACTTTGAGTGTTTGTGACATAAGATACACTCAGACAAAGAAAGTGTCTCAAAATTAAAGTACAAGCAATCTCTATTGGCCCTCACATTTGTATTTATTGATGAATATGTCATAAAATTAATTATTAATAACTGCATAAAATGTCTCTGTGCATATAATAAGCTCATACCAAGTTTAAAAATTAGTGTTCTAGAACCATACTTATTTTTATTATAATCTTTTATTTAGTTGTTATGTACATTTTTGAAAGAGAGAGTGCCACATTTAACTCACTGTGGTCTAGAACTCCTTGGTACCTCCAAATATAGCCTATGCTTTTTTTTTCTCTATTTTTTAAAAATTTTCTTCAATCCTCTTGCCTTAGCTCTCTGAATCCTGGACTTACAAATAAGAACTACAAAGCCTGTACTAGTAATCTAATTCCAACTGAAAATTTGATTAATAAATATCTGCTTGTTCTGATATATTGGCCATACCTTGCTATTTCAATCTGATTCATACTTGTGCCTATTTTTAAGGAGTTAATTTTCAACTTTTTCACATACATCTACTTAGCAGACCTCTTAACATATTAAAGACATGTTGATTATGGAAAAGATTTTAAGCTAGACTCAGGTTTTCCTGGTGATTACAAAAGAAATCATAAGGCAGCAAAAGCCCTACTTCCTTACACAATTGCCTAATTTATTGGTTCATCTACAGTATTAATTACCTCTGCTTTCATTTATGCCAGAACTGTATTGATCTAATCTTCAATTCTCTCTCAGGACTTCTGAACTCATTCTGGATTCTGTCAAGCCAGCCTGGATCTGTGTAATTGGTCCCTGTGTGGTTGTAGGTGAGTAAACCCACTGAAGGATGGTCCCCATATTTTTGTTCTTCTTCAGGGATCTGTACTCATGTAAGCCTTTCTTGTGTTTTGTCACTTTCATGCTGTGGGAAATAAATATTATTTTTCCAGTCAATTTTCAAAAGAAATATATGTTTTATCGTGATAAAATAAAACAGACAGCAGTTTTATGTCTGTTGTTATCAATTTATAGAGAAATGGAAATACCAAGATAATGAACGTGCTACTAATATTGGAAATAGACAAAGTGCAAATTACAAAAAAATTATAAACATATGTAAAATACAATCCACATGAATGTATGTATATAGTCAGTGGACAATATTTATTTGGTGGAATACATTGGAATCTGACCACAAATCAACTTATACTTTGGGCAGATTAATTCTCTCATGGATAAAAATCTGAACTCACAAACTGGGTCAATGTTTTAGTGCCAGAAATAAATAACATCCTTTTATTAAATCACTGGAGCAGGTTCTTCCAGAGGATCCTTCAGTTGATGCTCCTCAGGCTCAGACATGCTAAAAAGACACCATCTGAACTAGACATCACAACTTTTGTTCCCAGCATTGATAACTTGCTATACTTACAGACCATAACTTAATGATATTAATGTTATCTTCTTGATTGTGTCTTACTAGAAAATATTTTGTAAATTGAAATAAACCAGAATTAGAGCAGATTAATGTAAAACTAACACTTTTCATTGCATTTAGAAGTATCCTATTGTCATAGGTAGCTGAAAATTTATATTCAGAGCCTTCCCACACATTTATTAGCCAGGATTTTTAATGCAGATTCCAAGGAGCTTGTTTATAATTTTCTGATAACTTGAATTTTCTTAATTATGGTCTGGCTTGGTGTGAACTTGGTGCGGAAATGCTGATCTGTGTTTGGGAATGTGTGTGCATTTCTGTGTGGAGGAGTAGTATTCAAATAATTATAATTAGCTTCTGCCTGCTGGAGAACACTGATCCCATGGTAAACCATTCATTTCTTTTCACTTTAATTTTTATTTTTCCTTCAAATATTTTTCCAAAGTACTGTTCTTTAACATAGTTTCCTTCTAGATTTGGAAATCAATTAAAATTACTGTTATAGAACAATTGTTACTACCCCATATTTGAGCACTGTAGTATAACGCATTTGGATCCCATCTATACATCACTGATCTGAGAGAGCTTTGCTTACTCTCCCTACTCTGTCCTAACTTCACGTCAGTCACATTTTTGTTACTGATATTTCCTCATATGAGACCAATTAGTTGTGCCTATATTATGATGTTTCAGCTTGGATGAATCATCTATATTATTTTTTAAACATGACACAATGATATATGATAAAGCAAACAAACAAACAAACAAACATCATATTGATACTGGACAGTCCAAGCTAAGAGAAAATTAAAGGAGCCCCAAAAAGAAGATACAAGCAACAGAGATGCAGTTGTTCACACATTCCAGAGTCCCATAAAAGTATTAAACTGAAGGCTATAGTATATATGTATATAACTTCTTACATTCCAGTGCAGGTCCTGTAATTACTTCTTTAGTCTCAGTGTATTCATTTGGGCTTTGCACAGCTGTTTTGGAGGGGTTTATTCTTCTAGTGTTCTCTGTTTTTCTCTCTTCCCAGTGTTTTCTGTTTCCTCTTCTGCAGGGTTCCTGAGCTCTGAGGGCAAGTAACTAATGGGTATATCTCATTTAGAGCTGTGTGTTTCATCTCTCTCTCTCTCTTTTCTCTGAATGTGAGTCTCTGTATTTGTTCCCGTCTGCTGAAGGAAGAAACTTCTCTGATGATGGCTAAATAAGGTACTTATTTATGTAATTCAGACTAATTTTATTGTTATTTTATTTTATTTTATTTAGATCAGTAGGCTTTAGTTTTATAATAGGTTTTTGGGCTAGTCTCTGACTTTTATTAACTCAAACAATGTTGTGTATGGGTTCCACTAGTTGCTTAGTCCCATAAGCTTTGTTCCACCATTGCTCTAGGATACAAGAGAAATTGTAGATTAAAGGTTTTGTGAATGGATTGGTATTTTCATTTCTCTTTGAATAGCATGCAGAGAAAATTTCTGTGCTAGACACTAGAACATGAGTATTAATGTTCAATGTAGGCATCGGTTCAACCTAACCATGCTCAATGATTTGTTTGGGTGTTGTTCAGGAGTAGGGACTTGCTATTAGTTTGTGGAGAGCAACCTATTGTCTTGGCAACAACCTGAGTTGCTGGGGTATTTCCATTCGACCCTTTTGGCCTAGATCTCAATTGGATGAAATACAGTTCCAGTATTGGATGTATCATTTGTTGACAAGAGATTGCCAGTTGGGGTTTCATCTCTTCCATCATCTGGAGACTTCATTAGGATTGCCTTCATGTATTATAGGAACTTTCCACCATACTAGGTTTCTATACCACTCTTCATATGTCCTTCAATTCTAGTTGTTTCTCCACATATTCCTTCTTTCAATCCTATTTCTCTCCCTGCCACTTTCTACCTGACCATCCTCTTCTTCTGTCATTCCCACCCGCAGCTTAAGTCCTTCCACAAAGTCTATTTTAATTCTCCCTCCCAGGGGAATCCATGTGTCCACCCTAGTTCCTTCTTCTATGCCTAACCTCTCTGGGTCTACAGATTGTAGGTTTTTTTGTTTGTTTGTTTTTTTGTTTTGGCAAAGTTATCTCACTCAGGATAATTTTCTCTAGTTCTATTTATTTGATGTAAGTTTTATGATATCATTTTTAAAAACTGGTGAGTAATACCATATTTTCAATATAGTTGATCAAATGCTTCTGTGGTAGGATGAGGCTTCTTTGAGTATGTACCCAAGAGTGGTATTGCTGGAAACTGAGGAAGAATGATTCCCTTCTTTGCGAGGAACTGCCACACAGTAAACATCTGTAGTAACTTTTCCTCAATGAAGGTTCAGGGAATATTATAGTTCACTTTCTGTTTTAGTGTTAACAATTATGACTTTGGAATAAAAGGGTTTATATTGCTTTTATATCTCACATCATCTGAAACACAAGAAGAAACAATAGAGGCATGCTGTTTACTGGCTTACTCCCCCATGGTTCACTCTTCCTGGTTTTTTATAAATATTTCTTTGAGTTTTTGATATTATTACATTGCTCCACTTTCCTTTTTCTCCATCAAAACCATCATTTTTCTCTTTAAAATTAATGATATGTATTCATATTTAATATATTTGTATATATTATGCAGTCCCTAATATATATTATTTTATTGTAATGATTGAGATTTCTTATACATCTCAGGAGAACCTGCCGAAGGATGACACTGCTCATAGAGGACAAGGCCTTCCCATGTCAATCATAATCAAGAAAATTCTCTTCATACGTGTGTACACATCAATATGATGGAGACCATTTTATCAATTATGGTTATCTCCCAGATGATTCTAACTTGTTCAATGTTGACAAACATAAAACAGCAACAATAAAATAACTGGACCATTTATTTAGCTTAGTATAAATATTCACCAACAAAATGCATTATGTAGTAAGCAGGTTATCAGGATTTTAAGACAAAGTGAAAAAGGAGTATCACTGAATTAAAGGAACATGAAACATTTTTAAAATGAATATATTATACAAGACTCCATATATTAAGACTCCATGGATTGTGTACATGGAGGAAGAAAAATATTTTTGCATCAAATTTGTAGAAAATATTTTTAGTTAATTGGTAGAAAAAATCCTCAAAATCATTGGAAAGAGATGTTCATCAAAGAATCCAGAAAACTATCCATTGTAATTAAAATAGAAAGAAAATTTTTCCATGATAAAATCAGGCAAAACAATATGACTATCACCAAGTGAGTCATTAGAGAATACTGGGAGTTTTACTTTAAACTGGTGAGAAAGAAAGGCACTTCCACAAGGAACATTTAAGAAAGCTGTAATTTGTAATAGCACTAAAGAAATAAACATCATACACTCTCTTGCCACATCTCCTCTGCCTTCAATAGACTCTTGAAACAAGCAAGTAAGCTTCCCTTCTCCCTTCTATCTTCCCTCCTTGCTGAGCCCTCTAGGCCAAGACAAGCTGCCGTGAACAGCCAACTTCCCCAGGAAGACCTCCACTCTCCTGCCACCTCTCTACCCACATTCATTGAACCTGAGTCTCTGTGAAACATACAAATCTTCAGATCTGGAACCATATGACCCATCAGAGGGCTGCCAAATAAGGATCATCTAGGTTCACCCACCTACAAGAACATTCAGGTAATAAAAATATCCAGATGGCTAAAGGCCCTCAAAAGAACACCATCAACAAAATCCAGGATAATATGACACCTCCAAAGTATAACTACCTCTCTACAGCAAGACCTGGATATCCTAATACAACCAAAACAAAAGAAAATGGCATTAAATACAGTCTTATAAAGATGATAGAGGCTTTTAAAAAGGATATGAATAAATATAAAATATTTCTCTAAGAGAATGCGAAAATATAAACAGAGGTCTTTAAAGAGGACACAAATAAATTTCTTAAAGACATACAACAAAATACAATTATGCACATAGAGGAAATAAATAAAACTGCAAGACATAAAAGTGAAAATAGAATCAGTAAAGAAAACACAAACTGAGAAAACCTTGGAGATGTAAAACCTAGGGAAGAGAATAGGAACAACAGATTTAAGCATCACTAACATAATACATGAGATGCAAGAGAAAATCCCAGTCTTAGAAGACACAATAGAAGAAATTAATATCAGTCAAAGAAAAAGTTAACTCTAAAAAAATTCCTGACACAAAACATCCAAGAAATCTGGGATATCATAAAAGGACTTAAGAATAATAGGAATAAAGGAAGGTGAAGAGTCCTAGCTCCAAGGCCAACAAAATATTCTCAGCAAAATCACAGAAGAAAAACTTTCGCAACAAAAAGAAAGAGATGTTTATAAAGAAGCTTGTATCATACTAACGATATTGCACAGGAAATGAAAATTCTTCTACCACGTAATAATCAAAACACAAATCTATAGAACAAGAAAAGAATATTAAAACCTGCAATTGGAAAGGCCAGGTAACATACAAGGCAGACTTATCAGAATTACTTCCTACTTTTCAACAGAGACTCTAAAAGCTAAATAGGTCTGGACAAATATCTCACAACCTCTAAAAAACCACAAGTGCCAACTCAGACTACTATATCCCACAAAACCCTCAATTATCATACATGGAAAATACAAGATATTTCAAGACAAATCCAAAGTCACACAAAATATGACCACAAATCCAACCATATAGAAAATGCTTGGAGGAGAACTCCAACCAAAGAAGGATAACTCCATGAAAGAAAACACAAGAAATAAGTAATTCCATAACAACAAAAACAAGGGAACTGCATGTGTGCACATGTGCACTTGAGTGTGTGTGTGTGTGTGTGTGTGTGTGTGTGTGCGCGCGCACACACACACACACTAACACCACCAGCATCAAAATAACAGGAAGTTACAAATCTCTGGTCATTAATATCTCTTAGCATCAATAGCTCAATTCCTAAAATATGAAGACAAAGGCTATTAGAATGTATGCTAAAGAAAGCATAAATCCCTTCTGTAGCA
The DNA here is from genome assembly GCA_019843965.1 of Rhynchomys soricoides. Taxonomy (NCBI): domain Eukaryota; kingdom Metazoa; phylum Chordata; class Mammalia; order Rodentia; family Muridae; genus Rhynchomys; species Rhynchomys soricoides. Next base: position 7,683,925 of record JADRCH010000076.1, on the reverse strand, counting down.
TACAAGAAATACACCTAAGTAATAACGATACACAAGCAAAGGGCTGAAAAATAGTTTTTCAAGCCAATGGACTCAAGAAGCAAGCTGGAGTAGGCTTTCTAATATCCAATAAAACAGACATTTGACAAAATTAATCGAAAGAGACAGGGAGGGCCATTTTATACTCATCAAGGAAAAATCTATCAAGATGATATCTCAATTCTCAATATCTATGCCTCAAAAACAAGAGCACCCACATTTGTAAACAAAATATTGATAAAGCTTAAAGCACACATGGAACCTCACATATTAATAGTGGGAGACTTCAAAATCCCACTCTCACCAATTAACGGGACATCCAGACAAAACTAAACAGAGAAATAATGAAACTAACAGACATTATGAATCAAATGGGCCTAATAGACATCCTTACAATATTTCATCCAAGCACAAAGGAATATAATTTCTTTCTAGCACCTCGTGGATCCTCCTCCCATTGTCCATATAGTTGGTCACAAAACAAATCTCAACATTCAGACCATCATGGATTAAAGCTAGATTTCAACAATAGAAATACCAGAGAGCTTACAAACTGATGGAAATGGAGTAACTCTGTACTCAATAATCTCTGTGTCAGGGAAGAAATAAATAAATTAATTAAAGACTTTCTATAATTCAATGAAAATGAAGGCAAAACATACCTAAATTTATGGGACATTATGAAATCAGTGCTAAGAGGAAAGTTCTCTATACTATACACTAAGTACCTCTATAAAGAAATTAGAAAGTTTTTATACCAGCAATTAAAAAGTACACGTGAAAGCTCTAGAAAAAGAAGAAAGAAGGAGGATGAGATAAAGGAGGATGAGGAGGAGGAGAAGCAAGCATGCATACCAAAGCATAGTAGATGGGTGGAAATAATAAAAATCAGTGTTAAAATCAACCTAGAAGAAAGAAACAAACAACAAAACCAAAACCTTGTTCTTAGAGAAAATCAACAAGATATACAAATCCTTAGCAAAATTAACCAAAAGACAAAGAAACAGTATACAGATGAAGCACATCAGTAAAGAAAATGGTAACATAACAACTGATACTGAGGAATTCAAGGGATCATTAGGTTTTACTTCAAAAGCCTGTACTCCATGAAATTGGAAAATCCTAATGAAATGGAAAATTTTCTAGACAGATACCTCTTACCAAAGTCAAATCAAGATTGGGTAAACTATTTAAACAGCCCAATAACCCCTAAAGAAATAGAAGCAGGTATTAAAAGTCTCTGAAGTAAAGAAAGAGCAGGGCCACACGGTTTTAATGCAGATTTCTACCAGAAAAGAGCTAACACCAATACTCTTCAAACAATTCCACAAAATAAAAACAAAGGAATCCTGTCAATCTCATTCTATGAGGCCATAATTACCCTCATATCTAAAGCACACACAGACTCAACAAAGAAAGAGAACTTCAGAACAATTTCTCTTATAAAAATTGATGCAAAGGAAAAAAAAAAAAAACACTAAGTAAAATACTTGCAAATTGAACCCAGAAACACACCAAATGTCTTCTATCAAGATCAAGTAGGTTTAATTCCAGGCATGCAGGGATGGTTTAACATTTGAAAATCCATCAACACAATCCACCGTATAAACAAACTGAAAGAAAAAAATCACACAATTACTTTGTTAGATGGTGAAAAAGCATTTGACAAAATCCAGCACATCTTCATGTTAAAGGTATTAAAGATATCAAGTATATAGGGAACATAAGTAAACATAAACAAAATGATATAGAGCAACTCAATAGTCATCAAACAAAGTGGAGAGAAATTTAAATTCCCCTAAAGTCATGGACAAGACAAAGCTGCCCACTCTCTCCAGATGTATTCAATATTGTACTTGAAGTCCTAGCAATAGCAAGAAGACAACTAAAGAAGATCAAGCAAATAAATACAAATTATAAAGGATGAATTTAAATATCACTATTTGTGATGATATGATAGTATAATAAGCAACCCCAAAAATTTTGCCAGAGAACACCTACAGCTGGTAAACACCTTTAGCAAAATTGCTGGATACATACAAAATTAACTCAAAGAAATCAGTAGCCCCCTTTTATACAAATAATAAAATGGCTGAGAAAGAGTTTAGGAAAACAACACCTTCTATAATAACCACAAACAATATAAAATATTTTGGTGTAACTCTAATGAAGGAACTGTAAGATCTTCATGATAAAAACATCATGTCCCTGAAGAAATTGATGAAGATATCTGAAGATGGAATAATCTTCCATGCTCATGGAAAATAGGATTAACATGGTAAAAATGTGTATTACACCAAAAGCAACTTACAGTTCTATGCAATCCCCATTAAAATTCCAAAACAATTTTTATATACTTTGAAATATATGGAAAAACAAAATTTCCAAGACTTCCAAAACAATCCTGAATGATAAAGAACTTTGGTAGGGATTACTATCCCTGACCTCAAGTTGTACTACAAAGCAATAGTCATAAAAAAGTCATGGTATGCCAGGCAGTGGTGGCACACACCTTTATTCCCAGCACTTGGAAGGCAGAGGAAGGCAGATTTCTGAGTTCAAGGCCAGCCTTCCCTACAGAGTGAGTTCCAGGACAGCCAGGACTACAGAGAGAAACACTGTCTCGAAAAACAAAACAAACAAACCAAAAAATCCAAAACAACCAAAAACAAAAACAAAAAACAAAACAAAAATCCCTTCATGGTATTAGTACAGAAACAGACAAGTTGATCAATGGAATCAAATTGAAGTCCCAGAAATAAACCCACACACTTGTGGACACTTGATTTTTTTTTTTTATTTTTCATATTTTATTTACTTTTCAAATGTTTCCCTCTTTAACCTCCCTATTCCCTCCCCCTCCCTCTACCACTGTGGAGGTTATCTTCCACCCACCCACTCTTGTCTTCCCTCCTTGGCATTCTCTTATACTGGGGAATCTAACACCCTCAGGCCAAGGGCCTCTCCTCCCCCTGATGGATAACAAGATCTTCCTCTGCCACATTTGTGGCCAGCACCATGGATCCCTCCATGTGTATTCTTTGGTTGGTGGATCAGTCTCCAGGAGTATTGGTGGTCAGGCCAGTTGCCACTGTTGCTGCCTCCCTGGGGATGCAAACTCCCTCAGCTCCTTCAGAAAGAAGCCAAAACCATACAATGGGAAAATGAAAATATCTTCAAGAAATGGTGCTGGACTAACTAGATGCCTACATGAAAAACACAAATAGATCCTTATTTATCATGCTGCACAAAACTCAAGTCCAAGTGGATTAAGACCTCAACATAAAACCAGAAACACTAAATATCATAGAAGAGAAAGTGGGAAATTCGCTTGAATGCATAGGTATGACACAATTTTCTGAGCAGGACACCAGTGCCTCAGACTGTAAGACCAACAATTGATAAATGAGATCTCAGGAAACAGCAGAGTTTCTGTAAAGCAAAGGACACTGACAATAGGTCCAATCAGCAGTATACAGATTGAGAAAGACTCTTCACTGCCCTTATATCTGACAGAGGTCTAATTTACAAAGAACTCAAGAAATTAGACAATAATAACCCAAATGACATCATTACAGAATGGGTTACAGAATAAAGCAGAGGATTCTTATCAGAGGAATATTAAGTGACTGAAAAGCAATTAATGAAATGTTCAAATGTAAATCAAAAAATCTCTCAGGTTCCATCTTATACACCACAAAATAGCTAAGATCAAAAACTCAAGAGATATTACATGCTGGTCAGGATATAGAGCAAGGGGAACACTTCTTCATTGATGGTGGGAGTGCAAACTTTGGAAATCAATTGTGCGGTTTACTAGAATATTGGGAATAGTTCTACCTCATGACATAGCTATAGCACTCCTGGGCATATATCCAAAAGATGCTCCAACACGCCATAGACACTTGGACAACTACGTTCATAGCAGCTTTCTTCATTATAGCCAGAAACCAGAAACAGTCAAGTGTACCTCAACTAAAGAATGAATAAAGAAAATGTGGTATATCTATACAGTGGACTACTATTCAGCTACTAAAACCAAAGACATTATGAATTTTGCAGGCAAATAATTAGAACTTGAGAATACCATATTGAGTGATGTAAGCCAGTCCCAAAAGGACAAGCATGTTATGTACTCACTTATAAGTAGATATTAGACATATAATTCAGTTACAAAGTTACACTCCACAGATCCAAAGAGGAAGGAAGGCCCAAGTGAGGAAGTGTGAATCTCACTTAGAAGGGAGAATGAAATAGTAATAAGAGGCAGATAGAGAGAGGGACCTGGGAGGGAGGGGAATGGAGAGGGAAATGAGGGGTTCAGGATCACATGTAGGTAAGTACAGGAGATATGACTAGATGGCCATGAAAATGAATGAAAATCTGCAACTGACAGGGATGCTAAGGTAGATGGGATCTCTAGGAGGAGATAGAGACCTGGGATAAAGAAGGCACTCAAGAATCACTGGTGAAACCTTAGCTGTCACTCACAGCATTAGTGATATAAAACCTGTGGCCAGGTAGGAAGCACAGTGGAGCCATAAAGACACGAACCCCTCCACAAATCATTCAACCCAAAATTTATTCTGTCTACAAGGAATGCATGTGGGGGAACACAAATATGAGGGAATTGCTAACCAATAACAGGCAACCTATTCCATGGGCAAGCACCAATCCTAAACACTATTAATGATACTCTATGATGTTTGCAGACAAGTGTTGGGAATTGGTTTTAATGATTCTTATTTTGGCTCCCCAAAACCTGGTTTTCAGACCTGAGGGTCCCTGTCCCCAGCTGCCTTCAATTGGCAATAAAAATTGCTGTATAGATTGGGTAGGGAGATGGAGGTGGGACTTTTAGATTGAGGGGCAAGGGACAGAGGGAGAGAGAGAAAGGGAGAAAAATTGCCTTGATTTGGAGGGAGAGAGATCAGATTTAAGAGCTGCACTAGAGAAAGCATGCAACAGTGGATGTAGAAAGGGAATGTGACACTATTGGTGGAGATGCCCAGAAGATAACAGGGCAGCAAAAACAAAATATATATTTAGAAGATGTTAAGTTAGGAATACTAGAGGGGAGTATGTGCCAGCCATGGGGAGGTTTAGAAGTGACCAGCCATTCAGCTAGTCAAGGCATATCAAAATTAGATAGTGTGTGTATCTTTCGTTCATGAATCCAGAACTCTCGGGTGGGTACAACCCACTCATGACCCACCAGGAGCTAAAGCAGATTAACTAATTTACTGCTAGAGACAAGAGCATGTTGTCCTCTAAGAGGCTGAACCTAGTAGCCTACTCAGACAGATCCAGACATCCACAGTCAAACAGAAGATAGAGCTTGGGACTCTTATAGAAGAACAGGATTAGGGACTGTGGGTCCCAAAGTGAATAGGAACTACCAGGAAGGCTAACACAATCAACTAACCTGGACTCTTGAGGCTCCCAAAATCGGAACCACCAAGCAAAGAACAGACATGGGCTAGAGCTGGGCCTTCTTGTATATAGGTAGCATATATGCAGCTTGATCGTTTTTGTTTTTTTTTTTTTCTTTTTTTGGATATTTTCTTTATTTACATTTCAAATATTTCCCCCTGAACAACTAGAGCAGGGGATATCCCAAGTGCTGCTGCCTATAAGTAAGATATATTCTCTTAGCTGGACGGCCTTGTCTGGCCTCAGTGGGAGAAGAAGCACATTGCCTTGCAGACTTAAACTGCCCTCATGGTGTACACAAAGGGGAGAACACCCTCTCAGAGGAGAAAGAGACAGGACAGGCATGTGGGAAGGATAGTGGTGGGGGTGATTGGGATAGGGAGAGTAAGCAGAATGTAAGGTGAATAAGAAAAAACCATTAAATTAAAAATAATTTAACATCATATAAGACAACAAAACTACAGCAATGAATATAATATTTATTTATAGATCGATTGATATTTTATTTACATTTCAAATGTTTCCATCTTTCTAGGTCCTCATTTTGGAATGCCCCTATCCTCTCCTCCCTTTCCCTGCCTCTATGAGGGTATTCCCCTACCCAACCAACCACCCATTCTCAACATTTCTCCTTGGCATTCCCCTATAATGGGGCATTTAACACCCTCAGGCCCAAGGGCCTCTCTTCCCCCAGATGGCCACCAAGACACTCCTCTACCACATATGTGGCCATTACCATAGTTCCCTCCTTGTGTATTCTTTGGTTGGTGATCCAGTCACTAGGAGCATCTGGGGTCGGCAAGTTGACACTGTTGCTCCCTCCTTGGGGGTGCAAACGCCCTCAGCTCCTTCAGTCTCTTCTCCAACTCCTCCACCTGGGACTTCACGCTCAGCCCAACAGTTGCTGTGAAGTGAATCTTGGGTATTCCGAACTTTTGGGCTAATATCCACTTATCAGTGAGCACATACCATGTTCATTCTTTTGTGACTGAGATACCACACTCAGGATGATATTTTCAAGTTCCTTCCATTTGCCTGTGAATTTCATGAAGTGATTGTTATTAATAGCTGAGTAGTATTCCATTGTGTAAATGGACCACAATTTCTGTACCCATTCCTCTGTTGAAGAACATCTGCGTTGTTTCCAGCTTCTGGATATTATAAGTATGGCTGCTATGAACATAGTGGAGCACGTGTCTTTATTACATGTTGCATCATTTTCTGGGTATATGCCCAGGAGTGGAATAGCGGGGTCCTCAGGTAGTATCATGTTCTTTTTCCTGAGGGTCCACCAAACTGATTTACAGAGAGGTTGTACCAGCTTGTAATCCCACCAGTAATGGAGGAGTGTTCCTCTTTCTCCACATCCTTGCCAACATCTGCTGTCACCTGAGTTTTTGATCTTAGCCATTCTGACAGGTATGAGGTGGAATCTCAGGGTTTTTTGATTTGCATTTCCCTGATGACTAAGGATGTTGAACATTTCTTAGGTGCTTCTCAGCCATTTGAGTTTCCTCAGTTGAGAATTCTCTGTTTAGCTCTGTACCCCATTTTTTGATAGGGCTATTTGGATCTCTGAAGTCTAGCTTCATGAGTTCTTTGTATATATTGGATATTAGCCCACTACTGGACGTAGGATTGGTGAAGATCCTTTCCCAATCTGTTGGTTGCTGTTTAGTTCTATTGACAGTGTCCTTTGCCTTACAGAAGCTTTGTAATTTCATGAGGTCCCATTTGTTGATTCTTGATCTTAGTGTTCTGTTGAGGAACTTTTCCCCTGTGCACATGTGTTCGAGAGCTTTTACCAGTTTCTCTTCTATTAGATTCAGTGTATCTGGTTTTATGTGGAGGTCCTTGATTCACTTGGACTTGAGCTTTGTACAGGGAGATAGGAATGGATCAATTCACAATCTTCTACATTTAGACCTTCAGTTGAACCAGCACCATTGGTTGAAAATGCTGTCTTTTTTCCACTTGATAGCTTTAGCTCCTTTGTCAAAGTTCAAGTGACCATAAGTGTGTAGGTTCATTTCTGGGTCTTCAATTCTTTTCCATTGATCTACCTGCCTGTCACTCTGCCAATACCATGCAGTTTTTATCACTACTTCTCTGTAGTACAGCTTTAGGACAGGGATGCTGATTCCCCCAGAAGTCCTTTTATTGTTGAGAATAATTTTTGCTATCTTGTGCTTTTTGTTATTCCATATGGATTTGAGATTTGCTCCTTCTAAGTGTATGAATAATTGAGTTGGAAATTTGATGGGGATTGCACTGAATCTGTAGATTCCTTTTGGCAGGATGGCTGTTTTATCTATATTAATCTTGCCAATCCATGAGCATGGGAGATCTTTCCATTTTCTGAGATCTTTCTTCAGAGACTTGAAGTTCTTGTCATGCAGATCTTTCACTTGTTTGTTTAGAGTCACACCAAGATACTTTATATTGTTTGTGAGAATTGTGAATGGTGTCATTACCCTAATTTCTTTCTCAGCCTGTTTATCCTTCAAGTATAGGAAGGCCACTGATTTGTTTGAGTCAATTTTGTATCTGGCCACTTTGCTGAAGTTGTTTATCTGCTGTAGCAGTTCTCTAGTGGAGATTTTCGGGTCACTTAAGTATACCATCATATCATCTGCAAATAGTGGTATTTTGATTTCTTTCTTTCCAATTTGTATCCCTTTGACCTACTATAGTTGTCTAATTGCTATACCTAGAACTTCAAGAACCGTATTGAATAGATAGGGAGAGAGTGGACAGCTTTGCCTAATCCCTGATTTTAGTGGGATTGCTTCGAGTTTCCCTCCATTTAGTTTGATGTTGGGCACTGGTTTGCTTTTACTATGTTCATATATGTTCCTTGAATTCCTGATCTTTCCAAGACTTTTATTATGAAAGGATGTTGATTTTTGGCAAATGTTTTTCAGCATCTAATAAAATGACCTTGTGTTTTTTTTCTTTGAGTTTGTTTATGTAGTGGTTTACATTAATGGATTTCCAGGTATTGAACTATCCCTTCATCCCTTGTAAGAAGCCTACTTGATCATGGTGAATGATCGTTTTGATGTGTTCTTGGATTCAGTTTGCGAGAATTTTATTGAGTAGTTTTGGATCTATATTCACAAGTTAAATTGGTCTGAAGTTTTCTTTATTTGTTGGGTCTCTGTGAGGTTTTTGTGTCAGCATAATTGTGGCCTCATAGACTGAATTTGGTAGAGTTGCTTCTGTTTCTATTTTGTGGAAAAGATTTAAGAGTATTGGTATTAGTTCTTCTTTGAAGGTCTGATAGAATTCTAATCTCCCCTGGACCTGGGCTTTTTTTAGTTTGGAGATTTTAATGACTGCTTCTATTTCTTTAGGGGTTGTGAAACTGTTTAGGTGGTTTATCTGATCCTGACTTAACTTTGGTATTTGTTGTCTGTCTAGAAACTTGTCCATTTCCTCAAGATTTTCCAATTTTGTTGTGTATAGGCTTTTGTAATAGGATCTGATGATTTTTTTGAATTTCCTCAGAATTTTTTGTTATATCTCCCTTTTCATTTATAATTTTGTTAATTTGGATAATGTCTCTGTGCACTTTGGTTAGTCTGGCTAAGGGTTTATCTATATAGTTGATTTTCTCAAAGAACTAGCTTCTGGCTTTGTTGATTTTTTCGTATAGTTCTTTTAGTTCCAACTTGGTTGATTTCAGCCCTTAATTTGATTATTTCCTACCTTCTACTCCTCTTGGGTGTCTTGGTTTCTTTTGGATTTAGAGCTCTCAGGTGTGCTGTTAAGCTGCTAGTATATGCTCTCTCCATTTTCTTTTTGGAGGTTTTCCTCTTAACACTGCTTTCATTGTGTCCCATAGGTTTGGGTATGTTTTACTTTCATTTTTATTAAATTCTAGGAAGTCATTAATTTCTTTCTTTATTTCTTCCTTGACCAAGTTATCATTGAGTAGAGCATTGTTCAGCTTCCATGTATATGTGGGATTTATTTTGTTTTCGTTGCCATTGAAGACCAGCCTTATTCTGTAGTGATCTGGCATTAGATTATTTCTATCATCTTATATCTGTTGAGGTTTGTTTTGTGACTAATTATATGATCAATTTTAGAGAAGGTACCATGAGGTGATGAGAAAGAGGTATATTCTTTTGATTTAGGATGAAATGTTCTATAGCTATCTGTTAAATCCATTTGGTTTATAACATCTGTTAGAGTCATTGTTTCTCTGTTTACTTTGTTTCCAAGATCTGTCCATTGTTGATAGTGGGGTGTTGAAGTATCCTACTATTATTGTGGAAGGTACAATGTGTGCTTTGAGCTTCAGTAAAGTTTCTTTTACAAATGTGTGGGCCCTTGCATTCGGGGCATAGATGTTCAGATTGAGAGTACTTAGTAGATTTTTCCTCTGATGAGTATGAAGCGTCCTTCCTCGTCCTTTTTTTAATGAATTTTGGGTAAAAGTCGATTTTATCCAATATTAGAATGGCTACTCCAGCCTGTTTCTTGGGGCCATTTACCTGGAAAATTGTTTTCCAGCCTTTTACACTGAGGTAGTGTTTGTCATTAACAAGGAGGTGCATTTCCTGGATGCAGCAAAATGCTAAGTCCTGTTTATTGATCCAGTCTGTCAGTCTATGTCTTTTTATTGGGGAATTGAGTCCATTGATGTTAAAAGATGTTAAGGAATAGTGCTTGTTGCTTCCTGATATTTTTGATGTTATTTTTATGTTTGTGTGGCTATCTTCTTTTGAGTTTGTTGAAAGATGACTTTCTTGCTTTTTCTAGGGTATAGCTTCCCTCCTTGAGTTGGCATTTTCCATCTATTATTTTTTGTAGGGCTGGGTTTGTGGAAACATATTATGTAAATTTGATTGTGTCATAGAATACTTTTGTTTTTCCATCTATGATTATTGAAAGGTTTGCTGGGTATAGCAGCCTGGGCTGGTATATGCATTCCCTTAGGGTCTGTATGAGTTCTGCCCATGGTCATCTATTTGTCTTAGTCTCTGCTGAGAAGTCTGATGTAATTTTGATAGGTCTGCCTTTATAGGTTTCTTGACCTTTTTCCTTTACTGCTTTTAATATTTTTTCCTTATTTAGTGTATTTGGTGTTTTGACTATAATGTGACAGACAGAATTATTTTTCTGGTCCAATCTATTTGGAGTTCTGTAGGCTTCTTGTATATTTATGTTCATCTCTTTCTTTAGGTTAGGGAATTTTTCTTCTATAATTTTCTTGAAGATATGTACTGGTCTTTTAAGTTGGGAAACTTCACTCTCTTTTATGCCTTTTATCCTCATGTTCTGTCTTCTCATTGTATCCTCTATTGTGTTGGTGATCCTTGCATCTATTACTCCTGATCTCTTTCCTAGGTTTTCTAACTCCAGGGTTGCCTCCCTTTGTGATTTCTTTATTGTTTCTATTTCTATTCTTAATTCCTGGATGGTTTTGTTCATTTCCTTTGTGTGTTTGATTGTATTTTCCTGTAATTCCACCCCTCTGATTGTGTTTTTCTGTAATTCTTTAAGGGATTTTTGTGTTTCCTCTTTAACAGCTTCTAGTTGTTTACCTGTGTTCTCTTGTATTTCTTTAATGAATTTTTTTATTTCCTTCTTAAAATCTTCTATCATCATCATGAGATGTGATTTTAAATCTGACTCCTGCTTTTCTGGTTTATTGGGGTATGCAAGGCTTGCTGTGGTGGGAGAGCTGGGTTCTGATGATGCCAAGTAGCCTTGGTTTCTGTTCTTTATGTTCTTGCCCTTGCCTTTCACCATCTGCTTATTTCTGGTGTTAGCTGGTCTTACTCTCTCTGACTGTGTCTTGTCCCTCCTGCAAGCCTCAGTGTCAATACTCCTTGAAGGCCAGCTCTCTCTGAGATGAATTTGGGTTTAAAGAGCTGCGGTACAGGGTCAGCGCTGGGGTGCGACAGAATCCAGAAGGATCTTGTCCCCAGCTGTGACTTGGTTCCTGTGTCCTGATGGCTCTGCAAGGGTCCCTCTTCATACAGTGAATTTGAACATAAGTGGTTGTCTTGCCTGTGCTTGAAGGTGTGTCACCACTCCTGGGATACCAGCTTTCTCCTGGCACTATTTGAGTATGGAGCCCTGTGGTCAAGTGGACCTTGCTGACAGGAACCTGTCAGGAACCTGTGTGGCTGCTCCTTGGGAAGTCCAGCCAGCAATTGCCCAATGCAGATGTGGATGCTTAGAGCCAACCATCAGATTAAGGTCAGGTACACCGTGGGGGAGCTGGCAGAAGGATTAGAAGAGCAGAGAGAGATTGCAACCCCATAAGATGAACAACCTCTGCTGGCCGGCCACCCAGTGCTCCTAGAGAATAGACCACCAAACAAGGAATGTACAGGGAGGGATCCATGACTCCAGAACATATGGAGCAAAGGATGGCCTTGCCTGAGAGCAGTGTGAGGGGAGGCCCTTCATCCTGTAGAGGTTTGATGCCCCAGTGTAGGGGGATGCTGGAGTTGCGGGGCAGGAGAGGGTTGGTGGGGGAGCACCCTCATGGAGGCAATGTGGAGGGGCAAGAGTGTAGATGTGGGAAGGAGGGTTTGTGGAGGGGTAACCTGGAATTGTGCTATCATTTGAAATGTCAATGAATGAAATGATTAATTAAAAAAAAAGAAAGAGAAAAATATTTTGGAGTTAAATATTACCATAGAATTCATGGAATTAACAGACATCTACAGAATATTGAAGCGCTGGAACACAAAATACATTCTTTTTTCTTAAGAACTCATTGAACATACATTTAAAATGTTGATACAATAACACAGATGGAAAATGCCAATAATTACAAGGCAAGAGAAAATAAATACTTTCATTTTCTGTGGCCTCAATGTAATGAGTCTAGAAAGCAACAGTTTGATAAATCACAAAAATATACAAACTCATGGAGAGATTATGACCATTGAGAAATATTAGTCCATCATGTTTTTCATTTTATTGCAATCTGATTGTGCTAACAGTATGATGCTTTATTTGTGGTATTTGAAATTGTTCTTTAATTTTGTAATTTATGTAAAAGGTGAGAAACATTGGTTTTGACTCTATTAAGGTCTGAGAAGATAGTACTTAAAAGTAAATGGGGCATTGAAAAAATAACAGAAATAAAAACATTTACAGAGTTGACAAAAAATTAAAACTTTCGCTCTGTGGCAGGAGACCTCTGCCTGGGCCACCAGGGCTCCATAGCCAAACAGCCCCAAGAGAAAGCTAGCCACTCACATGTGTGGAAAAACCAGAAAGAGAAGTGCTCCAGGCACAGGGACTGAGGAACAGCAGGGAAGTAAGAGCCTTCCAGCTTCCATCTGTTGCAGGAGACCTCTGCCTGGGCCACCAGGGCTCCATAGCCTAATAACGCTGAGAAAAAGCTACCATCCCAGGAGTGGGGACAAGACTGACTGCTCAGAGGGACACAGCTGGAATACCCATGTCACAGGGACTGAGGAATAGGGATCTGGCTTCTTTCAGTGGCTGGAGAGAAGATCCTGTGACACAGGGCTCCATACTCAAATAGTGCCAGGAGAGAGCTGGTATACCAGGAATTCTGACACACCTTAAAACACAGGCAAGACCACCACTTCTTTTCAAATTCACTGGACCAAGAGGACCTGAGCAGAGCCATCAGGACACAGGAAACAAGGGTCAGATGAGGATTAGATTCTTGTAGTTTCTGTCTGTACCCCAGAGGTCACCCTGTACCACAGCTCTCCAAACCAAAATTTATCTCAGAGAGAACTGGTCTACAAGGAGTATTGACACTTAAGCTTGCAGGAAAGACAAGCCACAGTCAGAGAGAGTAAGATAGCTGGAGACAGGATCTTTCTGGATTCTTTCTGCGCCCCAGAGCTGACCCTGTACCACAGCTCTCCAAACACAAATTCTTCTCAGAGATAGCTGGTTTCCAAGGAGTACTGACAAAACGGCTTACAGGAGGGACAAGCCACAGTCAGAGAGAGCAAGACCAGCTAATACTAGAGATAACCAGATGGCAAACGGCGAGGGCAAGAACACAACAGAAACCAAGACTACTTGGCATCATCAGAACCCAGCTCTCCCACCAGAGCAATCCCTGGATACCCAAACACACCAGAAAAGGAAGACTCAGACTTAAATCACATCTCAAGAGGATGATAGAAGATTTTAAGAAGGAAATAAATAACTCACTTAAAGAAATATAGGAGAACATAGGTAAACAACTGGAATCCCTTAAAGAGGACACAAAAATCCTTTATAGAATTACAGGAAAATGCAATCAAACAAATGAAGAAAACCATTCAGGAATTAAAAACAGAAATAGAAACAATAACGAAATCACAAAGGGAGACAACCTTGGAGTTAGAGAACCCAGGAAAGAAATCAGGAGTCATAGATGCAAGTATCTTGCATAGATGCAAGAATACAAGAGATGGAAGAGAGAATCTCAGGTGAGGAAGATATCATAGAAAACACTGACACAACTGTCAAAGAAAACACAAAACACAAAAAGCTCCTAACCCAAAACATCCAGGATATCCAGGATACAATGAGAAGACAGAACGAGAGTATAATAGGTATAGACAAAAGTGAAGATTCCCAACTTAAAGGAGTAGTAAATATCTTCAACAAAATTATAGAAGAAAACTTCCCTAACCTAAAGGAAGAGATGAACACAAATATACAAGAAGCCTACAAAATACCAAATAGACTAGACCAGAAAAGAAATTCTTCACATTACATTATAGTCAAAACACCAAATATACAAAATAAGGAAAGAATATTAAAAGTAGTAAGGGAAAAAGGACAAGTAAGATATAAAGGCCGACCTATTAGAATTACACCAGACTTATCACCAGAGACTATGAAAGCTAGAAGATCCTGGGCAGATCTCATACAGGTTTCAAGAGAACACAAATGCCACTCTAGGAAGCTATACCCATCAAAACTCTCAATAATCATAGATGGTGAAAACAAAGTGTTCTATGACAAACACAAATTTGCACAGTATATTTCCACAAACCCAGCCCTATAAATAATAGATGGAAAACACCAACTCAAGGAGGGAAATTACACCCAAGAAAAAGCAAGAATGTAATCTTTCAACAAACTCAAAAGAAAATAGTCCACAAACATATAGACAACATCGAAAATAACAGGAAGCAACAATCACTATTCCTAAATAACTCTTAACATCAATGGTCTCAATTCTCCAATAAAAAGACAAAGACTGACAGACTGGATCAATAAACAAGACCCAGCATTTTGCTGCATCCAGGAAACGAACCTCTGTGTTAAAGACAAACACTACCTCAGAATAAGGGCTGGAAAACAATTTTCCAGGAAAATGGCCCCAAGAAACTGGCTGGAGTAGCCATTCTAATATTGGATAAAATTGACTTTCAACCAAAAGTCATCAAAAAAAGATAAGGAAAGACACTTCATGTTCCTCAAAGGAAAAATCTACCAAGAAGAACTCTCAATCTGAACATCTATGCCCTGAATGCAAGGGATCCCACATTCATAAAAGAAACTTTATTAAAGCTCAAAGCACACATTGCACCTCACACAATAATAGTAGGAGACTTCAACACCTCACGATCAACAATGGACAGATCTTGGAAACATAAACTAAACAGAGACACAGTGAAACTAACATACGTTATGAACCAAATGGATTTAACAGATACCTATAAAACATTTCATCCTAAATCAAAAGAAAATACCGTCTTCTCAGCACCTCATGGAACCTTCTCCAAAACTGATCATATAATTAGTCACAAAACAAACCTCAACAGATATAAGAAGACTGAGATAATCCCATGCCTTCTATCAGGTCACTACAGAATAAGGCAACAACAATGGCAACAACAACAGAAAGCCCACATACACATGGAAGCTGAGCAATGCTCTACTCAATGATAACTTGGTCAAGGAAGAAATAAGGAAAGAAATTAAAGACTTCCTAGAATTTAATGAAAATGAAAGTACTACATACCCAAACCTATGGGACACAAGGAAAGCAGTGTTAAGAGGAAAATTCATAGCTCTGAATGCTTCCAAAATGAAACTGGAGAGAGCATATACTAGCAGCTTAACAGCACACCTGAATGTTCTAAAACCAAAAGAAGCTAATACACCCAAGAGGAGTAGAAGGCAGGAAATAATCAAATTAAGAGCTGAAATCAACCAAGTAGAAAGTAAAAGATCTATACAAAGAATCAACAAAACCAGGGCCTGGTTCTTTGAGAAAATCAAAAAGATAGATTTTAGCCAGACTAACCAGAGCTCACAGGGACAGTATGCAAATTAACAGAATTAGAAATGAAAAGGGAGATATAACAACAGATACTGAGGAAATTCAAAAAAATCATCAGCTCCTACTACAAAAACCTATACTCAATAAAATTGGAAAATTTGGAGGAAATGGAAAAGTTTCTAGACAGATACCAATTACCAAAGTTAAATCTGGATCAGATAAACCAACTAAGCAGTCAAATAACCCCTAAAGAAATAGAAGCAGTCATTTCAATTCTCCCAACCAAAAGAAAAAAAAAGCCCAGAACCAGATGGGTTCAGTGAAGAATTCTATCAGACCTTCAAAGAAGACCTAATACAGATACTCTTCAATCTATTCCACAAAATAGAAACAAAAGGAACACTACCAATTCATTCTATGAGGCCATAGTCACACTGATACCAAAAACCCACAAAGACCCAACAATAAAAGAAAACTTCAGATCAATTTCCCTTATGAACATCGATGCAAAAATATTCAATAAAATTCTCACAAACAGAATCCAAGAACACATCAATGTGATCATTCACTATGATCAAGTAGGCTTCTTACAAGGGATGCAGAGATGGTTCAATACCCAGAAATCCATCAATGTAATCCACAACATAAACTAACTCAAAGAAAAAAACACATGGTCATTTCAGTAGATGCTGAAAAATCATTTGACAAAGTTCAATATCCTTTCATGATAAAAGTCTTGGAAAGATCAGGAATTCAAGGAGCATACCTAAACATAGTAAAAGCAATATACAGTAAACCAGTGGCCAGCATCAAACTAATTGGAGAGAAACTCAAAACAATCCCACTAAAATCAGGGAGTAGGCAAGACTGCCTTCTCTCTCCCTATCTATTCAATATAGTACTTGAAGTTCTAGCTAGAGCAATTAGACAACCAAAGGAGGTCAAAGGGATACAAATTGGAAAGGAAGAAATCAAAATATCACTATTTGCAGATGATATGATGGTATAATTAAGTGACTTGAAAAACTCCACCAGAGACCTGCTATACCTGATAAACACCCTCAGCAAAGTGGCCTGATACAAAATTAACTCACGCAAATCAGTAGCCTTCCTATACTCTAAGGATAAACAGGTTAAGAAGAAATTAGGGAAATGACACCCTTCACAGTTGTCACAAACAATATAAAACATATTGATGTGATTCAAACCAAACAAGTAAAAGATCTGTATGACAAGAACTTCAAGTCTCTGAAGAAAAAAATCGAAGAAGACCTCAGTAGATGAAAAGATCTCCCATGCTCATGGATTGGCAGGATTAATATAGTTAAAATGGCCATCCTGCCGAAAGGAATCTACAGATTCAATGCAATCCCCATCAAAATTCCAACTCAATTATTCATATACTTAGAAGGAGCAAATCTCAAATTCATATGGCATAACAAAAAACCCAGGATAGCAAAAACTATTCTCAACACTAAAAGAAATTCTGGGGGAATCAGCACCCCTGACCTCAAGCTGTACTACAGAGCAGTAGTACAGTGACAGGCAGTGAGATCCATGGGTTAGAATTGGAGACCCAGAAATGAACCCACACAATTATGGTCACTTGATGTTTGACAAAGGAGCTAAAACCATACAGTGGAAAAATGACAATATCTTCTACAGTTGGTGCTGGTTCAACTGTCAGTCTACAAGTAGAAGACTGCGAATTGATCCATTCCTATCTCCCTGTACAAAGATCAAGTCCAAGTGGATCAAGGAACTCCACAAAAAACCAGATACACTGAATCTAATAGAAGAGAAAGTGGGGAAAATTCTCTAACAGATGGGCACAGGGAAAAAGTTCCTGAGCAGAACATCAATGACTTGTGTTCTAAAATCAAGAATAGACAAATGGGACCTCATAAAATTACAAAGATTCTGTAAGTCAAAGGACACTGTAAATAGGACAAAGCTGCAACCTACTGATTGGGAAAAAATCTTTAACAATCCTATATCCGATAGAGGGCTAATATCCAAGGTATACAAAGAATTCAAGAAGCTAGAATCCAAAGATCCAAATAACCCTATCAAAAATGGGGAACAGAGCTAAACAGAGAATTCTCAACTGAGGAAACTCGAAAGGCTGAGAAGCACCTAAAGAAATGCTCCACATCCTTAGTCATCAAGGAAGTGCAAATCAAAGCAACCCTGAAATTCTACCTCACACCAGTCAGAATGACTATGATCAAAAACTCAGATGACAGCAGATGATGGCAAGGATGTGGAGAAAGAGGAACACTCTTCCATTGCTGGTGGGAATGGAAGCTGATACTACCTCTCTGGAAATATGTTTGGAGGACCCTCAGAAAAATGAACATAATACTACCTCAGGACCTGGCTATTCCACTCCTGGGCATATACCCAGAAGATGCTCCAACATGTAATAAAGACACATGTTCCACTATGTTCATAGCAGCCATATTTATAATAGCCAGAAACTAGAAACAACCCAGATGTCCCTCAACAGAGGAATGGATACAGAAAATGTGGTACATTTACACAATGGAATACTACTCAGCTATTAAAAACAATGACTTCATGAAATTCACAGGCAAATGGATGGAACTTGAAAATATCATCCTGAGCGAAGTAACTCAGTCACAAAAGAATGAACATGGTATGTACTCACTGATAAGTGGTTACTCACCCAAAATTTCGAAATACCCAAGACTCACTTCACAGAAACCATAGGGCTGAGTGTGAGGTCCCAGATGGAGGACTTGGAGAAGGGACTGAAGGAGCTGAGGGAGTTTGTAGCCCCATAGAGGGAACAACATTGTCAAATGCCCTGACCCCTCGATACTCCCGGAGACTGGATAACCAACCAAAGAATACACATGGAGGGACCCATGGTGCTGGCCACATATGTGGCAGAGGAGTGTCTTGTTAGACATCAGGGGGAGCAGAGGCCCTTGGGTCTGAGGGTGTTAGATCCCCCGTATAGGAGAATGCCAAGGAGGGAAGATGAGAGCTGATGGGTGGGTGGGTGGGGGAATACACCCATAGTGGCATTGCAAGGGGGAGTGAATGGGGAGGTTGCAAATGGGAGATCTGGAAAGGGGGAAGCATTTGAAATGTAAGTAAAGTATGAAAAAAATAAAATAAAACTTTCAAAACCTATAGAATATGAGGATTGGAGCCTAAGTGGGAGCTCTAAATATCTTTTACAAAATCAGAGATATCTCAAATTAATATTTTAATGTTATGGCACTGGAAAAAAAAACTTAGATCAAACTGAAGGAGCAGATGGTAAAAAGTAATGGTGGGGCAGAAAGTGGAGAAACAGAAACAGAACAAGCAAGACAGAGACAGGAAACAGAAAAAATTAACAAAATAAAAAGTCAGTTTTTTGAAAAGTTAAGTCTGTACTGACATACCCTTAAGGAAATTAACCAAAAAGAAAGAGAGTGAAAGGCCAAATTGATAAGATTGGATATGAAATGGAGATATTACTAAAAGTATAATTCAAATTCAGGAAATTATACAGTAATACCTTAAAAAAAATTCTTCCACAAAATGGGAATATCAAGAAGAAATATATCAGTTTCTAGATGCATATGTTCTACTTGAAATTGAAATGAGACAAATTAAGTAGACATATATCAGAAATATTAAAGTGGTAATAAAATAAACTTCTTGTTAACTTAATCCCTGTCCTAGGTCAATTTTTAAAATATCTCCAGCCCTAAATTAAGGCAAAACCAATATGCTTCTCAATCTTTTTCATAAAATACCAAATAAAAAATTTCAAACTCCATGAAGCAGCCATTATACTGAGCAAAGTCAAGTATTTACAAAATGAAAAATTAAAGTAATAGACTAATTTTCTCAATGGTCATTGATATAAAAACTCTCAATAAAACATGAACACATCTAATTAAAAAAAAAAAACACATTGAAAGGTTTTTTTTGTCATGAACACCTCGGCTTCATTCCAGAGATTCTGTGACAGTACTACATATATAAAAGAATAAATTAACTTCATAAACTGCTACAAGCCCAAAAAACATAATCATTTTAATAGATGTAGAAAAGACCTCTTCATAGAAAACATCTTTTCATAAAAAGAATATAGAGGATTGAGGATGGTGGGAATGTATATTAGCACAATAAAAGTTATATGTGATGAACCTATAGCTAACATTATGATTAATGGAGGAAAACTTGAAGGTGTCCAACCGATAGGGATCAGGAATAGATAAGGTTATCTTTCCTTCCACATGTTTTTAAATTCAGACTTAGCTAGAGACATAAGAGGAGGAATAAATGGGATACAAATAGGAAAGGAAGAAGTCAAGGGATCTCTATTTGCCGATGATAAAATTTTATACATAAGAGTCCCTAAAGACAATTATAAAATTCTTACAGCTAATAAACACTTTTAAGCATGTGACCAGATAGAAAATTAACATACAGAACATCAGTAGCCTTCCTATATAACAATGACAACCATACAGAGAAAAATAAAATGGGTAACAATGACATTAACAAAAGCTTCAAAACAAATAAAGTAAGCATACAAAGAAGCAAGCAAACAAACAAAATCCTTGGAATAAACTTTAATAAGAAATACATGACTTCTGAAATGAGTTCTTTAAAGCAATGAACAAAGAGACTAGGGGAGCTACTAGGAGATGGAAAAGCCTTCTGAACTGATAGATCAGTAGAATTAATTATGTGCAAATGGTTATCTTATCAAGCAATCTATAGCTTCAATGAAAGCCATGTCACAATACCAATACACCTTTTTCACAGAAGAGAAATCTAAAATTCATATAAAAAAGAAAACAAATAACCAACCAAAATTAACCAAAACATTCCAAAGGGCTGAGGGAACATGCTAGGAGTATTCTGGCACAAACAGACATGTAGATCAATAGACTATAACCAAGGGACCAGATACAAGGCCACATAACACCATTCTTCATTGTTTGAAAAAGGTTCCAAAAGTATACTTAGAGAAAATACAGCATGAAAAAAATTGGATATTTACATGTATAAAATGAAAATAAATGCTTATCTCTCACTGTGCACAAAACCCTATCACAAATGCATCTTAAATCGTATATAAATAAAACACAGAATAAAATTGCTAGAGGGAAAAGTTAGAAAACTCTGAGATATACAATACAGGAAATGGTTTTTCAAGCACAACTCTGGTAACTCATGGATAAGGCACAATTTAAAAAATAAAAAAAATATATATATGAAATTTAAAAGTTTCTATAGAGCAAAGAGACCCATGAAGTGTGAGCACTGCAGAATGAGAGAAGCGTCTTTGCTATCTTTATATCCAACAGACTATTAATATCTGGAACACACCAAGAAATAAAAAAAAAAATCTAAACTTTTAGAAAGTAAACACCCAATTAAACTGTATCCTTGAGTCTGAACAGAGTATTCTCACAAGAAGAAATACAAATATCTAATGAACACTTTTAAAAGTGTTCACCATCATTAGCCATCAGGGAAATGCTAATTAAAATGAATTTGAGATTTTATTTTATTCTAGTCAGAGAGGTTATTCTCATAAAATCAAATAATAAATTTTGGGGAAATATAGGAATGAGGAGTTTTTGTTTGCATTGGTGGGATGTAAACTTACAAGACCACCATGGAAATCAGTTTAGAGCTTCCTAAAATAGCTAACGATCAAATTACCTTAAGTCCCAGCTATACGATTTCTTGGTATATTCCCAAAGGAAAAACTGTTCTATGATAGAATTATTTGAGTACCTATTATTATTGCCAACATCACAATAGCCAGGAAATAGATTCAGCTTAGTAGTCTATTAACAAGTGAGTGGGAAATAGATATACATGGATTATATTCAACAATAAGGAATAACAAAATTTGTAGGCCAAAGTGTTAACTAGAAAAATTATAGTTTATGGCAATCCAGATCCAGAAAGACAAATGCTATGTTTTCTCCCATATGTAAAGGATAGCTTTGCATCTTTAAATTTTTAACTTGGTGCCTCTGTAAGACCCTGGGAACTAGAAAGAGTTGAGTGGGGAGGAGGATGCCTTTAGTGCAGTAATGGGGTTATAGCAGAGCAGAGTTGACAAGAAAATAGAGAAAAAGAATACTGAGAGTGGAAAGATATAAGCAGCAAAGGGATAAAAGACAAAGGAACAAGGGAGAGAGGACTAATGAAAATAAAGTATGCATAAACAGCCATATAGGAAGCCACTACAATGTAAGGCAGGTAGAAAATTACAAGAGTGATATCCTCCTTGATAGTAGAAAATGATGTTCTTAAAAGCCATAGATACCTAAATAAAAGTGACAGTAGCAGATGTTATACACACCTTGCATAGATTAAATTTAGTGGGGCATGAAATAAAACAAAAAGAAATGAATGTGGGGAAGGAACTTATAATCAAGGGGGAAGAACTTCTAGTCAGCTCAGCTTGTCTTTACAGATTTTATACTCCTGGAACAGGTCTAGTCAATCTGGTTGATTTTGTAGATTTCTTAAGTCCTTTAACTTATTTTTTCTCTGTAGTTACTGAGCTTTTTAGCATGATGGTATATTTCACTTTCCATTAGAACATCCTGTGTCTTATCAAGCTTTCCTTCAAGATAGAAGGTTTCACCTCAGTGAGAATCCCTACATAATACAAATTTACTGTTTGATATATAATTTACTCCCTTTGTGATGCTTATATTTAAAGTTACTATTAATTATTTCTTATTTATTTATTTATTTATTTATTTTTAATCACTTTACATCCCGATTGCTAACCCCCCTCTCTATAACCCCCTCTGGCAATCATTTCTCCCATCCTACCCTCCCCTTCTTCTCAGAGCATGGAGGCCCTCCCTTGGTATTCTTCTAGCCTAGGCTTATCCTCTCCAACTGAGGCTAGACAAGGCAGCCCAGCTAGAAGTACATATCCAAAAGGCAGACAACAGCTTTTGGAATAGTCCCCACTCCAGTTGTTCTGGGTCTGCATGAAGACCAACCTGTAATTTTGCTACATCTGTGCATGGGGCTTAGGTCAAGCCTATGTATGTTGGTTGTATGGTGGTTCAGATTTTGAGAACCCTAAGGGTCCAGGTTGGTTGACAATGTTGATTTTCCTGTGGAATTCCTGTCTCATTCAGGGCCCTTGATCCTTCTCCCAACTCTTCCATAAAAGTCTCCAAGCTCCATCGACTGCCTGGTTATAGGTGTTTGCACGCATCTGAATCAGCTGCTGGGTGTAGACTCTCAGAGGACAGCCATGTCTGCCAGCATAACAGAATATGATTAATAGTGTCAGGGAATGATACTTACAGATGGAATGAGTATCTAGTTGGGCCAGTTATTGCTTGACCATCTGCTCAGTTTCTGCATCATCCCCTGTCCCTGCATTTCTTGTAGACACGATAAATTTGGGGTAGAGAGATTTGTGGTGGGTTAGTGTCTTTTTTGCTCCAATGGAGTTCCTGCCTTGCTAAAGGGTCTCTTCAGGTTTCATATCCCAAATGCTGTGGGGCACAGCTAAGGTTATCCTCATTGATTCTTGGGTGCCTATCTTATCTCAGGTCTCTGGCATGTCCTTGAGATGACCCCACCTTCCTCCATTCATTCTCAAGGCCATCTAGCCATCTCTCCTTTCCCGCCACACTCCTGATCCTGAACCCCCTTATTCTGCTCTTCATCCCTGCTCCCACCGAATTCCCCCCACCCATCTGCCTCCTATGACTATTTTATTCTACATACCTGGTTGTCTGCACTAATGTTCCCACCATGATGGCTTTGCATCTAATAGGCCACATTATTTCAATCTGTCAGACAAAATTACAATCCTGTCCTTCTCGATAACAAAAAACTTCAGAGATGACAAAAACTGTTGCTGAATCTTTTAAAAATAATTCTGTGACCTAAATGTTTAAAACAGGCTCAGAGAAAATATTAAATGACCGTTCCCATTTAACATTTGCCCCATATATGGTTGTCTCTTCTCATTAACAGCATCCCTTTCTAAAGGAGGCTATAGATTATATTCAATGAACCACAGAGAAGTGTCATCAGCAACTAAAGCCCTTAATTCTTATTAGGATTCACTCTTGGCATTGTATATTTAGATACAAGAAATGTCTCGCATTCTAGAATATCTCACTGACCTTAAAAAGGCTCTTTTTACCCTGTTATGTTTGGCCTGCTCATCATCTTCTAATCCCAAGTACCACTGTAGTACCGCTCTGTAGTTACTTCTTTCTTTTTTGTTTCATTATTTGCCAAAATGATATATTATTGAATCCTTGGAGTAAAGATTTTCTTCAAACTGTGATCTAGTTTGAATAAGAATAGTCCCCATAGGTACTCTTGGTCCCCAGTTAGTAAGATTGTTTAGGGAGGATTAGGAAATATGGCCTTTCTGGAAGGGGGTTGTCACTGGGTGATTGGCTTTGACGTTACAAACTCCTATGACTTTCCCAGTTAGATCTTTCTCTGCTGTGCGCTTGTTTATGGATCAGATGTAAACTCTCACCTAATGTGACTGTGCTTGCCATTGTGCTGTCATGGACTCTAACTCACCCCCCTGACTGTAGATAGGTCCTAATATCTTTTTCTGTCTATCAGTTGCTTTGATCATGGTGTCAGGACAGCAAATTAAGACAGATATGTTCTCATTGCTTATAGTGCACTCCTTATCACTGCTAAATTGTGTTCTATTGTCAGCATGTGCCAATTGTTTTATTCAGATGCCTACTAAAGGACACTCTGATGAATCTGAGTGGGGCCTTTAAGAAGAAAGTTGCTGTAATCATCTGTGCACAAAATTTTATGTGAATGTATATTTTTACTTTTTTGAGATAATTGCTGTGGAGTGTTCCTAGAAAGTTCTAAGGCTCTAAGTTCCAAGATAGGATTATGTGTGGTCTTAAAATATAACTATAATTCAGAGACCTTTTTCACACCTTTCTGCAATGCGAGACATCACTGTTAACCTTAGTTCCTGGAAGAGTTCAGTGTCACCATGGTTTTTCACTTTGGCCCTTCTAACAGGTAGGTCATGATTATCTGTGGCTGTTTTAACAAGCAATTCCCTGATCAACACATTGAATATCTTTTCACGTGCTTAATGCACATCTTCTGTGAGGTGTCTCAGTTTTTTACACAATTTTATAATAAACTTAATTTTCATTTAGTAGAGTGTATTTCATTTTGCAATATTTTCCTGAATCTATTTCAACTTCTCTTTAATGTGGTAAATGAACTCAAAACATTTCCTTTTTATCCCCATTTTGTTTTAATAGGTTTTCTGTTAAGAGATGCAGTAATTCTAAACTCCTATCTCTATACCCATAGATTAGTACAGCTCTCAGAGCTCATTAAAGAAATTTCTATGTGCATTCGTTGCAGAAACTCATAACTGCTCAAATTGCCTAGGAAACATAACTGTGAACTGATCAGCCAGAAATGAGACATTTATATAAACATCCCCTTCTTAATGCTCAGTTACCATTCAACAGAAGAGGAGGAACAAAGAGTGAATGAGCCATAGGTCAAGGGGGGGAAGAGAAGCAAAACAGCATTTTCTGTATATGTCACAATTTCTCACTCATGAACTGACAGCAGCTGTGGTAGTCTCCACAAGATCTGACAAGATCAAGACAGCCAGCATTCTAGCTCATAGTTAGGAAAGGATTACTAGCCCCCATCCTTAACTGAAGAGCTATGGACCACTGATGGCTTCTTCTGAAGGGATGGATAATCAGTTGTGTTATATTACTTGTAGCTAAGTGTGAACGATGTTGTTTCCCTGATTTCTTTCTCAGATCATTGTACATATATTGGGGGGTTTTTCTTTTGTTTTGTTTTTAGTTACTTTGTATCCTGCCACTCTGCTAAAGGTGTTTATCAGCTATAGGAGTCCACAGTCAGAATTTTTGTGCTCCCATATGTATACTGTCATATCCTATGCAAATAATGTTAAATATAGCTAATCTTCAAGTGCTATATTGACTAGATAGGAAAAGAGAGGACAGCCTGTCTTATCCCTGATTTTACTGGGATTCCTTTCAGTTTCTCTCCATTTAATTTAATGTTGGCTATTGACTTGATATATGTATTATTTTATTATGTTTAGGTGTGTGCCTTTTATTCCTGATGTCTCCAAGCCTTATTTCATAAAGTGGTGTTGGATTTTGTTAATGTCATTTTTAGTTTCTTTTTCTTTTTCTTTTTTGATACTTTATTTACATTTCAAATGTTTCAAATGATAGGGTTATTTGGATCTCTGGAGTCTAGCTTCTTGAGTTCCTTGTATATATTGGATATTATCCCTCTATAGGACATAGGATTGGTAAAGATCTTTTCCCAATCTATAGGCTGTTAGAGCTTTCTTTACACAACTGTTTCAATTGTGTCCCATAAGTTTGGGTATGTTTTTAATTCATTTACATTGAATTCTAGAAAATCTTTATTTATTTCCTCTTTGACCCAGGGTTCATGCAGTAGAGAATTATTTTGTTTACATGAGATAGTAAGTTTTTTGTAGTTTCTCTTGTTATTGAAGAGAAACTACATTCTCATTCCCTTAATTCATTGTGGTCTGCTGAGATGCAGTTATTATTTTCTTGTATTTGTTGAGACTTGTTTTGTGACTGGGCATATGATTGATTTTGGAAAAGTTTCCATAAATTGCCAAGAATATGGTATATTCTTTTGTGTTTTGGTGTCATGTTTTGTAGATATCTGTGAAGCTTATTTGAGTCATGATGTCTATTAGTTGCATTATTTATATGTTTATTTTCTGTCTGAATGACCTGTCCATTAGTGAGAGAGAGAGAGGTATTGAAGTCTCTGACCGTTAATACTTGTGATTTGATGTGAGATTTCACCATAAGTACTGGTTCCTTTATTATTATTATTATTATTATTATTATTATTATTATTATTATTATTATATTGTCATTATCATTATTAATTTATTTTTTCTTTTTTTACACTCCACATTTTATCCCCCTTCTGGTCCACTATCTGACTGTTCCACATCTCGTATATCCTCCCTTCCCCCCTTTTTTCCATGAGGACTTCCCCACTCCCAAACCCCCACCCCACCTAACCTCTAAACTCCCTGGGGCCTCCAGTCTCTTGAGGGTTAGGTAAATCATCTCTGATTGAACACACACCCGGCAGTCCTCTGCTGTATGTGTGCTGGGGGCCTCATATCAGCTGGTGTATGCTTCCTGGTTGGTGGTCCAGTGTCTGAGAGATCTGGGGGGTCCAGGTTAATTGAGGCTGTTGGTCCTCCTACACACAGCAGAGAATGCTCTAACTGAGAAAGGCACCTGTGTTTGAAGCCTCAAAGCCAACCCCCCAGTGACAACCCCCTCCCAGAAAGACCATACCTCCTGATTCTTCCTAAACAATCCTTCCAACTGGGGATCAAGTATTCCTATGGGGACCATTGTTATTCAAACTACAACATAGTCTGAAGAAAATCTATACTCCAAGAACTCAATAATATATCATTTTGGCAAATAATGAAACAAAAAAAAGAAAGAAAGAACTACAGAGCTGTACCCCAGTGGTACTTGTTCCTTTGTGATCTTGTTGCTGTTTCATTTGCAAATAATTTCAGAATTGATAAATCTTCTTGGTGGCTTTTTCCTTTGATGAGTATGAAGTATCTTTTTTATCTCTTTTGACTAATTTTTGTTGAAAGTTCATTTTGTTAGATATTGTAATTTCTACACCAGCTTGCTTTTTTTGGGTAAGTTTACTTGAAAATCTTTTTTTAAGCCGTTTAATCTGAAGTAATGTTTATTTTTGATGTTTAGGTATGTTTCTTGTCTGCAGCAGAATGATGGATCCTATTTTCACAGCCATTCAGTTAGTCTTTGTCTTTTTATTAGAAAATTTAATCCAAAGTTGTGGAAAGATTTTAATGACCAATGTTTGTTAATTCCTTTTACTTTGATGGTGGTGGTAGTGTGTCTGTGTGTGTGTGTGTGTGTGTGTGTGTGCGCGCACATGCTTGCCTCCCTTCTTTTGTCCTTCTCTGTGTGAAATTATTGAGTTTTTGAGTTTTCTTGGGTGTATTTAGCTCCCTTGATTTGGCCTTTTCCTTCTAGTATCTTCTGTAGGGATGGATTTATGGATGGATATTGTGTAAATTTTGTCATGTAATCTCTTGTTTCTCCATCTATGGTAAATTAAAGATTATTTTTTTCTAAACTGTAGGCTGAGCTGGCATCTGTGGTCTTTTAGGAACTGTAAGACATATGTCAAAGGCTTTCCACATTTAAGAGCCTCTGTTGAGTAGCCAGATGCAATTCTAGTTGATCTTCCTTTATATCTTTCTTGACTTTTTCCCCCCTTGCAGCTTTTAGTGTTTTTTCTTTGTTCTGTACATTTAGTGTTTTGATTATTATAGGAAGATTTTCTTTCCTTGTCAAATCTATTTGGTATTTTGTAATCTCTTTGTACATTTAAAGGCATCTCTGTCTTTAGGTTAGAGACATTTTCTTCTATGATTTTGTTGAAAGTATTTTCTTGGCCTTTGAGCTAGAAGCCACTTTCTTCTTCTTCTCCTTCTCCTTCTCCTTCTCCTTCTCCTTCTCCTTCTCCTTCT
>JADRCH010000076.1:7431023-7655605 GCA_019843965.1 Rhynchomys soricoides | reverse complement strand
CTTCTCCTTCTCCTTCTCCTTCTCCTTCTCCTTCTCCTTCTCCTTCTCCTTCTCCTTCTTCTGTTGGTGATGCCTACATAAGCAGTTCCTGTTCCTTTACGTAGATTTTCTATTTCCATGACCTGTTTTACAAATATGTCTAGGTTTGTGTCAAGGTGACACATGCTAACTGACACATGTAAAGTAGGAAGGAAAACACTACCTAAGGCCCAGTGTATTCATCCAAGTAAACCATAGGTGTCTGCCCAGGTAATGTTTCATCAAAAAACAAATCACATGGTAAATCAGGAAGGTAATAGAAGCATTTAATGAAAGAAAGTCTCTCTAATTGTTAAGTACTACTATGGCATAGAAACTAAACTATTTGCCTTCGAAATTCATGATGGCCCTGGAAAGAACTACAGGAATAAAAAGGGAGACGACCCTGAGGAAAAGAAGGTCCAGTGACAGGCCCAAATTGGGGTCCAGCTCAAGAGGAGGCCACAAAGCTATTACTATTATTGATGCTATGGTGTGTTCACCAAAAAGGGGCCTATCATACCTGCCTGCCAAAAGACCCAAAAAAATAACTGAAAGAGTCCTATGCAGATGATTACATCCAACCAATGGATAGAAGCTGGTGACACCTGTGGTTGAATTAGGGAAAAACTGGAAGAATCTGAGGAGCAGAACGACCCTATAGGAAGACCAGCAGCCTCAACTAACCTGGACCCCTGAGACATCTCAGACATTGAGCCACCAATCAGGCAGCCTACACCAGCTGAGATGAGGCCCCCAGCACATTTACAACAGAGAACTCTGGGTCATGATTCAGTCCGAGAAGATGCACCTAACCCTCAAGAGACTTGAAGCCCCAGGGAGTGGGGATCTCTGGTGGGGTGGAGGTTGAGGGGGTAGGAACATCATCTTGGAGATGTGTAGAGCAGAGATAAAGTATGGGACATGGAACAGTCCGAGAGTGGACTGGGAGGGGGATAAAGTCTGGACTGTAAAAAAAAATAATAATAATAAACTAAAAAATAAATTAAAAAAAAAAAGAAAAAGAAATAACCCGAAATATTGTGATAAAACAAGCTAATAAATAAAGGTTAGGACACCCTGAGATGTTCATGTCCTGCCTTTTGTATGCATTGTATGCAGCCATGGCATGTGAAGAAACGAATAGCTAGGCCTGAAGGTAGTAAATCTGTTGTACTTAAAGTTAATGCCACACACAAAGAAATTTTAAATATGAAACAATTTCAGAGACTGCCTTTAAATAAGAGACTAATTTCAATATATGTATGTAGTTTAGCCCAACTGTGTAGCTTAAAATTATAAGACTTTAGTTTTATACTTTTAAATCCTTTTTATACTTTTATACTTTTTTATACCTTTAGTTTTACTTATAAAACTAGAATAATAAGAACTATCTCTTCTCTGAAGTACTATAGCGATTAAAATGTACTAATTCTCTAATGCTCGTGGTATAATGTCTGGCATTTGTAAACCACCAAGGCAGAGTAATACATCATAAGCATCATAGTAATTACCCAGGCCATTTGAATAAAAATCTACAAGAAGATTTTACCACAGTGGTTCACTTCTTTATGCATGCTTCTATGTTCTATGTTCAGAATACTAATTAAAAGAACACTATTATGCACCTCTGAAACCTTTATTATTTTCCTTAGCTGAGAATGACATCTATTTGACATGTTCTGAGCATCTCTGCATATATCTGATGCTCCAACATCTTTTTACATTTTCCTATCATTTATTTCTCTTCGGAAGGAGATAAATTGATTAAGTTCTTTTGCACAAATTGAACCTGGGATGCTTTCATTTAGTTGAGAGATTACATTCTATTTTGGACTTGAAGAAGACCCAGAGGTTTTCCTGCTTGTTATGTTTGGCATTCATTATATTATGCTCATCAGATATCTCAGAGCACATGTGCACATTGATTAAAACAACAAAATGATTAAAGCAATATATCAGTGGAAACACAAAATTTTCATTGAAATTCCTTTTGAGGACCAGCAAGAACAGGCATTTGATTCACATGGCTCACCTTTGGCAAGGGAATTTCCAAAAGTAGAAAGTTGTCGCAAGACGACCAAGGATACTTTATAATTAGCAATTTGAAATCATTAGCCCTATTGTCTCCTTTTTCTAAAGAGTGATGTTCACATAAATCAGTCTTAGCCTTTGGCAGTTTCAAAATTCTTATTACCAAAATAATTCCATTATCATATGTGATGATGAATGGCTACATTAATTCACATCTCATTTTAGTGAAAAAAGTAACAGGTTTTGTCAAAATATTTAATAATTATGACAGCACAGGTGTACTTCCGTTGTACTCAAGTCTGTTGTAATTATTGTTTTAGACAGCATGCACTCAGTGAAGATTGCACTTTAACACTCTTAGAATATAATCAAACATGTGCAAGTAGGTTTTACATATGAAAAGATTTTGAGAACAAGGCAAAGGATAAGAGCTCAGTTATTCTTTATGCTTATTATCATCTCTATATACATTAAAATTAAAACACTAATGAAATAATTTACAACATGCAATATATTTATATGTATATAATTTATGTATACTTATGTTTGTATATGTGTATATGCGTATAAGTATATGTATATATACATATATGTGTATGTTTATATATATTATGTATATATATATGCACGCACGTGTTTACATAAGGTCAGACATGTCACATTGAGGGAAGAACAAGAAATGAAAGTCATTGTAGCAAGGAACTTACTAGTTAGATACTTTATTAGCAATTGGCCATTTACTCAAGACTTTGGCAATATTCAGTAGTACTAACTGGGAGATGGTGCAGCATTAAGGAAGTTGAGGAAGGCAGATGGCAGGCTTGACAATAGGGGTTATTGAAAGGAAAATTTGGTAGTCCTATTGAATCCTTCTTTGCATCCTGGCTAGTATGAAGTGAGTAACTTCTTCCTGCTACTATGCATTTTGCCAAACAAGCCCAAAGTAACATGCCCACGTGACCACTCACTGTAACCTTTATCAACTTTTATTTGGTTAATTTGCTAGCTGTGTGTTTTGATGTGATGCAATGGTGTGAAATTTACTAGCACATTACTGATGTGTCAAAATCAATCAAATTGAAATTGAGTTTTGAGAAGAAAGGAAGACTACATTTAAAATGGTACAAAATGAGTAATTTTCAGAAAGATCCATTTATGATAATTTCTCAAGTGCATGAAAACATCCCTTGAGATAATCATAACCTAGTGCTGAATAAATTTTCCTTTAAATGCAATAATTTATGAGCTCTTGGACTCGCATGCAATTTTAGTGATTTGTCACAAGTTGACACATAATACTAGACAGGAAAGGCATAACCAAAGAGACGAAGTTGCTGTTCATTGGGCGTCTGTAGATGAGCAGGTGAATGTTTTGTGACTAGGGAAGAATTACAGTAGCTGCTCAGCAAGTAAGAATTAAAATGACCTGGTGATTTTTATTTTTCACATGACATAAAAGCAGACAAAATGTGGAAGAAAATGCAAACATAATCTTGTGAAGTAAGTAAGTGATATTCTGATTCCGATAGTAGAGCTTGGGTGTCTGTCTGCCGTGCCATAGTTACTTAACATTCCTGTTTGTATTGCTGCCTCCCTACCTGAGGACCTCTTCAGTGCATTTGCTTATGGTCTCCAGGTCTTTTTTTGGATGACTCTGTTTTACCAATCTCAAATTCTAGGTTTCCTTGTTTGTTTACTAATGTTTTAATTTCTCTCCCACATAAGATCCCTGCAAAGACAGTCTAAGCACATCTCTCTTAAAAGTTCTCAAAATAGTATTCTGCACTATTCAGGTGTTTAAATTATATACTACCTTGTGTGTGTGTGTGTGTGTGTGTGTGTGTTTGTATGCGAGCCAAATTTTGTGAATGGCTTAGTTCCCTTAGGGAGGGTAATAATGATTGGAAAGCTGACAGAATTATTGGATTACATAGGTTATAGCACTTATGTTTATACCTGGAATAATAAAGGCATCTTTTCTTACATGGCCCTCAGTCTATGTTAAAAGTATATCTTCCAGTAATGATTCTTCAATATTTTCTGAAAACACCATATACTTTTATGTCTTAATGGTTTGCTTTATCATGTTCTGTTCCTCCAGAATGTTTTCCAATCTTTCTTCCACTTGGCTGTATCTTCTTTCTCATTTAGATTTCAACACTAATGGTAATGACATGAAATCTTATGGGGTAGTCCACCCAGAATTAATGGCATGTTTACCTTCACCCCATTGTAGTGTAGTAATAATCTATTTGCATTGTAAATGTCAAAGAATTCATTCTGTCTTATATATAAATCACATAAATAGTTTAGATGGTTATCTTCTTTAATAAATGGAAAACTAGTTAAAAGTAGAAATGATGATATTTATTTTTGTGTTATTAACAGCAACTAGGAAAGTTACTGACTTACTATGCTCTGAATTAATAAAATAAAGTTATTAAACTGAAATTAATTTAAGCTCTTCTTGAAATATACTAAAACAATCAGAAATTGGTGATTGTTAATTTCCATGTAGTATATTCTGTATAATAAATAAATAAATAATATAATATTTATAATGTATGCCATGTTGATCTAAATTTTAAAATTTAGTAAAGGTACAGGGGAGAGTTAAAACAAATATCTTGTTAGAATGCAGAAATTAAGAGACATTTTGCAGTATAAATAGGAATAAAATTGTAACAAACCATGTAAAGGGCAATGTAATAAGAGACAATGATTTATTTTAAATTGATACGATCATTGAACAGGCACCTCTTCATGAAATCTATCCAAAGTAACATTTAGAAAAGCTTGCATAAATTTTAACTCTAAGAAGCTTGTAATTAAAGCATAAATAATAGTGAAAACACATATGTAAAACAATTTCTCAAAATAAAGGTTTGGGTACAGACAGTACATGTAACGTGCTTTATATTACAAGATAAAAACAGAATTAGATATTATATACAAACATGAAAATATATTTTTTTAATTTTTATAGTTTATTAAACTATATTGTAGATTATAGTTTTTTTAGATGCTATATCTTTGCTTGTTTGCCTCATTAATTTTTGTTAATATGTGACATTATTACTGAATAAAAAAATGATCTCATCTTATATTTAGTAAATATCTTCATATCAGTTTCCTCAATGGTCTATGGCATGTTATGAAAGAAAGAATCTAACATGAATATTTATTGATGACAACTCTTTGTGATTAGTTTTCTGCAAACTGATATGACTTTGTAGCAGCATCCTTAAGTGACCTTACACTTCCAGTGGTTGTTAATTCTTGGAATCTTTTCTATAATTCTTCAAGCTGCTTGGCTTTGCTGAAAACAGATAGCTGAATGTGGGGACACTGTTGGGTTTATTCATCACTGGCACTAAGAAGTAGTTCCTCACATTCTTCTCACATAATTTTCGATGTGTTTTGACAGAAGGAATGATGATTCTTTCTGGGTTAGACAGAAAACCACAACACACTCAGGAGGGTGGCTATATATTTTGACATTTGTACAATATTGTAGAGGATTACTTCCTCTTTTTTATTTATTTTTCTATATGTATCTAAGAAAAATATGGCCACTGTAACTTTGAGTATGTATACGTTCGATCTGAGCATCTCAGCAAGAACTTGTGCTACCCAGACACATCATAATTTCTCAGGAAATGCTTTTTTTAACTCTTTAACATAATATGTAATGTCTAACACTTAATGAACAAATTTTCCACTAGCTCCTAACAAATTTTAAGGTCCTTATTGATTCCTTTGTCATATTCTTTCTCATTTTCTTTTACATATTAAAATATTTCATTAAATTTTTTTTTAGCATTAAAATTTTAGTTAACAATGTCAAAGCATAACTGTACCAAGGAAAAAATTAAATAGCCAAAAAATTCTCTTTTCAAAGTCTGGAACAAATGGGCACAGGGGAAAAGTTCCTGAACAGAACAACAATGGTGTGTGCTCTAAGATGAGGAATCGACAGATGGGACCTCATAAAATTACAAAGCTTCTGTAAGGCAAAGGACACTGTAAATAGGACAAAATGGCAACCTACAGATTGGGAAAAGATCTTTACCAATCCTACATCAGATAGAGGGCTAATATTCAATGTATACAAAGAACTCAAGAAGCTAGACACCAGAGATCTAAATAACCCTATCAAAAAATGGGGAAGAGAGCTAAACAGAGAATTCTCAACTGAGGAAACTCAAATGACTGAGAAGCACCTAAAGAAATGTTCAACATCCTTAGTCATCAGGGAAATGCAAATCAAAACAACCCTGAGACTTCATCTCATACCAGTCAGTATGGCTAAGGTCAAAAACTCAGGTGACAGCAGATATTGGCAAGGATTAGGAGAAAGAGGAACACTCCTCCATTGCTGGTGGGAATGCAAATTGATACAACCTCTCTGGAAATCAGTTTGGCGGACCCTCAGAAAAATGAACATAATATTACCTGAGGACCCAGCTATTTCACTCCTGGGCATATACCCAGATGGTGCTCCAACATGTGATAAAGACACATGTTACATTATGTTCATAGCAGCCATATTTATAATAGCCAGAAGCTAGAAACAACCCAGATGTCCCTCCACAGAGGAATGGATACAGAAAATGCGGTACATTTACACAATGGAATACTACTCAGCAATTAAAAACAAGTGGTGGGGCACGCCTTTAATCCCAGCACTTGGGAGGCAGAGGCAGGCAGATTTCTGAGTTCAAGGCCAGCCTTCCCTACAGAGTGAGTTCCAGGACAGCCAGGGCTATACAGAGAAACCTTGTCTCGAAAAACCAAAAAAAAAAAAAAAAAAAAAATGATTTCATGAAGTTCTAAGGCAAATGGATGGAACTTGAAAATATCATCCTGAGCGAGGAAACACAGTCACAAATGAATGAATATGGTATATACTCACTATTAAGTGGTTATTAGTCCAAAAGTTCGAAATACCCAAGAGTCACTTCACAGTAATAGTAGGGCTGAGTGAGAGGTCCTAGATGGAAGAGTTGGAGAAGGGACTGAAGGAGCTGAGGGAGTTTGCATTCCCAGGGAGGCAGCAACAGTGGCAACTGGCCTGACCCCCCGATACTCCTGGAGGGACCCATGATGCTGGCCACATGTGCAGCAGAGGAGGGTCTTCTTAGCCATCAGGGGAAGGAGAGGCCCTTGGGCCTGAGAGTGTTAGATCCTCCAGTATAGGAGAATGCCAAGGAGGGAAGACGAGAGTGGGTGGGTGGGTAGATGGGAGAATACCCCCATAGAGGCAGGGAGAGGTGGTTGGAAATCGGAGGTTCCAAAGGGGAGATCTGGAAAGAGGGAAACATTTGAAATGTAAATAAAGTAGGAAAAAAAATATCACCAAAAAAAAAAAAACCAATCTCTTTTCAAATATATATAAGGCAAAAATGCATGAAACAGAATTTAGTTTGAAGTCAAGTTGGTTGAATCACATATGGAGTGCTGTTCAGAAAATTCCACTCATTTGTTAATTCCTTTTAGCTAAATAAAAGTTAAATTTCTCATACCTTCATGGAAATTTGTAGCTTTTTAAGGTGTCCTCTGAACCTTCTGATATAGACTGAAGGTCAGGCAATATTTATTATTTAAGGATGCTCCCAAGTCTTTGAAAATGACATTCCTGAATGGAAAAACTGATAAGCCATTTTAAAAAATTTATATCTCTAAGGAATAGAAAAACAATGTTCAATGACAATTCTGTAGAAAATGTTTGAAAATGGACATCAGATTTCGAGAGTAGGAAAAGTACCTGCTTAAAGTTTGGTGCAATTCTAGAAACACAGAAAGTCCTTGGTAGCTTTTAATGATATGTACTTCCATATATTGTCCAAAAAAAAAATGAAATAAGAAAGTTAAAAATAAGTATTACTATTTGTTTTAAAGTATATTTTACATAAACTACACGTTGAAGTCTCTGTTTATGCATTGTATTACACTGCTAACCTTTAGTTTTAGCTTACAATTAATTATTGTTAGAAGGAGAAAAGTGATGGAAGGCTTCTGTTCCTCAAACATGACACAAATGGGAATTAAGTTTAGATGCCCTGGCCTTGAGTACTGTTTGTCGTTAATCATTTATACATGTAGAAATCATGCCTCAAAGAAGTCACTCTCTCAGGCATGACTGGTAAATAAGGACAAGAGCTCTCACTACTTTTAAGAATATTCTTAATTTTCTTGCCTTTTGTACAGAAGTTACTTATGCTCCTTAGAATGACTCTCTGACTGACAATTTTGAAAACATTTCCTAAAGTGTTTTTGGAGAAAAAATGACTTCTTATTTTATCTTATGACTTAATTTCTTAAAAGAAAGATGCTGGTAGGATACATC
Source organism: Rhynchomys soricoides (assembly GCA_019843965.1). Taxonomy (NCBI): domain Eukaryota; kingdom Metazoa; phylum Chordata; class Mammalia; order Rodentia; family Muridae; genus Rhynchomys; species Rhynchomys soricoides. The sequence goes on along the minus strand of JADRCH010000076.1, from coordinate 7,647,204 downwards.
TCTTATAATTAATTCTACCCAATAGGACAGGATGCTTAAAAGTCAATTTGATCTTCAATGTTGTTTCACATAATAGGGTAGAGAGTGCTTCTTTATACATTGGAGATGATGTAAGATTAAGTGGAATTTTTCTTTTGAACGTTAATGTTATATTGATTAAGTAATATCTTTCTAGACAAGGGCCATTTCTCAAGAGTGAAGCAGCTCACTGATCAGTGTCATTCAGCAGTAGTTACTGGAATGTAATTTCTGTAACATTTCTGGAAGGTTACTACAGAAATATTTGCTGTATATATAAACAGTAATAAACATTTGTAAAGAAAAAATGTTCTACCAAAACATGAACAATCTGTTGTTTCAACTGTTGAGTTCACTTTGAACTTCAGAATGCTCCTGAAATTTTAAGAATGTTTATTTCAGGGTCTGGAAAGTGGTTTAGTAGGTAAGATAAATGGATGTTCTTTCAGAGAACCAAAGTGTGATTATCAGCGCCCACAAAGTGGATTAAAACCTTCTGTAATTCTACTTCCAGGATATCTCATGCTCTGTTCTAAAATCTGTGAACACAAGACACATGCATACATGCAGACAAATTTACATACACATTAAAAAATTAAACATAGAAACGGAAGGAACACAACCATATACCCATAAAGGGAATATTGCTTTCATATCAAAACCAAGTAAAGATACAACAAAAATACAAACTTTAGCACAGCATTCCTAATAAATAAAGATGTTAAAATCCTCTATAAAATACAATCTCAAAAGGAAGTAATAAGCAAAACACTAGATTTGTGAGGGTTGTCATCAGAGGACATTTGAGTTTTCAGTTAGAAAGCCATTGGAACTAATAACCATTAATGGTTATTTATGGATAGTTGGACAAAGTGGTGTTTGAAAGTTACAGGGAGGAACTTTGTTGAAATTTTGTTGTGAAAGCAACTTCAGAGAAGTTTCGCATATAGGAAGATAGATACCATAATAAAATACTGGTCAGTTACTTAAGGTGACATTATTTAAGGTTATAAATGACAGTCTAAGTTGGTTAGGTTTAATGGAGAATTTTTTAAAAAGCCTTTGAAGATTTGTGACCAGGTGAAAGGTATTTAAAATAGTAATCCAGGAGGATAAAAGCAAAAATGTATTAACAAGAGATCTTAAGACGATAAAGCAAGAGACTTGGGTGGTATTTTGGAGGAGAGTACTCGAATGTGAAATAGTGAGTAGGATAATTAAAATGGAATAATGACAACAAATTCTCATTCTCTCCACACACCTTTCTGCCCTTCCTTAATAATCACCACTTTGTGTTACATGTATACTAAACAAGACCTACAACTATGATGACAATTCAGGAATTAGTTACTAATTTAATAAGTTACAGTAACTTATGATAGTAACTTATGAATAAAAAGGAAAATGCACTATAATCCATATAGAATGGAAACAATACTGTGTATTTTTAATCTTCTACAATATAGAATAATTTTAATAGTAAAATGTTTATAAAGGCAAATGGAAATATGAAAAGAGGAGAGGGTAAAATGTATATAAACTGAAAAAGTCAAGAAGGGAATGAAGGTGAGATGAAATAGGATTTAAAGGCTGCTACTTCTCACTAGTCAGGACTATATAGCATCCGCCATAAGTGACATTATTCCCATTGTTTTGTAAATATATAATAATGCTTATATCAGTGTGATCATCCAGACATATTTCTCCTTTAATGAAGAAGAAACTGGTTCAAAGAAAGTTTGAGTCATAGCATCATTAGACAGCAAGAAAAAGAGCTGACATATCAACTAAGACCAACTTAGCCTTTAATTCATGTACCTAAAGTCTGTTCTCATTTGATAAAATCTATATATGGCTTTTATAGAATTTATCTGTTGCCTATACCCTTTCACAGTGGAGAGTTTTCAGCATTTTACACCTTATCAAGGCTTTTCTTAAAACCAATAACTTTCTCCCATTTTAAACTCTACATTTTTTTAATTGGATATTTTATTTATTTACATTTCAAATGTTACTCTTTGTTCCCAGTTTCCCCTCTGGAAACCCCCTATCCCATCCCCCTCCCCTGCATCTATGAGGGTGCTCCCCAACCCCCAACCCACTCCTACCTCCTTGCCCTGGCACTTCCAGAACTCTACATTTTTTATTCAGGAAAGTGGAGAGGAAGTACACAAAGTTGAAATGTGACTGATCATCAAGAATGATTCCATGCAGAGCACGTTAACATTAGAGAGCAGATGATATGTGTGAAGGGGTTGCTTGAATGTATGAACCTTGTGAGAAGGGGATTGCTTGAATCTACAAACCTGGTTAGCAACCCATATCCAACTGTGGAGAATTACCAGAGAGTTCCTCATGATCTCCATGTTTCTGTGTTACCCGTTGGTCACAAGGTTTATATTTTCCTCCAGATTCAGAGTAATGCTTTTGTATTGTTTTGGAAATTTTCTGAGTTCCCTTCACATCTCCCAGGTTTTGTTTTTTGACCCGTTAAAATGGATTATACAGATCTTGTCTCCCACAGCCTCCAATGCTTTGTAAAGGACTTCCCTTTGGGTTTAATTTTGGCTGTTTTCTGCTCCTATTTCCACAATACACTAAAGTTTAGTAATTAAGTCCTAAATTGTCCATTTCAACTCTGAACATTTAATGTGGGTTTGTATTATATTTCACATCCTTAATTAATTAACTCAAGTGGTTGTATCTTAAGACACAGATATAGGATGCAGTAGTCTAATTGTTTTAGTATACCCCTTCCTATAGTTCTGATACTTGTGTCAGGTCCAAGTCAATAAACAACATTTTGCATCTTAAATTAGTGGAGATATGAATGTATACATTTGTAGCAAACTTCAAGTTGATTTTGATACTGTAAGTCCATTCATACCCTGTGAAAATCTATCCAGTATTTTTTTCTCTTTTGATTTTCTAGAGTTAATAAGTCGATGGAAGGAGCATAACACATGTCTGTGTAACTTTCAATGCTAAATAATTATTATGATTTTTTTAGACCACTATTTTCATTCACATCATTTCTCTATTAGTGTTAAGGGAGAGAAAATGGTTGGAAATATTTCTGTTTATGCCAAATATTAATAATTAAACTCATAATGGAGAAATAGTTTAAGATGGATTCATTTGTTTATAACCAAATATTCTTATAATGTCTGTCTTCATTCCTTATTTTTATGTCTTCAACTTCCTATTCTCTATTTTAGTAGGAAAAACATTACAAATCAAAATTCCTTGCAATCACAGATCAGTGTAACTCCTCTGTGGTGCAGTTACTACATAGTTCTCAGCAGAGCACACCAGGTGTCCATTTCCAAACACAGAACTTATTTTTGTTTTCTTGCTCTGTCATTGTAATTATAGAATATTGACTGAATTTGAAAGAATATTTATTTGTTTCAGAAAATTATACACTAACAATGGAGTCTGATTAATTTCTGACTATACTTTATATCTAAGTAAACTTCTAAAATAGAAACCTGACACTTGAAGTTTGATCAGGCTTTTTTAATTGAATTTAGAATTAACTTTGCTATTTTTCACTGAGATTTTCTCTCTTTACTATTTTCTGGTCAGTTACTCTGTTTTTGGTCTTGTTATATAACTTTTTTTTATGACCTTTTGCCAATGTTTTATCAAATATATCTGTAAAAAGTACACAACAAAGCAAAATGAAGAAAGGGCTTCAGTAAGAGTGTGAAGGTACATCAACACCTGAACGACAGCCCTGTATTTCACAAAATAACTTCTAAAATATGGTGTTTCTTAAGTATGTTCTCAACTCTGTTGTTTATGATATTCATTTCTTAGGCAGAAAAAATAATACATTGCTATAAAAAATACATCGAAGGCTATGTATAAGCAATAAAAATGAAGTCCTGTGAACTCCTCATTCAGGTAAGAGTAGGAGCAGAAAGTGGTAAGGTGTTTCAAGTCCTCTTGCGTTTTGCTCAGGAATGGAAGCATACAGTATGAAGGAAGTCTTTATGTCTGAGAGAAAGGGTGTTTCAAATCCTTTTTTACAAGAAAACTTTTGGCAACAAGTGAAACTATGGTGCTAAGTTTTCTAATGAGAGTAAATTACAGATGATTAAGGATCATGTACCACTTTCAGAAAGCTTGTGAGAAGGAACTGCAATGTCCACCATGTGTCCATTTTAGAATCGAGTTACTCAGTATCTTTTGATGTACTTTTCTCCATCATTGACTAAAATTTCAGGAAAGTATTAATTGTTCATTTATCCATGTGAAATAAACACATGACATTGTAGTCCATTAATTCAGAAAGTGTTTTTTTAAAGAAATATTAACACTCAGGAGGAAAGAACAATCACATCCTTCTTGCTAGCTCTAGAAGTTTTAGGAAAGGATTCAAACAAAACACAACAAAGCAAAATATTGTATAAAGAACCATACTTAGAGACATCTACCTCTTTGATTGACATTCCATAAAATAAAAAACATTTTGTGTATGGAAAACAGGGGACCATTTAGAGTATAACTAGAAAAGCAAAGTGTCTCAAAGCTATTTACTCACAAACTAGGTTAATGTGGTGATAGTCAATACCTACCGACACCTAGGTACACAACCATACTACAAGGGGAAAAAGAGTCTCACTCCTCAGAAGTGAAAGTTTTGTTTATGTTATAAACTTCCTTTGACTTAATATAAAACTACAGTCAATCCTTCTTCTATGTTGAATGTTCAGTATTGACAGAAGCATAGTGTATTTTTCCTATATAAAGTTATAAAATTTTTACTCCATGTATTAATTTCTAAAGGAATAAATGAAAACCTAATCTAGACAGTTGAACTGTCTAGAGTTAAATATTAAACTATTATTTCATGTTTAGTTGGAAACCATTAAAAATGTCTCATCCCTGTTTCCTGTCTACATCCCAATGATCTTATCCACCTATACTTCTTGTTGGAGGGGATGTTTACAATGTGAAAGTAGTTCAGTTAAATAAGAAACAGACATGCTAAGGATGATGATGCATAATCTCTATCCAAGGTCTCAGAGAAAGAAGAAGGTGGATTTTTGTGAGTTTGAGAAAATCTGATCTACCTACATGGCACCTTCCAGGCCAGACAGGTATACATAGTGTGAACCTTTTTACAAATAAAACAACTCACATATATCTTTTGCTAAGCATAAATCCAAATAGTCAATAAGTAGATGACTAAATACTCAATATTACTTTATCACTATGAACATGCAAATGATTGACAGTGAGTGCCACCTCATATCCAGGATCTCCTGCAGAATCAGGAAGGATGTGAATTGTTTGGGGGGCTCTTGCTTCTCCTGAAGCATCTTGTAAACTTCGGATTCCTCTCCACTGGGGGAGGTCTTTGACTCCATAGCATAGTTGAAGTTAGAGATGTTTTCAGATGAGTGGAGGCCAGTTGGGTTGTTGTACATGTTTGTGATGACCAGGGTGCTTGGAGCAGGTAAGGCAGTAGATAGCATGGCACTTCGGTTGTGGGCACTTCCTGTGTGCAGGACTTCCTGGGGTTCCAACGTTAAATTCATCTTGTAGGGCTGACATTTCCCCCCCCTTGGTCACTAGAGTAGACCAAATCTTCTGTTCAGACCTGGATATTGTGAGCGCCATGTTGTCTTTGCAGCCCTTGATTTTTTTTTCTAAGCTTCCAAGTGTGTCATACTGCTGGTATCTTCCCCATTGAGGGCTGTGACTAAATCTCCAATACATAAATTACCTATAGCAACCTTGCTTCCGAGAGTGATCCGGGAAATGGCCAGAGGTTGCTCAAAGTTCTTGCCCCCCACGAGGCAGAAACCCCAGGGTTCTGGGCCATGTAGAACAATCTGCTGAATGGTCATTGCTAGGCACAGTTGGAGGGGACAGACGGTCAAAGCACAGAACAGTGCGGCACGCGGGACTCCGAGAGCAGTTGTTGAGAAGCAGGTTCTTACCCAGCATTTGCTACTGGCCCTCAAAGGTCAGCCACTCTGGAAGGCGTATCAGGACATAAGTAGGTAGTCTAAACAGAGGCCTCTCAAATTTCTATGAGCCAAGCTCTACTCACCTCTCCGACTATCTGAAAACATTTTGACGGGCTTAGCCTGACAGAGTTGAAAGATTCACAAGAGACTCAACAACTTCCCTAATTGGACTGAGTCAGGGTTTGGAAGGTTGTGAGTAACATTCTTCAAGCCTAGCCTCCTTAAAACAAACAAACAAACAAACAAACAACAAAACCCCCTATCTTTGTTTGTTGACATTTAAGAAGGGGCTAGAACTGGGTAGGCTGTAGAGCTGAATTTCAGTAGGTAAATGGGGAAGAGCACTTATCTGGGGGTGGGTGGTTATCAAGAGCACCTGGGAAGCCTGTTATTGTTTCTTGAAAACTAAGGGAATCTGCCCATAAAGATTGAGAGTGCTTAAGGGAAAGGGCAGTGTTATCTTATCAGGTTCCTTATTATAAGTTCTTCTTGTCAAGTCCCTCACCTTAAGAGCAAGTTTGAAGGTGATTTCATATTTGGAGGTTACCTTTCATAGATCTGAGCTAGATTGGTGCATCCACATGAGGGGCCCTCTTTGCCACAGGGTTCCCAGGATCCCCTCTGTGGTTCACATATTTATTGCCAGTGAAGGCCTCAAAGAGTCATTTCTATTAAGGCTTGTCTTGGACAAGTAGGTCATAATCTTCTGCAGGAGTCTCTTACGGTCCTGGGTAAGGATGATCTTAGTAGAGGGGCTATCAGGGCCCTCCAATGGGAAGAACAGATTTCTCATATCTTGGTTGGGGAATGAGAGAAATGGCATTACACAATTAACAGTACCACACAGTTGTTGAAACTCCATAAGGAAGTAGGTCTCTTTCAGAGAAATAGAGAAGGCCAGGGGTCTAATCTGCTTAGAAATAGAGAAACCCAGAAAGACATACAGGGTGAAGGACTAAATTTTGGGAGGGACAACTCACAGACTAAGCTTTTCTAAATCTTTAAAATACAGTGTGGTAGCTCCTTGTAAAAGAGGATGTGAATCAGGATGTGTAAGCATAATGTCATCACTATAGTAGGTGATCAAAGTATGTTTTTTTTAAAATTAATCATTCCATTTGTTTACATCTCAAATGATATCCTACTTCCTGATTACCCCCTTCACCAACCCCTCACTCTCCCACCTACCTCTGCAGCATCCCCCTACTCTGGGCATCAAACCTTCCCTGAACCAAAGGCCTCCCTTTCCACTGCTGTCAGGCAAGGCCATACTCTGCTACATTTGTATATGGAGCCATGGATTCCTTTAGCTACACTCCTTAATTGGTCTAGACTCTGGGAGAACTGGGTGGTCATGCCAGCCTATGTTGTTCTTCCAATGGGGTTGCAATGCCCTTCTGCGCCTCCAGTCCTTCTGCTTGCTCCCCCACCAGGTTTCCTGAGCTCAGTCTGAGAGTTGGCCCCAAGCATCTACATCTTCAGTGATGAAAATATCTTTAGGGACTACCTGTAGTGCCTCAGCCACATAAAGCTGGAAGACAGTGGGACTATTTTTCATTCCCTGTAGGAGGACTGTCCATTGGTATATCTTAGCTGGATTTTACATATCAGGTTCCTACACTGTAACAGCAAATTAGCATGTGTCTTGTAATGCAAGGGGTTGAGGGTTGGAAAAAACAGTCCTTAATATCCACCACTAGTATGTTATAGGAGGGAGGGAGGGCACTAGGATGATGCAATCTCACCTCAGTAGTCCACATTTATTCCTTTTCTTCATTCATAATTCTGACATCTTGTAAGAAGCTATCTATTCCTGACTATGTTTTATGACAAAGATGGGAGTCTACTGGTCGAGGGTTCTAAGTTAAGCAGTTTAAGTTGCTCTCAACCAGTTCTTTGAGTGCTGACAATTTGGTTCAAGGATTGACTACTGAGCTACCCAGATATTGACATCTGACAGCCAGCCTACCAGTATGGGGTCAAGTACAACGATGGAAGGAGACCCTGGGTAGGCATAGGCCCTTAGAATTGGAGATGATCCAAGTTTAGATGGCCTATTAGGCCCAGTTGTTCATGTTCCACGATGTCATCAAAGAAAGCCTGATTGTCTGTTGTAAGGATGACACAAATGTACTCTAATATGTCCCTGCCCTTAAGTGTGTGAGGGATGTTGGTAACAATGTATGTGAAAGAATCCTTGTGGCCACCTAAGTCCCTCCAATGCATGAGGCACAATGTCATTCTAGTTGTTCTCTGGCCTCCAGCACCTGTAATGGTGTGGCCAGGTTTGAACTTACAGTGAGAGAACTTCAAAGCCTCATTTTCAGTGATAATGGTATCATTCACACCTGTATCTACCAATACTTTGACAGGAATCTCATCTAAGTGTACAGTCATCATGGGGAAATGTATAAATTCTGGGAGAGTCCAATATACAATAGACTTGGAGAGGTCCCTTCTTACTGATGGGGCTGAGTGGTACCCCTTTTGGAGTTTAAATCATTCTGAGCTTACCAAAATTCTGAGATTTGCATTCTCATGCCCAGTTAAGTTCTGAATTACAGTGAGGGTACTTTGTTCTTGGCCCAGTGTTAGGGCACTCCCTATGGAGATGTCCTGTCTTTCTTCAACCACAGCATGAATGATCAGGCAGGCTTCCCTGAGAGAATCTGTTGTTGGATCTTTGCATGTCAGGCAACAGGGCATCAAGAGAATCAGGGCACTGTGGACAGGAGCATTAAAACACTCCCAAGCCAATTATTTAACAAGCTTGTCTCCAGTGGGTCCCAAATCGATCCTTCCCTCCACTGACTCAGTAACCTTAGTGAGAAAGTCCATAAAGGACTCAAGTGATTATCCTATAAGGTTATGGAAGTAGACAGTGGGATCTCTGGGAGTGCAGGCCTTAAGGGACATGAAAGACAGATCAGCCACACAGTTGAAGTAGGCATGTTAGTCAATAATACCTTGGGTAACTAGATTAGTGTATGTATGGCCAGTGAGAATGTCTAGTGTTATGTCTAGTGTTATGTTAAGGTTATACTCAAGAATTAAGCTTGCCTAGTTCTCTGCAGACTGACATTTGCAACACTTGGCAGGCTCCAGGACTGCTGTAAGAAGATTGCACCAGTCATAGTAGGTTTGTAAGTGCATGGCCCACTGTCTTTTAAGACCTTTTCAAAGTATGGAGACTCAGTCACCAATAATTGGCAGCCTTTCTAATTAAAGTGTGGTAAGCCAGGGACATAGGGACCCAAGGGCAGTTGGCCACATTAGGCCTAAAGTGAACAGGATAAGCCTTGGATCTTCTGGCCCTATGGGCCAAGGGCAACAGCTGCACAGCAGGGAGTTGTAGCATCCCAACTGCAGGAGGCTGTAAGTGTGGGAGAGGTGGTGGTAGCATTCATGGCACAAAGTTCACACCATGGGTACTATGACAGGGGGCTTGCATCTGGCAGATTAGGCACCTTTCAAAGTCAAAGTGGTTTTGCTGCTGCTCCTTGTTCCTCCACCTCATCCAAGGCGTCTGTCACAGGTAAGAGGTCAAGAGAAGCAAAAATTAAAAAGTTCACACTTGTTTTTCCATGACTTTGTTTGTATTGGAGTCAACAATTTCCTCTAGGGAAGAATTAGATTAGCAATAATGACAAGAAGAATCAGAACTAAAGAGGTTGGGGCAGACTGTCCCTGAAATCACCAAAACAAAACAACCAAAAACAAACAAACAAACAAGAACCCTTATCCATAAATAAAGATCCCACATGTTCTCAGGAGAGATCCGTGGGGCTAGAACTGATGCCTCAGTCCAGGTGATTTGTAAATCTGAGGACTTGACTTTCATGTCCCTGGGGACAAGAGAGAACTTAAGAGCTCTTATTTCATACTCCTTGAAGTGGACAAATGTAAACTTACAAGAAAGAGAAAAAGTGAGGAAAGAGGAATGTGTGTCACTGTCATGATGTCTTGTGCTTAGTGGAGTTCTTATGTAGTTTGTTAGAACACAGCCATATGCCCACAGGGCATCTCCAATTGAGGAGTGGTTGTACCAGCTTGCAATCCTACCAGCAATGAGTCGGGAGCCAAGCCCCAGCACCCTCCCTGGGAGTCTGCCTGGGCCTCCACACTGTCCTTGAGAATCTGAACACCCTTCCTGGGAATCTTCCAGGGCCTCCACACTGTCCTTGGGAATCTGAGACTTTCTGAGAGCCAGCTGTGTTTGTACAAGATAAGCTAGAGACATCGGAGTCAGGCCCTTCACGCCTTCCCTGAAGATCTGAAAACTAGCTGTGTTTCTGTAAGATAAGCCATCCTTCCTACCTCCGCCAGATGGTCTGACAATTGGGGGGGGGGGGCATGAACCTCCTTTCCCCTCCTCTCTACATTCCTTTTTCTTTAAAAGCAAACGTGTGTCAAGTATAAAGCTGAGACCTGAGACCTAGATGGAATTTTGCTTGGCCTCCCTCCTTTCTCTCGACCGTTTTTCTTTTCAGGCTTAGTCCTCCTCGCTCCCCATGAATAACAAATTCTTGCTGGACTGGACAGCAATGGAGGAGTGTTCCTCTTTCTCCATATTCTCAACAGAACCTTTCTCACCTGAGTTTTTGATCTTAGCCATTCTGACTGGTGTGAGGTGGAATCAGGGTTGTTTTTAATTTGCATTTCCCTGAAGACTAAGGATGTTGAACATTTCTTTAGGTCCTTCTCAACCATTTGGTATTCCTTCACTGAGAATTCTTTGTTTAGCTTTGTACCCATTTTTAATAGGATTATTTGTTTCTCTAGAGTCTAACTTCTTGAGTTCTTTGTATATATTGGATATTAGGCCTCTATTAGATGAAAGATTGGTAAAGATCTTTTCCCAAGCTATTGGTTGCCTTTTTGCCCTATTGACAGTGTACTTTACCTTACAGAAGCTTTGCAGTTTTATAAGATCCCATTTATAGATTGTTGATTTTAGAGCATAAGCCATTGGTGTTCTGTTCAGGAAATTTTTCCATGTGTCCATGTGTTCGAGGCTGTTCTCCACTTATTCTTCTATTATATTCCATGTATCTGGTTTTGTGTGGAGGTCCTTGATCCACTTGAACTTGAGCTTTGTACAAGGGGATAAGTATGGATTGATTTGCATTCTTCTACATGCTGACCTCCAGTTGAACCAGCACCATTTGTTGAAAATGCTGTTTTTTACACTGGATGTTTTTAGCTCTTTTGTCAAAAATCAAGTGACCATAGGTGTATGGGTTCATATCTGGGTCTTCAATTCTACTTCATTGATCTACCTGTCTGTCACTGTACCAATACCATGCAGTTTTTTTTCACTACTGCTCTGTAGTATAGATTGAGGTCAGGGATGCTGATTCCCCCAGAAGTTCTTTTATTGTTGAAAAGTTTTTCCTATCCTGGGATTTTTGTTATTACAAATGAATTTGCAAATTGCTTTATATAACTGTATGAATAATTGAGTTGGAGTTTTGATGGGGACTGCATTGAATCTGTAGATTGCTTTCAGCAAGATAGATGATTTACTATATAAATCATTCCAATCCATGGGCATTGGAGTTCTTTCCATCTTTTGAGATCTTTTTCAACTTCTTTCTTTAGATACTTGAAGTTCTTGTCACACAGATCTTTCACTTGCTTGGTTAGAGTCATCCTGGGTGAGGTAACCCAGTCACAAAAGAACACACATGGTATGCACTTAGTGATAATTGGATATTAACCTGTAAGCTCAGAATACCCAAGGTACAATTCACAGACCACATGAAGCTCAAGAAGGAAGGCCAATGTGTGGATGCTTCAGCCCTTCTTAGAAGGGTGAACAAAATACTCAAGGGAGGAAATACAGAGACAAAGTATGGAGCAGAGACTGAAAGAAAAGCCATCCACAGACTGCCCCACCTGGGGATCCATCTCATGAACAGACAACAAACCCAGACACTTTTGCAAATGCCATGAAGTGCTTGCTGACAGGAGTCTGATATAGGTGTCTCCTGAGAGGCTCTCCCAGAGCCTGACAAATACAGAGTTGGATACTTGCAGCCAACCATTGGACTGAGCACTGGGTCCCCAATGGAGCAATTAAAGAACAGACTGAAGGAGCTGAAGAGGTTTGCAAACCACAGGAAGAACAACAATATCCACCAACCAGACCCCCAGAGCTTCCAGGAACTAAACTACCAACCAAAGAGTATACATGGAGGGTCCCAGGGCTTCAGCTGCATATGTAGCAGAGGATGGACTTGTTGGACATCAATGGTAAAAGAGTCCTTTGGTCCTGGGAAGGCTCGATGCCCCAGTGTGGGGGAATGCCACGATGGGGAGCTGGGAGTGGCTGAGTAGGTGGTGGAGCACTTTCATAGCAGCAGGGTGAGGGAGGATGTAGTAGGGGTTTCCAGAGGGAAAACCAGGAATGGGGATAACATTTGAAATGTAAATAAATAAGATATTCAATGAAAAAACAGATGAAAACTGCAATGAAAAATAAACCTGAACCTAAGCGATCTCAATGCCCATGTCCATATGGGTAGAGAGTCCTATGCTGAGTAGCAAGATATTATTTTCAACCTCAACTAAGACCCTTGGGATTTGGCATCAGAAGGCTCAGAGTCAACAACAGAGACTTTGGAAGTCAAACAAGTGGCAAAAGAAGACTCATTCATTGCAGGAACTGGTCAAACCTTTATACCTCCTCCTAGCATCTCATTTGTTCTCAAGTAGCCAGGTATGACTCTATATTTTCCTCAGTGGCTCACTCCATTGCCTGATCCAGGGACAGTGGTCTCTAGCATTGTATGCAGATACTAGGTTGGCTCAGAGAGGAAGTATCAGAGGTATCTATGCCAATATTGTGGCTGGGACTGCTTGGCTAAGTTCCTCTTATATTATTATTTGTCTTTCATTCAAATATATGTTGGGAGATTGTAGAATGTATTTACTCTAATTATTTATACTTCTACCAGTACATCTCAAGAAACAAAGTTAAATTAGTCCAATCTTAACTAAACTGAGAACATCAAATTCAGGGGTGTTTAAAATTTGTTTACCTCTTATTTAGGAATAATAGTGCAAAAATGAATGAAAAATAGGCATGAATATTAATTTACAGCTAAAATACAGAAGGCAGACATTATATAAAATTTCAAGTCTGTTTGAATGCCATAACTATTACCCTTTAATATCAGTTTAGAGAGAGATTAATACAAATGTAGATTGTTGATATGTGAGTTTTGATTGCTGAAATGTGAGAAAACTCACATTTTTACAGAGACATAATTTTTTTCTGCCCAATGTGTAAAGATAAGAAGAAAATGGGTTGAACTAAAGATACAGTAATTGCTTTCATAAGGAGATCTTCTGTATTTGTAATGGATTTCTTTTCCTTATGAGAAATACTTGTCAGGATGTTATTGAATACAATAGCTGAAATTTAAGGGAGGCAATCTGCTGTCATGTTAGTCTTAAAAATCAGTGATTGAGAGGAAAATTCACATGTACAAGATCATAATTCTAGCTAAGAAGACCAGAATAGTAATCCAATATATTGTTCTTTTTCTTTTTCAGGATCAATCTCAGTACTACTAATTCATGTCAATTGATCTAGCAAGGGAACGATGGTTTCTAGAAGTGAAATGATGGGTGAAAATTATGCACTAATGGATATCGGTCCTGTGTTAGTTGTTATAGTTTATCTTTGTTACATACCCTCACGGTTAATAATCACAGAAATACTCTTCAAAAGGAAAGTATTTCTAAGGCGTTTAAAACTCACATATGGTATTTTACACATATCCCCTGGTTATTCCCATAGCTAGTGTCCTCCTGAGGGGCTATGTAAATACCTGTTATAGTTATCTTTACCCTTTGTGTCTTCTCTTGCTTTCTTGATATGCCACATGTCTCATTCATTTCTCAAATTATTAATCACTCTTCTGGGCCTAGGATTAACTGTCACAAGCTCTTTGCAAACGGACTCTGAAAATGTGTCAGCACATTCACATACAATGAGCTACAGTATAGACACCATGAGACAGAGGCTACATCAGTTATGCAGCAAAGATACTTAAGTGTTCATCAAGTCTGAGTCTTTCCAGGATATTAGAATCTTAAAAGCATCATAGAAGATATTACATTGCATAGAGACGAAAGTGACTAATGTTAAAAGATACACCATTCATAAGGAGCTATGTAAATTTTGAAAATCATATCTTAGGTTGGAAAAGGCAAAAGGCATCAGGGGAATGCTGATAGCGATGGATATTGAGAAGCTGGTGAGTACTCTGTCATAAAGGCCTTGCTTGCTGATGTAGCAATTTGAGTTCCAGTGAATAGATACATGAAAATACTGCAGAGAATTTCATTACTACTCCAACACTGATAATGACACATCTTCCAAAAGATTACCTTGTGATTAATATACAGTGTAAATCTGAGGAGAGAAACTATCTGGGGATAAGACTAATGAAAAAGTAAATTCAAGCTGTGAGCAGTTGAACAGACATGGAAGTGAGGCACATCCCACCTTTTATGTAAAGCACACCTTTATCTTTTGAAGACAAGCCCATGCTGTGAGCTAGTCCATTTGCTGTGACCTTCTGAAATGACAGAGGCTGTTCTATGAGATCCCATGAGTGACAGGTTATTCTCTACATCTTTTGCTTCATGCTAGTACATCGCTTTCTCCTTCTGATCTGACCTCTAATCCCTCAGTCAATAGAGCACAAGATAGTGACATGATTCTTTGACTTTTCAGTCAATAAGTAGGTGGTTGAGCAAAGATTACTAATGGCGGCCAGGAGCCTTTATGAGGCTGACATTTTCATCTAGACAGGTAAAAAGATGGATAATTAGATTGCAGAGGCATTCAAAGTAGTGACACTAGGCCCTTCATGAAAAATACAATATTAATAGAAATCTATGATTGTGCTAAAAGATTTGTAGTTCATCATTAATGAAGTGAAACTTTTGAGCTGTAAATTCAATTGTACTTTCAAGGTTTCACACTGTTTCCTTATTGACCAGCCAGAAATTAAAAATAAAACAAAACAAAAAACAACAACAACAAAAATAAACCTAGTATTTTGGCTAGAGATATGGCTTATTTGTTAAGAGCATTAACTACTCTTCCAAGGGACCTAGGATTGATTCCTAGCATCAGTGTGACAAATCATGACAGTCTATATCTCCATTTCCAGGTGATGCTAGTCCTTCTATATTCCAAGGGAATTACATCCATTTGGTGCACAGACATATATGAAGGCAAAACACTGACACACATAAAAATACTTAAAAATCAAAATAAAATTTTCTTTCCATTAAAAAATTCTTTCTAGCTATTGTGTTAATGGAAAGTCAATTGACAATTTGTATTTTAGCCAGTAATATAGATTTAAAGAAATTTGTCTTCAATAAATGAAATAATAAACACAAGATTTATAAAACTAATGTTTAGATTGTCAAATTGTGCCTCTAACATGTGGCTTCTCTGTTATAACAATCCAGGAAGAAATCTATTAGAAAGATATCAATGATAACAATCACACTGGTATTTACCCTACTTATAGGAGCAAGAAAGGTAAAACAATAAATTCAGGAATGATTGAGAGAAAAATCACACTTTTGGAATTCTTATATGATGGCTAAGAAAGGCATATATCTGGTCCGAGATAATGCCAAGTCGGTTGTTTTTCTGAGCTCAGAGCAAGGGTTCTATGGGATAGAGCAGATATTTGAGAGAATAATAAAAGGCATAGAAACACAAGTTTTTCATAAAGTTTTATTTGAAGATCTGGAGTCATGACTTAGTAAAACAGTGCCTTCCTAGCAAGCAAAAGGCCCTGACTCCATTCTCTAATACTGAAAATTAAAATACGGAGTTAAAGTCTCCTTTGAAAACATCGAATTCAGCATCTATGCAGTAGTTTTCCTAAACAGAAACAAAGCCTAAGCTCTGTGTTCAAAGACAAAGGTGGCCTGTGTTAATTAGACATATGTTTTGTAGCAATGAATTCTTTAATTTATTGGTGTTTTGGAGACATGTTCCTATCTTGCAGTCCAGGAAAGCTACAAATTCAGGATTTTCCTGCTTCAGTTTCCCAAGTGCTGAGAATGCAAAAATGTTATCTCTCCAAGCATCACAATGGTATTTATCCAATCAAATATCTGAAAATAGCTTTCATTAAAGTACTTATCTTAATTAGGGTTTCCACTAAATGTAAAGATCCACCATCACCAAGTCAACTTAAAGGTAAACAATTATTTGTGGCTGAGTTAAAGATTCAGAGGTTTAGTTCACTGTCATCCTATCAGAGAGCATGGCAGCAGGCAGGCAGAAATGGTGCTGCAGAAGGATTTGGGAGTTCTGCACTATGATCTGAAGGCCATAAAAAGAGACTGTCTCCCAGGCAGCTAAGAGGAGGGTTTCAAAGCCCACTCTCATAATGACACATTTCTTTCATCAAGGCCACACTTACTCCAACAAGACTGCATCAGCTCCAACATTGTCACACCACCCAATAGTGCCACGCCCTCCTTGAAAGCTTATTCAAACCACCACAGTACTTTTTAGAAAATTTGTTAAATCTGTATTCATACATACTTTAACACTGCTTTCCAAAATGACTAATTTGAAATTACTTTCTTTCATATTATTCATACTGGAATATTAAATGCATTAGGACATTATTTAGTAGTATATTCATACTATCTTACTTGAGATTTTACATTACTTATAATGTCTTAGAAGTTTGGTTCTCATTTAATTTTCTCATTGTATTTGTATTTGCTCCCTTCTTGCCCTTCCCAATGTTTGTTGTTGTTGTTGTTGTTGTTATTTTTGTTTGTTTGTTTTATAACATAGTCTCTCTCTCTGCATATAGCTCCAGCTGTCCTAGAATGCATTATATAGACCATCCTGACCTCAAGATGTAGAGATCCATATACCTCAGCTTATTAAGATTTATTTTCTTTTTATTAAAGGTATTTGACACCATGCCCAGTTTATCATACCCAATTTTATCAAATATAACAGCATTTTAAATATATTATGGATAACTTAAAGTGAACATTCAGGAAACATCATAATTAGTCTTTCTTGTAAAATATGTAGCTTCCATAATTATGGAGAGAAATCATTCACGTATCTAACAATCTTTTTTTCTAAATTTTAATTAAAATCCCTGCATTATTTTATTTGTAATTATGCGTTGACAAGGGCTATTTAAAAATATATTTCAGTTCTTTAAAAATATTATAATACAATTCACAGACCACATGAAGCTCAAGAAGAAGGAAGACCAAAGTGTAGATGCTTCATTCCTTCTTAGAAGGGAGAACAAAATACTCAAGCTAGGAAATACGGAAACAAAGTGTGGAGAAAGACTGAAGGAATGGCTGTAAAGATACTGCTCCACCAGGGAAATGCATCCCATATATAGTTACCAAACCCACACACTGTTGTGGATGCCAAGAAGTGCTTGCTGACAGGAGCCTGATATAGCTGTCATCTGAGAGGCTCTGCCAGAGCCTACAGAGGCAGGTGCTCACATCCAATTATTGGATTGAACACAGGGTCCACAATGGAGGAATTAGAGAAAAGACTGAAGGAGCTGAAGGAGTTTGCAACCCACAGGAAGAACAACAATATCAACCAACCAGATGCCCCAAGGCTTCCAGGGACTAAACCACCAACCGAAGAGTGTACATGGAGGGACCCATGGCTCCAGTCGAATATATAGTAGAGGATGGCCTTGTTGGACATCAATGGGAAAAAAGGCCCTTGGTCATGTGAAGGTCTGATGCCCCAGTGTAGGGGAATGCCAGGGCAGGGAGGTGGGCATGGATGGGTGCTTGGGGAACTCCCTCATAGAAGCAGGGGAGGGGGATGGTATAAGGGCTTTCCAAGGGGGGAGGAAAGGGGATAACATTTGAAATGTAATTTAAGAAATTATCCAATAAATAAATTAAACTAAACAATATTATAGTACTAATTATAAAATTAAACATTTAGTTAGTGTTAAAATGTTGATTGACTCATAAATATGTATACACATGTTTACTTGTGTTTCAAATATATACTGAAATACAATCCAAGTAAAATCCACACATTTGATGAGGAAACTCTGGACAAAATTTAATCTTTTTCACTGTTCTCTAATGGAACATTTACTGATGAAAGAGAAAATATGTTTCTATACCAATACCATGCAGTTTTTATTACTATTGCTCTATAGTACAGTTTTAGGTCTGGCATGGTGAAACCTCCAGAACTTCTTTCACTATTGAGGATAATTTTGACTATCCTGGTTTTGTTTTTTGTTTTGTTCTGTTTTTTCTTTCTATCCCATTTATTGCTTAGGAAGAAGAGGGCTACTGGTTTCTTTAAATTATCTAGCCACATTGTTGAAGGTGTTTATCAGCTGTAGGAGTTCTCTGGTAGAATATTTGGGATCATTTATGTGTATTATCACATCATCTGCAAATAGTGATAATTTGACTTCTTTTTTTCTTCCAGTTTATATCCTCTTGACCCCCTTTAGTTGTCTTATTGCATTAGCCAGAACTTCAAGTACTATATTGAAGAAATTTTGGAACAGTGGACAGCTCTATCTTGTCTCTGATTTAGTGCAAATGCTTTAAGTTTCTCCACAGTAGAGGAATGGGGACATTAACCCACTTACAAAACTTATGACCCCAAATTGGTCTTGTCTAAAAGAAATGCAGGGACTAAGATGGAGCAGAGACTGAAGGAATGGTCGACCAGTGACTGGCCCATTTTGAAACCCATCTCATGGACAGGCAATAATCCCTTACACTATTAATGATGTTATGTTATACTTGAAGACAGGAGACTAGCATGGCAGCCCTCTGAGAGGCTTTACCCAACTGCTGACTAAAACAGATGAAGAAAACCACAGACAAACATTGGACAGAGGTTAGAGAGCCTTGTGGAAGAGTTAGGGAAATAACCGAAGATCCTTAAGGAGATAGCAACACTACAAGAAGACCAACAGTGTCAACTAACTTGGCCCCCTGGGAGCACCCAGAGATTGAGCTACCAACCAAAGAGCATACAAGAGTGTGGGGGATAGTTCAACCATCCCCAACAAATAAGTAGCAGACGGCTGCAGTATTTGGTCTAAGTGGGAGAGGATGCACCTAATCCTTAAGAAACTTGATGCACCAGGGTAAGGGGATGGGGGAAAAACTCTGCAAGGGAGGAATAGGTGGGGGGGGTGCAACAATTGGGATGAAATTAATTTATTTATTAATTAAAAACCAGAAAAAGACAGACAGAAAGAAAGAACAAAAGAAGAAAGAAAGGAAGGAAATAAAAATAAATAAATAAATAAATAAATAAATTCTGGATCTGTGCTTTACAACTTTTATCATGCATATGACATGTGGCTAGTTGATTTTATATTTTATTTACTTTTACATATTTATTAAAATATATTGCGGTTTTGGCATACACATATATATGCATGTGGTATGTTTGACTGTGTGGAATGGTGCTTACAAATATAATTGCTATTGAAGGCCAGACCTCAACACTGAGTATAAGTTTTATTGATTATCACCTTTCGTTCTTTCTCTCCTTATTAATTAATTATATAAATTAATTATATTAATTAATTAATTAATTAATTAATTTGAGACAAGAGTTCCGAAGGAACCCAGAGAGAGATCATTTGGTCTAGAATCACCAGCCATCAAGACTCTGAGCTCCACCTCTCTCTCTAAAACAGCTCAGAGATTACATATTCCGTAGGCCTCATGGGTGGGCCAGCTATTTATAAGTCTCGATGATAATCTATTAAACCTCTGAACCAGCAAGCCAGCCTCGATTAAACGCTGTCCTAATAAAAGTTGCCTTGATCATCATTTCTGACCACAGACCCAAGTGTGGTCTGTGTATTCAGGTAAAACTATTTCCAATTTTCTGAGGAACCACCAGATTGATATCCACAGTGGTTGTACCCATTTACCATCCCACCAACAAAGGAGTGTTTCTCTTTCTCCATATCCTCATCAGCATGTACTGTCACTTGAGTATTTGATCTTAGCTATTCTTATTATTATGAGGTGGAATCTCCGGAGTCTTTTTGATTTGCATCTTCCTGATGACTAAGCACTTTGAACATTTTTTAAAATGCTACTACCTACGCCATTTGAGATTCTTCTGTTGTGAATTCTGTTTAGGTCTGTACCCCAGTTTTTAACTAGATTATTTGTTTTGGGGGGATTAACTTCTTGAGTTATTTATATATTTTGGCTATTAGCCCTCTATCAGATGTGGAGTTGGCAAAGATTTTTTTCCCACTCTATGGGTTGCCAATTTGTCCTGTTGACTGTGTCTTTTGCCTTACAGAAGCTTTTCAGTTTCAAGAAGTCCCATTTATCAGTTGTTTATCTTAGAGCCTGAGCCTTTGGAGTTCGGTTTCTTTTTTGTCCCATTTATCACTTATATAAAGTCAGGCTACTGATTTCTTTGAGTTAATTTTTTATCCAGCTACTTTGTGAAGGTATTTATCTGCTATGGAAATTCTGTGGTAGAAGTTTTGGGGTTGTTTATGTATACTATCATGTCATCTATAAATAGGAATACATTGACTTTCTTTCCAATTTGTATCCCTTTGATCTCCTTTGTCTTATTGGTCTATATAGATCTTCAAGTACAATAGAATAGATAGTGAAAGGAAGGGCATCCTTGTCTTGTCCCTGATATTAGTGGAAATGCTTTATGGTTTTCTCCATTTAGTTTGATGTTGGCTATTGACTTGTTGCATATTTTTTTGATTATGTGTAGGTATGTGCCTTGTAACTCTGATTTATCCAATATTTTTAACATGAGTTGGAGTTGGATTTTATCAAAGGCTTTTTCAACATCTAATGAGATCATAATTTGATTTTTTTTATCAGTTTGTTTATATAGTGGATTCTGTTGATGGATTTTCATATATTGTCCCATTCCTGCATCCCTGGGAAGAAGTCCACTTCATCATGGTGGATAATATTTTCACATGTTCCTCGATTTTGTTTGTGAGTATTATATTGAATATTTTTGCAACAATGTTCATATGACAATTCAGTCTCAAGTTCTCTTAATTTTTGAGTCATTGTATAGTTGAGATATCAAGGTATCTGTGGCATCAGAGAATTAATTTGCACAATATTTATTCTTTTATTATTTGTGGCATAGATTGAAGAGGATTGGTATTAGCTCTTCTTCAAAAGTTGGGTATAAAAGAGGGCACACGGAGGGACATATGGTTCTAATTGCTTATGTAGCAGAGGATTTCCTTGTCTGACATAATGGTAGGGGACGCCCTTGTTCCTGTGGAGACTCAATGCTCCAACATAAGGGAATGTTAGGTTGGGGTGTTGGGAGAGGATAGGTGGGTGGGGGAGCTCTCTCAAAGAAGCAGGGTGGAAGGCGGTGGAATAGTTGTTTTATAGAGGGAAAATTGGAAAGGGGATAACATTTGAAATGTAAATTAATAAAATAACCAATAAAACAAACAAGCAAACATTCAGACAGACAAATGTCTGGTAGAATTCTAAAATAAAATCTTTTGGTCCTGGGCATTATTTTGTTGGGAGACTTTTTATAACTGTTTCTATATCTTTAGTTATTATAGTGCTGTTAAAATAGTTTATTTGATCTTCATTTAACTTTGATTAGTGGTATCTATCTAGAAAACCATCTATTAAGATTTTTCAGTTTGTGGAATAAAAGCTGCTGAAGTCAGATCTAATGAATCTTTAAATTTCCTCAGTGTCTGTTGTTATGTCTCCCTTTTCTCTTCTGATTTTGTTTATATGGTTACTGTCTCTCTTGTCTTTAGTTTGACTATCACTTTTTCTGTCTTGTTGATATTTTCAGTGAAGTAGCTCTTGGTTTTACTGATCATTTATATTCTTTTCCTTTGTTTATAACTGATTGATTTAAGCCGTGATTTTTATTATTTCCTCCATCTACTCCTCTTTGGTGTGTTTGCTCCTTTTTTCTCTAGAGTTTTAAGGTGGACTTTTAAACTGATGGTGTGAGAGCTTTCTAATTTCTTCATGGAGGCATTTAGTGCCTTGAACTTTACTCTTATCACTGCTTTCATTGTATGCCTTAAATTTGGTTATGTTATGTCTTCATTTTTATTGAATTCTAGAAGGTCATTAATTTCTTTCTTATGTCTTCCCTGACCCAGATGTCATTGAGTTGAGAGTTGTTCAATTTCTAAGAGTGTGTAAGCTTTCTGGTGTTCCTGTTGTTCTGGAAGACCAGCTGTAATCCATGGTGGTCTGATAAGAAACAATGTGTTTTTCACTCTTCTTATATCTGTTCAGTCTTGCTTTATGACAAACTATATGGTCAATTTTAGGGAAGGATCCATAAGGTGTTGAGAAGAAGGTATATGCATTTATGTTTGAGTCAAAATTTTATATATATATATATATATATATATATATATATATATATATATATATTAGATCAATTTAATTCATAATGTTTGTAAGTTTTGTTATTTCTTTGTTTAGTGTTTGTCTGGATGACATGTTGATTTGTGAGAGTGGGGTGTTGAAGTGTCCCACACTTAATGTGTGGAGTTCAATGTGAGGTTTAAGCTTTAGCAAGGTTTCTTTTACAAATGTGGTGTCCTTGTGTTTGGGGCATACATGTTCATAACTGAGATACTATCTTGATAGAGTTTTCATTTTGAGGACTATGAAGTTTCCTTCCCTGTCTCCTTTGATTAATTTTGGTTGAATGTTTGTTTTATTAGGTATTCAAATGACTACTCCTGCTTGCTTCTTGGATCCATTTGCTTGGAAAATTTTTTCCACCTCTTTACTCTGAGGTAATATCTATTTATATAGCTGAGGTGGTTCTTGTATACAGAAGAATGATGGATTCTGTTTTTGCATCAATTCTGTGAAGGGATGTCTTTTTATTGGGGAATTTAGTCCATTGAAGTTGAGAGATATTAATGACCAGTGATTGTGTTTCCTGTTATCTTGATGTTAGTTGTGTTCATTTCTCTGTGTGTTTGTGTGTCCCTTGTTTTTGATACTATGGAATACTTATTTCCTGTATTTTCTTGGATATAATTACCCTACTTGGGTTGGAATTTTCCTTGTAGTATTTTCTGTAGGGCTGGATTTGTGGATAGATATTGTTTGATTCTGGAATGAACTTGATATATCTTGTTTTCTCCATGTATGTGTTTTGCTGGGAATAGTAGTCTAGGTTGGTATCTGTGGTCTTTTGAGACTCTAAGATATTTGTCTAAGCCCTTCTAGCTTTTAGACTCTCTTTTGTGAAGTCCAATGTAATTCTAATAGGACTGCCTTTGTGTATTACCTGGTCTTTTTTCTTGCAGCTTTTAATATTCTTTGTTCTGTAGATTTTGTGCTTTGAATATTATGTGGTTTGAGGAATTTTTTTTGTGTCAAGTCCAATTGGTATTCTGTAAGCTGCTTGTATATTTATAGGCATCTCTTTCTTTAGGTTGGGAAAGTTTTCTTCTATGATTTTGTTGAGAATTTTTTCTGGGTCTTAGAGTTGAGACTCTTCATCCTCTTCTATTTCTATTATTCTCTTGTTAGGTCTTTTCATACTATTCCAGATTTCCTGGATGTTTTGTGTCAGGAATTTTTTTAGATTTAACACTTTGTTTGACTGATTTATCAATTCTTCTATGGTAACTTCTATGCTTGTGATTCTCTCTTCTATCTCCTGTATTTTATTGGTGACCCTTACAACTCTTACTCCAATTTTCTTCCCTAGGTTTTCCATCTCCAGAATTTCCTCAGTCTTTATTTTCTTTATTGAATAGTCTCATTTATTTTCTTGACCCATTTAAATGTATTTTCCTGTATATTTTTAAGGGATTTATCTGTTCCTCTTTAAAGACCTCTATTTGTTTGATTGTATTTTCTTGTATTTCTTTAAGGGACTTATTCACATCCTCTCTTATCTTTATACGATTCAATTTATGATCATTTTCTTGTGCTTTTGTTAGAATATCCAGGGTTAGCTATAATATGATAGCTAGGCTCTAAATGTGTCATATTATCCTGGCTTTTATTTATTATGTTTTAAAGTGCCTTTACCCATCTTGATACCTTTTATTTCTGGATGTTTCTGTTTTAGTATGTAGTGGGAGATGGATTGTCCTCAATGGTCCTGGTGTGTCAGGCTTCTGTTTTATATCCTTGGAGTTATGGTTCCAGAACATCAGGTCTGTATGGCTTTGGATCTGTGGTTGTGATGAAGGTGAGTAGAAAGGTAATGAGAGAATCGATGTTTTCTTCAGCTAGCAGGCTTCTCAGGGCAGATAGACATGTCCAGAAGACTCATTCCTCAGGAAAGTTGACTATGGGAAGGAAAGCTAACTTTTATGATTCCGATGAACAGGTCTGATGAAAGTAGGTGGAGAGGTGTGGGGAGAATGGATGTCCAGAGGGGATAGCAGCCTGCTTCATTTGATTTTTATCTATAAAATAATGAGAATGTAGTTTTTATTTGAAAATAGAATTTGTCTGCACAATTGAAAAATCAAAATCTCTAAATTCATTTATCCACCTGAGTCAGTGTGATCACAGTATTAGGTATAACAAGATAGCTTCGAGCTCATTGTGCCCTGGAGGGTGAACAAGACAGATGGGAGGCACTGTCTTCTCTATTTGCTGTGAGATCATTTGGCCATACATTATTGTAGATCTCATTGGGTCCCAATTGCCCTACTGTGTGTTGTCATTACACAGGAAGTTCTGCATTTGATTATTCTAGTAGCTCTAACAAAACACATTTAGAGTCAACAGTTTCAGAGATCTTATAAAGCATGCTTTAATAAAGGTTCTTGCAAAATTTATTGTATTTTGAAGTACTATGTTTTCTGTGATAATGTTTTAATTTTCATTTTTAAAACTTTCCATTTTTTGTGAATTTTCCATCATACACCCCAATTCCACTCATGTACTCCTCTCATATTCACCCTCCACCTTTGTAAACTTCCCCCACATCAGAGAAAAAAATCTTGTTGAAGATGCAGTTTGTACAGTATGTCCCACAGTATATACTTTGTCCACACTGCTTAGCTTGTAAGTATTCATTTCAATGTCTCTATTTCAGAGGTATGAGGACTCTGGCTTCTGTTATTTTCTCAATATTGGAACCTAACTAGGATTCTTCTCAGATATCTTATTGTTGCCCCATGTCTTAGTGATCCTGTAGTTTTCGAGCTATATGACTAGCCCCTTCATGTACTCCAGCAGTTTATAGATGGGGTGGATGTTGGGGTAGACCAATTTCAAAGTCTTCCATATGGGCCTAAGAGGTAACTGTCTGGGCATCTTATCAGGTCTCCTGCTCTCACAAACTCCAGGTAGGCTCACCTGCCACCCCAGCAACTATGGCCAGGTCTAACCTACTGCCCAGGCCCACACTCCTGTGTGCTGCAGCAGGTAAAGGGTAAAGACAGCTCCTCTGCTCTCATGTCTCTGTTGGGGCTATCACTCCAGCACACCACCAGTGGTAAAAGCAAAAGGGGGTAGGTCGCTCACAGACACCAGTCCACAGTAGATAAGAGGCAAGACTAGCTTTCCTGTATTCATACTCTAAGTTAAGCTCACCTGTAAATCCCACAGCTATAGCCATCTCTACTATGCTGCCCAGGTGAGATACAGGGCCTGCTCTCCTGAGGGCTTCAGAAGTTGAGGGACAGGAATAGATCTTTGTTCTCATGACCTGGTCAGAGCCATGTCTCTTACCTCCCAGCAGTGGCAAGGGGAAAAGGGAGTAGATGTGATCTACATAGCTCTGTTCTTAATTCTGTTGTACTCACAGCACACTCTAGCCTCTTTGCAGCTCAAGTTTGGTTCTGCATGTGTATTTTTATCTGTTATGTCTATGACTTCCTGAATTTTTCTGGAACCTTTTAAATCCTTTGACATCTCTATTGTATTTGTGTGTGTGTGTGTGTACCTATACATACTATATGGATGTGTGATCTGACAGTCAATATTAGTAATTAAAATTGAAAAAAAGAACTTGTGCTCACCTTGGGTGGATTTATCAAAAAAGAAGAAATATCCAGTAAAATGCTGCTATTGGAAATACCGTACTTTGTGGAGTCATTATATAAATTAGGATATTGTGGGAAGCCACAGATGTATTTATTTGTATTTCAGATATTTTTTCATGACAAGTTATGCACTGTATTGCACCAGCTTAAGAGCCAGAAATGTTGATTTTATTTAATGATCATGTGTCCCGCGCTACGGTCTCGCCAGCAAGAACGATGCGGCACACAAAGGATCCTTCTGCAGTAAAGCTTTAATGCATCTTGAGAGGGAGAGCATAAGCTTGCCACGAATGGAGACTCTGAACAATAGAATGCCCGCCCTTTATATGGGTCACAGCGTTTGCCTGGGACATGGAGCTTCCCCATTGGCTCCCGCACACCAGGCCAGATGCCGCCACGAGAGAGGCTGAGATTCTGAAGTGGAAAATTACCAGGTGCATGCGCACTAGCCTGTTTACAACTTGTCCTCGGCCGAATGTAGGCGCCATCTTGTAATGGCGGATGTGGGTGCTCAGGCGGCTCCCAACAATCATGTTAAATCTGAATTTTCTAAGTCAATAAAACAAAACATAATTTCAACATTAGGCATTGGGTTTGCTGATGTCTAAAAGATATTCATGTTTTCTTTGGCTTCTCTGATTGTAGAACAGTTGTGATGATGCCATGATTTCTCATGTCATTTTTGCATCTTTTTTTATATAGAATTACATGGTTGAATGGTACGGATTTCACCTGTTCATTGTGAAGATGACACAAAAGTTGTACCAGAGCCAGTGTTACTAGACAGTGAGGCATGGTGAAGCTGCTTTCTTGTTTGTTTGTTTGTTTTGTTTTCTTTCCTCTTAAAGTCATTGGGATGAATGTGTGTAAGCAGCAATAGGTAGATCCTTCTTTCTTCCCCATTGCTTCTTGACAAATGATGTGAGCAGATGTTTATCCACATTCTCTGTTGTGCTGTCCTCATCAGCGATCCAAATCATGGAGTTACTAGATCTTAGATTAGAACCTTCCAAACCATGCGACTTTGAATGACTTTGCTTTTGAATGTTTCTTGGAGTATTTTATTACAATAATGGCAAAATGATTAGTGTAGTGTTTTCAACTTAGGAAAGAGATGCCAAAATATGTCCCCAAATAGATGTTTTTTAAATGATTCTAATATTGTTGATTTACCAACATTAATGATATAAACTAATGATATAGAGTGATAATTTGAGGCTTAAAGAAAAATTATGAGATGAGATTAGACATAACGTCACTTGGTAATTAACTGGTGCATAGGAGTAGATGGTTCTGAACTAATAATATTAACAAGGTAAACTGACTGAGAGCCAATTAAGCCGAAGATAATACTGATCTTCAGATGAACCATTTGCCTGTTATTACTGAAACCACAGCTTTGTTAGAACATAGCTGGCTACTATTACCAGATGATCACTTAGCTAGTGTTTCTAGAGTTATATAAACCATATCTGACTAATTAGTGTAGGCTCAAAAACTAAAGGAAAGCAAGCATATTTTGAGCATACATAAATATTAAGACAGTAGCAAAACATCTCAATATTCATTTGTATTGGCTGGTTTTGTGTGTGAACTTGACACAAGCTGGAGTTATCAGAGTGAAAGTTAAGTTCCAGTCCTGACTTCCTTTAGTGGTGAACAGCAGCATGGAAGTGTAAGTTCTATAAACTCTTTCTTCCCCAACTTGCATCTTGGTCATGTTTGTGCAGGAATAGAAACCCTGACTAAGATATCATTTTACCATATTATTTAAATAGTTCTGAGGAGTTGGAAACAAATATTTTGAGGACAGAAATCTTAAGACAAATCTACAATTAATGATAATTTTATTAAATACAAACTTTTTATCTATACATTATGTATGTACATTAAATTATCTGAGTTTTTCTAGATATATTTTTCTTTTTTAATGAATTATTTTCCATTTTTTAAATTATTTAAATTAAAATATTTTCTTCTAGTTCCTCTCTCCAATCCCTTGCTCACTCCCAAAATATGTTTTTTCCTTTATTTTCATTATGTCTCTGTGTGTGTATCTGTGTGTCTAATACAGTTACTCTGTTTAGTATTACTTGTATCTATTTAATTTCAGGGCTGACCTCTTAATGCTTGATAACCATTAAATGGCTGTATCACCCTCTTCAGCATTTCTTAGTAGTCTTGGCATAGTTCCCAATAAAGCATAAAATTTTTTCTTTGATTTTCTCACTGTTAACATTATATTTGATATGTTTGTCAAGTTGATAAAATAATACTGATGAATTACAAAAATTAGAAGTTATGTAATATTGTTTCATTGCTCTATCATTATAATTTTTTGTGGTGATAATATCATCATCTACTGTGGATATAATATTTTGTAGGCACCTCTAGAAGTAAAAGAATTGAGTGAGATAAAGAAATAAAATAAATGATAGATGATATATAAACATAAGAAATAAAAAATAAGAGACAGAGATAAACATAAATAAAAACATAGAGAGATAACATTATGATAGTTGGATTAGTAGAGATAGATAGGTGGAGAAGCATAGATAGACAGATAGATAGGTAGATAGATGATGCCCACATAAATATACAAAACTATACAGCATTGGAGCACATTTTGAAAGTGAATAAATTCAACTCTCTGGCATGGTAAATGGGGACATTTGTGAGTATAATTTAGGTCTATACAATATTAACATTAAAATAATTTATTTTCTATTTTATCTCAAACATTTTCATTTATATAATTTTACCAAGACTGGATAAAAGTTAATAAAATGGAGACTTTGCTTTCAACTTTCAAAGGATAATTTCCATAAAAATACATAAGAATCTCAACCACGAATAGGTATATTTTTCTATGATTTAATATATACTATAATACACATGTTAGCAATAATATTTATAACAATGGGTATTCAGAGTTTTTGTGGATAACTTGTATTACCACAACTGCTCACCAAGTGATGTGATAAGAAAGGATGACCCTTGAAGAGA
The DNA here is from genome assembly GCA_019843965.1 of Rhynchomys soricoides. Classification (NCBI taxonomy): domain Eukaryota; kingdom Metazoa; phylum Chordata; class Mammalia; order Rodentia; family Muridae; genus Rhynchomys; species Rhynchomys soricoides. Next base: position 7,618,118 of record JADRCH010000076.1, on the reverse strand, counting down.
TGTGGCAGTGAAGAACTATATGTACCAAGAGTTTTGGTCTTTGGCTTTTAAATTAAAAACCATGTCTCAGAGCTTGGTGTTTGGTTAATGGGCTGCATACCTAACGTGAGCCACAGTATTGAACAATGGGTGACTTAGTAACAGTTTTGGTACAGCCCATTTGGGTTTCCTAAGACTCTAAGATGATTTTTAAAGGATTAGTACTTGTACAGAGAAAGATCTTTGTGAGATTGAAGGCCAATGTAGATAGATATAACTCAAGATATGAATATGGAGTTGTTTTCCTTTGAATTCCTATATATGATGTATTGAGTATAACCTGCTGTGATGATATAGAAAGACATTAAGAGGAAATTTAGTTCGAAGTCATTCAAAATGGGAGTAATCAAGCAACAGTATGGTGAAATCATTCTCTTAAGATCATGAGAAATTTTAAAATATAAATAGTGCTGAAAATAGCTGTATCATTGGTATGAATGACAAGTGTTTTTTTGGTTCTATATAACTTTATAAGGAATGTTTTTAAAAATATTTCACAGTGTGAGGTGCAAACAAAATAAGATGGAGACTCACCACTTTCATCCAGTAGTTGATCTTTGCTCAGATAATTCCAGAAATAAGCTTAATTTACTATTTATTATTTATTATTTTTTATTTATTTATTATTTTTCAGCTTTATTTTTGGATAAAGTATACCATTCATCTAATCACTGTAAACAACAGAATTCCAGAACATGCGCCAAAACTTCATTTGATATCTTGAAAACATATATTACATTCTTTAGATTTCAATAAAAAAGTAAAAACCAAATGCATTTGAATAAATTTCAATCACAATAGTATTTCCCTTTTGTTGAATTAACTTATTTCTTTCATTCATTTCTATTATGTTTCGTGCTGCTCTAGAGTGTTAGATATTTGTTGTCATAATTAATAAGCTACTCAGCCATAATGGATTTTAGGGTTTCTTTAAATGTTGGTTACCTATTGATCATCTATTTATGTTATTTATCAGCTACGTATTTGTCATTCTATTTATATTAATTATCTAACATTATCATCTATCTGAATGTCTGTTTGTCTTTCTGTCTACCATCTAACTCTTTTCTATTTTCTCTCTGTGTATATATATATATATCTCCCCATAGAAATAATAGAAATAGCTGACACATATTTTAGTGAAACAAAAACTTTGAGAGTCTACAGAGATCCTCTATGAATGCAGGAGTATGTTGGTGAATTAGAAGGTGAGCTGTTATCACATTATACATACCTAGTAATATGTCCTGACATTTAGAGGGAAAATATACATTCTCTGTAAAGTAATGTAAATGGAGCGACTATGGAAATAATATTTATTAACATTTTTTCTGTATTGTAAGGCATTTGATCCTGCAAAATTTGTGGCTTAGAATTGATTTAATAAATATACTATATGTACTCTATATACTCTTGCTGAATAAAATGAGAATCTAGAGTAAATAGAGAATTACCACACAAATTTGGACTGTCATTTATAATTTAGATCCTTGACTCCAGCTATTCAAGACTAAGTAGGAATACTGTAGGACCATTGCAATAGAGAAGCAATTCCAGGAGTGGTAAGTTGCTTGGCATACCCTTTCCCAAATATCTGTCTTTTGCTGTTGCTGAGCAATGGTCTACTTTTTACAACCTAGTTTGTCTGTGTAAAACATCAATACAATTCAGTGTGATAGGCAATTTGTATTGGATCAGTTGCATGCTGGTTTAATAGGACAGAAGTTTTAACATTATTATTAAGCATTTACATCATAAAAGTTATGAAAAATCCTATCTGTGGGCCTAAAATAATTTGATATTTCATTCTACTGACTTGAAGAGGCCAAATTATAGATTTTCTTTTTAATGTTGATGGGTTGATTCACTTCCCATTAATTAAATGTCCAGAGTATTTGGAATTAAGCTGTCAGGTTTTATAAATGAAGCCAAAGGCATCCTAATTTCTCATTCTGAGTTTAGTTCGAATTTAAACTGCACATCTTAGAGCAGGGTGTTGCAATTTTATTTTAGCTGTTTCTACACCACTACAGAAATCAGCATTCTCCATCTCTATTATTTTGAGATAGATAATCATGAAGTGGGGATTGGCATCAATGTCGAGAAGCGCAGTGAGTCCATGCACTGAACATAACCAGAATTGTCTTCACTAAGAATCTGGGCTAAGACAGGGTGTTCTTTTGTAAAATCATTAAGTCTCCCAGAACACAGTATGTTTTCATAAATTACTCTCAAAGCTGAGATGCCAAAATCTTCATGCATGTGTCCTGGAACTGTATTCCTAAATTGATCTAAATTAATGACTGTTTAGCAAATGCCCAATATGACATAATGTGTCTAGAATAAATGAAGAAATAGAATGTCCCACTACTGGAGTAGATGTTGAAAACCAGTAGAAAAGCTGGGTATGATGTAAGATGAAAAATTTGAAGGCAGCATGAAAACTAAACACAAAACTGAAGAATAATCATTAGTTAGGATGATGGAATTTAAGTAGGAACGTATTTTAAATATACCACACAGAAACTGTAGGAGCCAAAGTAAATCATTTGAAAAGAAGGCGAAGCTGTGATTGGGATTATCCAAGGTAAGCAGCCTATCTACAATTCTTTAATCTCAACATTCACCTGTAGAAATGTTAAACATAGTATGTGCATCATTTCTCCAGGAGTTAGACCCTGGAAGATGACCAAGGAAGGCATACAGTTTTACTAAAAACAAATAAAGAAAAAATGAAACTACTGTTCTCTCTCCCCATTTCTGTTTCATTTTATCATACCTTGCTGAAAGTCAAATCAAATATGCCACTTCAACAAACTCCAGATGACAAAACAATCAGGATCTCTCCAATGTTTTCCCTAGTATCACCTAAGGCAAGGTATGGATCTCAGGTAGCTGATTTTGATTCCAGTCACTATCTCTCTTCCCCAATCACCTAATGATGTATTTCCTGACTCAGTTTATCAGGAGTGATTTCTCTTTTAGGTTAGAGGACTGACACTTGTAGCCTTCTTCCTGTATCACAGGCCACATTGCCTTGGCGTATTCTTTCTTCATGATGTCACTTACTTTATTCTTCAGTTAACCAACCAGCTCGTAGCATCCTTGGCACCCACACTGTTACCCACACCACCAAGAAAGTTGTATTTTTCTTTACTCTGTTGGGTCTGCATATACCTGCCTGACCCTCTTGATCACATCATTCAGGTCTCTGCAGAGGTGTTGATTTCACAGGCTCCACGCATACAGTATACCATGAGTTATCAAAATTAAAGCCTACATGATGTATAGTCCCCATTATAATTTTATTTTTCCTTATTAACTTTGTCACTAAGTTAATTACATTTACATTTCTCAATATATTTTATAATGATATAGATTTAATAACATAAGAATAAATGGATAAAAACCTTTATATATCTTATATTTTTATCGTAACAATTAAAGTGCTGTGATTGTGGGCTTACCTTCTCTCTTACCATTCTTATTGTATCTCTAGCATATTTTTAGTGTATTCCTCTGAGACCTGGATTTCAATCTGGCCTAGAACTGTATAGCTCAGGCTGGCCTCAAACTCACTTGTCTCAGCCTACGAAGTACTAGAATTTCAGGTATGAGCCATCATACTTAAATTTCTAAAATCTGACACTATTGACAATATAAGATGGTTGAAGTTCAATTCCTACTACTCGGAATATATGTTTGACAATTAGTGCCAATGGTTGGCTCACAGAGGGATATTCCACCAAAGCAAACATTGTTTTGACCAGTGAGAATTCTAACTTAAAATGTTCTAAGCTTTGAAGAGCTGGTATTTAATTGTTGAGCTAAAATGTTTCTGTTTTGCATTGTTGTGACAATATTCCTAATGGGGACATGTGTGTGTGTGTGTGTGTGTGTGTGTGTGTGTGTGTATGTGTATAGCTACCTATAACTTGCCTAAGGAGTAGGCATATTGCTAGTGGAGTCCTTACAGGATGACTTTTGATCTTGATATTTGCCTTATGCTTTATTTAAAATAAAGTCTCTTCATTTATTGCCTCTGTGTACATCTGACTAGCTGGCCTATGATCTTTCAAGGAGTCAATTGCCTCTGACTCCTATCTCACTGTGGAACAGACGCTGTAACAGGCTCAGGCTACTGTGCATCATTTTGCATGGGTTCTCGGGTTTGGAGTGTGAGTCTTCATCCTTGTGTAGTTTGGGAAGACAGAATTTAAGACCTTACATTACAATAGATGCTTCTTTCATTGTGTCTATTGATTTGTAACTGTTTCTATGTTTTTAGCCTTTCCTTACATTTTCCTTTTAAGGTCTTATATTTTTACTCTCCATTCTCAGCAAAACCCCAGTTATCACTCCTAATGATATTTTCTATTTTTTTTGTTTTATTCTACTGTATTACTACTGTAAATACAGTAATTACTCTACTTTAAAATATTCTGTCCACTTTCTTAGACTTTGCAATTTTCTTCTCTGAACTTAATATAACATAAACATAAGACATTTATTTTGAATAGTTTCTTTTTGAATAAAAACACCTAAAATTATACATACTTCACTAGTTGTATCTCTCATTTTTAAAAAAACATTCTAGTTTTCTTTACCCTTAGATTAAAAAGTAGGTGATGATATTCATAATAATTTTCTCTTGTATATAGATAATATTATATTTTACATTTAAAAGTTTTAAATTAGGTAATGTTTTTTCCTGTATTTCTTCCTGTTGTTATTGCCAAAGCTAAGAATTATATTATTATCTGATATTTAATGTTTACTGATAACAGCTAAATAAAGTAGGTAATGTGTTTCTATTTTGTAGATAAGAAAATTTTAAATACATAAGGTAAGAAACTTACCTAATATCACACAAATTAAACATCAACTCAGGCAATCTATCCTACAACTTTTTTAATAAAGTAAGAATTTAGTTGTAACTTTGCTTCTTTCCTTCATCCATTCAGACATTTGTGCTACTTAGAATTTAAATTTTACAGGTGATTTTACTACCTTCATTTCTTTTGGAGTTAGTTATCCTGCTTGATGTGTCTGGTAATATTCTTCCATTATTCTTGGCCTCAGAGATCTTCTATCATTGGCAAATATATGTTAAGTTGCATTTAGACAGGCCTAAATATATCCATGAATTGTTTCCACATTCAGATCACAAGGAGAAGTTTTGTTTCCAATACTAATAGGGGTATCTTCTATGAAGACTTTCTAATCATTTATACAGGAGTTTCAGCTCTTTCTATAGTGGCATCATCCACAGCTATGTTTCACAGTGTGGCTCATGGATATATGTACTGCTTCTATCAAGGCACAAATATTTCAATAGTGCAGCTTAATGACTTATTCAGTTTTTAATGGATTTATTTATTAAATCAGCTAAACCAACATCTGTTTGTTAATAGTTCATACAGAATCTGATATTTGGAGGTATTTTGTTTCTATTTTGAACTTTAGCCAGATAGCAATGTATGAACCTGTTATTTTTATAGAAAAAGGGAAAAAAAGCCTAGAGTGAAAGATGAATGTAGATCATACTTAGTCAAGTATCTATTATAGTCTTTTCTCTTTTCAGGTGGAATGATAGTGTCATTGATATAAGCCCTCATCCCATGTAACCATGTCTTTACATAAAAGGAAAGGAAATGAAAGTAACACCTGGATAAAGAACCAAGATGTCGGCATGAGACATTTACTAACCAAAGTATTCCAGGACACAGATATAGGAAAGGTGCCTGGGAAAATAGGAAAGGAGTCTGGGTCAGACTCTCCTTAGAGTCTCAGAGGAATTTACTCTCCTGGAGTTTGGATTTTCAGCCTTAACAACCCTGAGGTAACACATTTCAAATGTGGTAAGCCAACATGTTGTACCCTGCAGAATTAAACCACAAAGTAGAAAAGTTAATCTCAGATGTCAAAAGTCAGATTAAAAATTTTCTCCAAATATGACATCTCAGAGGAGTTCATAAAATCATAATCATAATCTGTAAATGTACATGATTTTTATTAAATGTTGGAACCCAAGTTTTATAGTAAACTTTAATGTGGCCCAATGGATAATGAAAACAATGACTTCATGAAGGCTAAAGGAAAATAAAGGGGAGCAGGGTGCACTCCTACACTGAGTTCCTAATGGGTGCATATTATAATTGAATCTGATTTTTACCTCATAAAAATACCAAAAAAGGTCGATGAGGAAAATCCTAGGTCACTGAATATGGTCTAGAAAGAGACATTGAAAATGAAGAATATTTCTAAATTCATTCAAAGTTGTAGCTTCATGGGGAAAAATTATATCGCTGAAATATAACAGGATAGAAGCAGATTACCCTACCTAGTGAAATCCCTTTCATCTATTTAACACTAACAGGGAAGAAAAGTAAAAGGGTCCTGTCACCTTGGTACAATAAAAAGAAAACTTGTATCAGTGCAGAAATAATAAAGGCTTCCTTTCATCTAAAAATGAATACTATGTACAACACAAGATTCACAGCCCTTTTCAAAGAATACAGATTTAGTTATTCTCAATAACTCTGTTATATTTAAAGTGTATATTTGAGAAAGAATTTCATGCATTGTTATATGGAATTTTTGGTAGTAAACAGGTGTAAACTTCCAAATCAGTCTTCATGGTCACAAGATAGGAAACAAATACTGATGAAGATATTGATTAGATACTTTGTGCTAGTATTGAAACCAACAAATGTAACATTCTTAAAATGTGTCTATAGGCATAGCAGTATGCCAGGAGAATAAAAACATGGACAGTGTTTTGTGACTTAACTAATAACTACAGAGATCAGAGTTTTTCAAAGTATTCATTTCTGAGAACTGTGCTTCACTAATCTCTCCCTTCAGAGTTTTTAATTAGTATTAGGTGATATTTCACAATATACATTGATTTTCCAATTACACATGTGTTTAGAAATTATAAGCTATAGTATGAGGGTAAACTTAATAATGGCCAGGATAATCAGGAGATTCATAAAAAACAAAAAACAAACAAACAAAAAAACCTGTATTTTATTCTAACATTCTAGATTCCCTTCTACATCAAAAGGCTTGAAGGCTTGGAAATCACTTTCTTTACTGGCCTGCCAAGAGGGTTTCAGTTAGAGTAAACTTACATGTGACAGAAAGTGTGATTTTAGCAGCCATTATTCTTTGGTGAGAATGCATTGTGATGTGCATGCATTTGTGTATGACATACAGGCAGTTGCACAGGCCTTTCCCTGTGATCCATTAGCTCTTCTGCTCTGAAAATTCGGTCACCTGCCAAGTATCCCTTCAGATTCTGGCATTGTCCAGTTTTCTAACTACAGATAAAATCTTGCTGTACTTTGGCTTCCCAAGACTTTTCTTCATAGTTTGAGTTTCAAAATATTACTGGAAATACATTGAGTGTTGAGTGCTTCATGTATAAGTAAGAAATCAGAAGTAAGACAGGGAAGAACAAAATAACATGGAGGTAAAAAGCCAATGATGAATTAAAATCTATCGAAAATTTCAGATTACATACTGCTGAAATGAGCAATCAAGCAGAAAAGGTATAAAAGACTCTCAAAGCAAGCTGCAGATGGGGCAGTTTCCCATTGTGCACATTTGATTCAGACAGGTGCTGGCCAAGCAGCTGAGGCTGGACTGAAAGTCACACCAGTCCTTTCTCAATGTGCCAGCGCAGGGACTGCCAGAGTCCAGCACTATGCCTATCTCTCCATTACACATTTAAAAATAATACTCATAATAAGTATATTGAAGTAAATAATTATTAAGACTTCAAATGTTTATCTGAGGATTTGAGTTTAGAATCAGCTTCAGTGACATCAGTGTGTGCTCTCTCCAATTTATTTATTTATATATTTATTTATTTATTCATGTTACATCCTGATCTCTGCCCCCCACTCCTCCCAGTGCCCCTTGACACAGTCTCTGCCTCCATCCTTCTCCCGTTCTACTGTGAGAGAGTGGAGTCCCCTGGATATCCCTCATGCTGGAACCTTTTCAAAGCATGACATTTTAAGAACTATAGTTTTAGTTGCTGCTGTCTTAGGGTACACCCTTTCCTTTGTAGCCAACACTGTTGTATCTTAGATATCAATTCCTGGACATATACTCGTATTCTCTGTCTTCACTTGTTTCAATCCTTATCATCAGGGAACCTTATATTGACATGAAAGGCATGGAATTCACAGCATTTTACCCTTTTCCACTAGTCACCATCTAATTACAGGCTGGTTAAGGACTTAAAGTACAACTTTTCTCTGAGGTAGTAAACGGTGTGTTGAAATTTATTTGTATGATCTATAAAATATGGCTGATAGGGGACCTCTCTTGGAGCCCCTCCTCACTCTATCTTTTCGAAGGGTCTGCCTGCTTCTGCCTTCCCTTTCAAATGCAGTGTTCATGTGAATAGTGATGGTTGTAGATTCAGTTTCTGTGGTTCTCTGATCCTAGCCTCCATCTCTTCTCTTGTTTATGGTCATATTATCTATTGTTATATCTGATAACTTGAATATTCAATACTGTCATGAAATTGTGTTATATAATGTAATATATAAAATGAGTTCAACAAAGTAGTGTTAAAAATTAACTTCCTAAAGTATAGTTGCTACGTTTCAAACATTTAATAGCTTCACATCATAATGGTTTTTAGCTGCTACTTCTAGTTTCAGTAAAATTTGTTTTGGATGTTTGTTTACATTTGTGGTGGTTTAAATATGAATGGCCTCCAATGGTTCACACATCTGAAGGCTTAGTCCCAATAGAGGAAATATTAGGTAAGATTAGAAGGATTCGATGTTTGTCCTTGTTGAACAAAGCACATATCTGAAGGTGAGCTCTGAGGCCTTTATAATCCCACAGTCTAGCCATTCTCTCTCTCTCTCTCTCTCTCTCTCTCTCTCTCTCTGCCTATGCCGCCATGTTTCCAGCCATGATGACAATGGACAAAACCTCTGAAACTAGAAGCAAGCTGCCAATTAAATGCTTTCTTTTTAAAAAGGTTTCTTCTAGAATAAAGTTGTATATGTCACCTAAACACAAACACATTTTTTCCTCAATAATAATTCATTTTTAACTTTCTGAATTTATATAATTTCTTGATAGAATTTACTTCTCACATAAGAGTATGAGGGGCCTCAAATATTTACTTGGAATTCTTTCACTTCTTACCTAATTTTATTTTTCATCATTTAATCATTTTAGTATTAATATGGATGTCTTGCCTCCAGATATGTCTGTACATCAAGTGTATGTCTAGTGATCCAAGAGGCCAGGAGAGGGTATCAGATTCCCTGAAGCTGGAGTTTCTCACAAACTTATAAGATTCCATGTGGGTGTTAGGAATTGGATTCTGGTAACAGTAGACAGTTAATATGAGTTTAGATTATTTGAAGCCCAGCTGCATTCTAGAAAGAACCCAGATATTTAGAATTTACTGTGTTGTCTAGTGATCAGCATTCTGTAGCTTTACAGACATAGTACAGGGTGTGAGAAACCTCTCTTTCCTTTCCAGGACCTTGAATCTTTGTGTTCACATTCTTGTAACTGATGAAACGTCGGTCCACTTAACCTTCTAGTAGTAATACCTTTTGAAAACAGTTCCTGTTGTTCTCTACTGTGGTGTTGAAAAATTAAAGAGTATAACACTTCAAATTGATACATTAGTACATTTTTCTGTATGTACTGGATAGTGATCAGATCAGGAAAATTTAGCATATTCATTACTTATGTTTGTCATTCCCTGGTGTAGATTACATTCAAGTTCTTTTCTCCTGTTCTGAGATATATAAGGCATATTTATAATTGTATCCAACCTCTGTGCCACAGAACTTATTTTACCAAACCAGAAATAACATTACAACTATTTTAAAATCTCTTATCTTTTCTATAATTTTCTGTGGTTAAAAGGTTTTTAGATTCACACTATTTCTATAAATAAGTTAGTACAATTATAGTGGAAAAAACCTGAGGGTCTAAAAGGTATACAAATAGAACTTCTATATGGTTCCATAATCCCACCATTGGATTTGTATCTAAGCAAAGCTGTTATGCCAAAGAAACATCTGTACTCCTGTGTTCCTGGGGATAAAGAACTAAGATTAGATTTTATGTCCTGACCCAAATATATCTAAATGTACAAGTAGCACATTATTACTGTGTAGTCTAAATTGGTTGATATCATATCAATTTAGAGTAGGATCAGAGGCTACAGATAATAGTGAAGATGGGGGGATGGAATAAATGAATATCAGATAAAATATGTTCTAGGTGTAAGGAGTTCTAATGTGCTATTAAGAAAATTATAGATAATGATAATGTAATTTACCTTATGAAAGATGAGAAGTATTTAAGGTTTTTACTATAAAAAATTAATGGCTATTTTAATATATATGTATACTTAGTCTGGTGTGAATATTATGGAATGTATATATCATATTTTATAAGATGTAAAATGGTATATTTTATGTATAAATTAGCAGTATAATTTTAAGTATCAGTTTTCCTTTGCTAGTAATGCCAGCACAAACATGGTGAGCAATCTCCAATTCTTCTGAATTTTCTGCAAGAAGCATCATATCCACAAAATGAAACAGTACAAGAACAGCAGGGATTCTTTTTCTGATTATAACAGGAAGCACATTCGCTATAGTGGCAGAATAAGATTATATTAAATACACACACACATGCATATGCACACATACATACACATACATACACACATTGCTAAAACTACAAAACAGATTGTTCTGAGGTTTGAGTATTTTGAGAAAAAACTAGAGATCTAACTGAATACCAGCTATTAAGGAATGCAAACTTTGTGAATTAAGGTGACAAGAAAGGAAAGGGCCATGTATATGCTGATTTTTTTCAAGGTACGTAAAATAAAGAAGATATATTTTAAAAGTATTTAAATAGACAAAATGATACACTGAAATACAGTTTGAAGTTTCTTAAAACTTAATATAGTAATTTTATTAAAAGATTTATATTTAAACAACTTTTAATTAAAATTGAACTCTATGTGGTGGGACACATCTTCAATCTCAGTACTTGGGATATAGAAGCAGGTGGACACTGAGGTTGAGATCAGCACAAGAATCTAGAGAACCTTTCTATACGAAATCAGCCAATAAAGAAATGATAAAAGAGTAAGTGACTCTTCATTTGAACTAAAACCAAATATTTTTAAAGAATTTTATACATGAGTATTTATATTATTTATGATGTTCCCTCTCCCACCTCCAACTCCTTCTGTCCTCCCAAATTTCTTCTCAAAATTTTAACTCTTCTTTAACTATTATTGTACTATATATACACACAGTTTATTATATATTATACCATTAACACACACACACACACACATAAATGCAACCTGTTGAATCCATTTTTGTTGCTATAGTGTGTGTGTGTGTGTGTGTGTGTGTGTGTGTGTGTGTGTGTATTTAAGATTGCCTACTGGTATTGGATAATCTGTGAGGGACCTAAGCCATGGGGAAGACTTAACTGTCCCTCTCTCTGCAACCACTAATTAATTGTCTGTAGCTCTTACTGTGGGGATAGGGTCTTAGTAGAGTTCCCCATCATCACATCATCTTTAGCATGTGAGCCAGAGTTGTCATTGTACAAACCTTCTTTAGATGACAATAATTTTGAGATTTCTTAGGTGCAACTTCCCTCTTAAATTTAGAAGATACTATCTGCCATAAGACATACTGTCCCTCTAGCATTTTAAATAGGTGTGTGTGTGTGTGTGTGTGTGTGTGTGTGTGAATGTTTGTGTGAGAGAGAAAAGGGGGAATTTTATCCAGATATTGGTTCAGTGTCTATATCTGGGAATCTGGGCCCAACCACCGCAGTCAGTTTATAAAGGTAAAGAATATGTTGTAGCTTGTTCTCTGGCAAGCAGAAGGCCATTCTTTTAAGACATGTTTGTTAACAAAAGCAAAATAGCATTTAAAATTTTCACCCCTAAAGGCCTTTAACATTTGGAGAGCTGATTTTGCTTTATAATTCTCATAAACACAGAGATTTTAAACATTTAAACATAAATTTATCCGTCAACAGAACATTAGCCCTCACATTTCCCCATTGAGTTACACCTTGAGTCAAATCCTTGACTGTGTGGATGGTGACCCAAACTGTCAAATCTCTGAATGACCCTGACCCACAACACAAGAAATCTGCACACAGATATTTATAAAACACTTATTTATAGAACTGCTAACTCCTGGAATTTACCAAAATACTCTTTAAGACGTAAGTATCTATCTAAATTGGCATATCCAGAGAAATCAGTTCATATTAAAAGGCAATCAATTTTTCAAGCTCAAAAATGATCTGGGGGAATCTTTGCTCCTAATGCTAAGCCAAAGAAACTAATTGGAAAATCTCTAAGTATACTTTCACCTATGTGGCTTCTTGAAAAGCAACACAACACTGAAAGCCAATAAATCAAATATTGTTGGAATTTTTTTGGCAGAGGCAAGTTGGATATGATAAGATGAAAATATAGGTTTTTTGGGGGCAACAAAACCTTCTCTATGTGACACCATCAAGGCAGACTTACATTGTGTGTATATTACTCTTATATAAAATTCAGTAACAAGATTAACCTAACATAACCATTGAGCTCTAAATGATAGGAATGGTGCAATATAGAAAAGCCAGATTTACACTGTGACAAAATATCTGTGATATATTAATTTAGAAAGAAGAAGACTTTTGTTTTTGCTCAGGTTTACAGTATTTTTAGTCCATGGTTTCTTAGACCCTGTAGAAACACAAATATACTCTGAAGTATGGTAATGGTGATGGTGGTGGTGTCTTCATCTCAGAGCAGCCAGGAACCAATAGTGAAGTAGAAACTTAAGGCTTCTTTGGAAAATCAGTTGTGTTGGATGGTGTTTTGCTGGGGCAAAGACAGGAAGGAGTATTTTTGCTGAAGCACACAGCAGTGACAGGATGTTCTGTTAAAGCAAGCATGTGAAAGAACACAGGATGGAGGATTCTTCACTAATAACACACATATATTGGTCCCCCTTATATTGTGTAGTTGAACTCCATTCGTCAGGTCTCCATTGAGAGAAAAATGCACCAAAAACCTTCTGGTGATATGTGAGGCTTCTTGCTGCTTCTGGAGACTTTAGCAGAGTGCTGTCAGCTGAGACAGACTCATGTGTAAAGGCAAGAACCATGTAGAACATAAGATATTTAGTGGGAGTACAAGTAGGACTCAATGGACAGTGAAGGAGGCTGAGCTAGGCTTGCTTATAGAGTTAGCAGTGAAACACTTTTTGGTCTCACATCTTCCATGATATTTGCTTCATTGAGAGAGGCACTGCCGAGAGCTTCTCCTGGAGGTCCTACTGACTCGTATTGAGGCTGAGGCTGAGGCCTGTCTATTTCTGCTAGGTAGTGGCACACTGCTGATTCGTATTTTCTATCTCAACTCTACAGAACTGTACTGTTTGTATAACCGTGAAGTATTTGAGAGTGAATTGATCTGGTGCTGCTGACCTGGGAACTGAACTGCTGATTTCCAGACAACGCAGATGGGAGTTGCTCCAAAGAACCTTTCTAAACAGTTTCACTTCCTTCTATATGCTTTCTTTTCCACTACCTCTAGTAGGTGGTGGATAAAAGGGAGATTAAAGTATTTAAGAACCATCATTAAAAGTAGGTATGGAAAAAATTTAAAGTTATACAATAGTAAGAGAATGTAATATGGCCACAGTGTCAGACTCAAGGTGAGTTGTATTACTTTAGTGAAACACCACCACCTTCCATTAGGGCTGCAACATCATGAATGACCATTTAAAACATGCTGTTGAAGAGCATTTAAAATACAACCAAACAGTAGGTTTATATGTAAGCTCTAAAAGCATATTGAGTAAAATATCACCGTGGTAGACTAAGCTTATAATAATGAATGCTCTATCAAAGCACAGGATGGGAAAAATTGTCTTTAACTTGCTTTGAATTTTTTCTTTAACCAAAATAATGCTCAGAAATATTGAAAGTGTAAAAAGTAAATTATTTATAATAAATTTTAGGCATATGCATATGTTATATGACACTGTCTCAGTCAATTTCTCCTATTTCTGCTGTTTCTTATCAGTGGAATAGTTTTAAGATGGATAATTTGACTTAATGTAAGGCATTATGGTTCCATCCACTTTGTCATAAATGTCAGAATTTCATTCTTTTTATACTGTTTAATAATGGAATATCATTTCATTGTGTGTACAAGACAGATGGCTCACGGTTTTACTCATGTAGAAGATTTAATAATGATCTCATACAAAGAGAAAGTAGAATAGTATTATAGCTTTCTCCTGGAGTATCTTTAAGTCTTTATGTGTTAAGTGATAAAGGTTTTGTATCAGCAGAGCGCTATTAGAATATGGTGGGAAGGTTAAAATGTAAGACCACACAGGAGGTTTGGGGTCATTGCAGTTAGGGTTCTGGCCCTTTTAGTGCCTATCACTTACCCCTATTGTAAAGTTAGTAGTGTTTCTGAATATTGCTACTTTGATGTGATGTTTTGTCTAGGGCATACATCAAAATTATAAACTTAACCAGCCAATTTATCACTATTAGTTTAGTATATGAAGTATTTATTATAACACAACTGTGACTACCAGGATAGGGAGTAGTTGTAGTTTTGAGTACTTTATTATCTGATTTATAAGACTTTAAGTTTTATTTGGAGAAAGTTTCAAGAGGAGTTTGGAAGGCCATTCTAAGCAAAAAATACTGAAACATTTTTAAGAAGGAATTATCAGTCTGTTCCTGTGCATTCTCAGAACAGAGTATTAATAGGAATTTGGTCAGAAAAGATAATGTTGGTGAAGTTTCACACAGAAATGATCTTTCTATTGGTAGACTTCAGTCTATTTGCATTTAATTGTACCAAAGAATTTGGACATATTTTGTCTGCACCTTGAATTCATCACAGCTAAATTGACAATGGGCTAGTTTCAATGATCGTGAACATTTCAAAGAAATAGCATCAAGGGAATGACATTTGCATTGTATTTGATACTTTTATGTTGTTAGGGTGAAATAACATGACCAGAAGCAACTTAGAGTGAGAAAAGTTTTATTTTAGTTTACTGCTGCAGAGGGGATGCAATCTATCAAGGCAGGCAGAGAAACTATGGCTGTAGACAAGCATGACCATAGGAACAGGAAATAGGAAGGACAGGGAGAAAGAGAATGAGAGAAAGAGAGACAGAGAGAGAGAGAGAGAGAGAGAGAGAGAGACCCTATACTAGGACCTGGCTATAAAATCTAAGTTCATTTCTTGATGATGTAGCTCTTCTATGCTAGCTCTACCTCATAAAGTCTCTATAAACATGCCACATAGAGAACAGATGCTCAACTATGTCAGAATGGGATATTTAGCTGGATTTATAGTGGGAACTGGTGGTAAAAAGACACTCAGCAGAAAGATTTAGAAACATGGTGTTTGGTGTATAAGAGTGTACATGTAAATGAATGGGCAGTGATGCAATGTGGATGAAAAGAGAAAGTCTTGAGGGGCATTGCCTTAGTTACTTACCTATTGTGTGATAAAATACCATGACCAAGGCAAATTAGAGAAGGAAGGGTTGATATGGGGGCTTATGTTCCCAAGGGGATTAAGAGTCATTGCCAACATGGTGGGAAAACATGGCAGAAAGCATCAGGACTTATGGTAGGAACATGTGAGAACTCACATATGAAACCAGAAACTAGAGCTTTGTCCGTTGAATAGAGATGTAACTGAGTGTTTTGAAACCTCAAAGCTTCAAGGACCACAAACACATGACATACTTTCTCCAGTGACCCATACCCTCTTAGCCTCCCAAAAAGCCACAACTGAGGACAAAACTTTTAAATGTCTGGCCTACATGGAACTTCTCATTAAAACCATAACAAGCAGCCATAGTTAGGGTTTCATTGCTGTGAAAAGACACTTTGTCCAAGGCTGTTTTTATATGGGACAGCATTTAATTGAGGCCAGCTTACAGTTTCAGTTTCAGAGGTTCAGTCTGTTATCATCATGGTAGGAAGCTTAGCAGCATACAGGCAGATATGTTCTACAGAAGGAGCTGAGAGTTCTACATCTTGATTTGAAGGCAGCCAAAATGAGAGTCTCAACTGCAGGCAGCTAAGAGAAAGCTCTCTTGCCACATTGGGAAGAGCCTGATCAAAAGAGCCTCAAAGCCCATCCCCACAGTGAAAAATTTCTTCTAACAAAGTAACACTTATTCGAACAAGGCCACACCTCCTAATAGTGCTACTTCCAGTAGGCTAAGAGTATTGAGACCTTAACAGGAACAAATCAAATGCCTTGATCAGGGATGAATTGAAGCATGTCTTGATGGTATCTCAGAATCAACAACAGTTGACTCCTCAGACTCACTGGTAAGCAAATGGTATTTTCTTTCAAAGAAACTCCTTTGAGAAGAGAGCTCTTAGGTATCTACTTCACATGAGACCGGATAAGGTAGCAGGATTCTCAAAGGCTTCAAGCAGATCACTTACTCAGGTTAGCAGCAGACTTCAGAATATCTATTACTGAAAAATAATATAAAATCATAGTGATTTTGCAAACATGCAAACATTAGCCATTACTGGTATTTGCATATATTAATAAATATTTCAGTGGAAATCATGGGATTCAGACATAGTATAGCTGGAATCAAATGCTGCAATCAGTTCCTGGCATTGTGATGTAGAGAACACTGAAGGTGAAGTTAAAGCTATAATGCCTAGAAAATCTGAACATACCTGAATTATACAATACTGACAATGGGAAGCTGAGGGTAGCAGGTCAGCACAAGAAAATGGCCATGAGAGCTGCACAGAAGCTATATGGATAAGGCCATGCTTACCCATGAGGCCCTTATCCCACTACACAGTATTCTGGATGTTGTTCATGGAGACATAGGGTCTCATATTTGCCCTGCTGGATTTCCATATTGTTTTGGATAAATTTTCCTTCTTATGTACTCTTATTCTTCCTTTGGAGTACTGGGTACCTATCCTGAGCCATTGTATTTGTTAAGAATGTTAACTTCTGTGTTTATTATTTTTAAAGGCTCACATCTTAATTTGCCTTGAATCATAGTAAAAGATTTGGATTTGGGCCTTTGAGCCATGCTGGAACTTATGAACTTAAAAACATAGACATGGGATGGCATCATTTCCACTTTTAAGATGTACATTACCATGGGTAGAGGACACCACCCAAATATAGACTCCAATAGCTGTAGTCTTAAATGTCCTTGACATGTTCAACCATTAAAGGCTGGGTCTTCATCTAGCAGCTACAGGGAATGGTAAAATCTTTATTTTATTTAAATCTTTATTTTACCTTATCTTCCAGGTAAGACATAGTATGAGGTTTTAAATGTGTCTCCAGAGGAGGAAATGGGACTTTAGCTACTTCTACCAACTCTATTGCTTTCCATCCACTAGGTAAATGGTTTTGTAGCCTATTGCCACAATTAGGGTCCATATTGCCTCAGGTCCAGTAGCAACAAGATCAACTGACACTGTGTGAAAATCTTTTAGTCTGTAAGACAAACCTTTTCTCTTTTTAATTTGCTTGCCTTGTGTTTTCATGCAGCATCAGAAAGATGACAAACAAAAAGTGATTACTGAAGTCTAGGAAGGGTTCCACATATCAAAGTAGAGTTTGCTAAAGAAACAACTTGTAATTCTCTGGGCTCTATCAGTCAAACATAGTTTCCATATTTTATAAGTAGTTTCATGCATTTTTAAAGAACAAAACAAATAGACTTTAGTAACTCATAACAGAAATTGTAAATGTTTTCAGGATGAAAAGGCTAATTTATACATTGCATACTAATATCAAAGTCCTTTACTCTACCCTTCAAAAATGTACAATTACTTGAACAAATATGAAATTTATTGAGAAGTTTTTGAGAGATTTTTTATTGTGACTTAATTTATGATACTTAATTTACAAAATGCAATATTTTCATTTTAGGGTTTTCTTCTTATAATCTCAAATGTGTAGCTAATATAATTTTACTAATGTATTCCCCAAGGAGGGCATCTACATATGAACTCCAACTTTCTCATTGATGTTACTGGAAAATTAATTTCAGTTAGCACTATTAAAATCTATTAAACTATAATATATATCTAAAATATTTTTTAGCATTCATAAATATAAAGGATTAATTAGATATAATACAAGTAACTACTTCTGCTATAAAAAGGTTTTTAAAGGGAGCTTAATAATAACAAGCATTTGGAAATTATAAATGGGGCAATTGCCAGAATATTAACTTGCAGAGTTCACTATTTTCATTTATTTCTCTAAAATAGTTCCATAACTGCCAGAGAGAAGATATGGTATAGAGCAGAACATGAAAAATGTGTCTAGGGCACACTTAAGTTTTATAACAGAACTTTGTGGAAAGTACATTCAAAATATAAAAATACATATGGTTAAAAGTACACTATTTTGTGACAATTCTCCAAGGTCCTATATGTTTCAAGTACATTTTAATGGAATTTTTATATAAGTTCATATTGAAAGAATCATTATTTTTCTAATGCCTACTTATGGGGTCTGGCATTTACAGCGATAGTGATAAACACTTCTGGGCCTCTGAGCTACATTCAAATAAATTATGATTTCTGTTTTCTGCATGAAGGCTTTATGCTTACGTATGCATGAATCTTTGACTAGTTCTTTCCTGGCACACTTGTTCTATAGCAATGCTGTTATACTATTTTTGAATTCATGCTTCATAGCTTCACTTGCCTTTTTGGTGGTGAGATAACTAATTCAGCCTTCTTTTACCACCTTTTGAATTTAATTCTTCAACAATGTAATTATTTAAGAATGATTTTGAGAGACTTAAATATATTCTTCAATATAACTCCAATTTTTCTTCTTTAGTACATGTCCTTCTTAGAAAAGCAATGTAATTTCCAATAAAATATCATTTTTTAAAGAATTTAATAATATATACAGTACTAAGATTGTTTACTTTTAATAATAAAGTAGTCTTCCTTCACCTTTATTATCTGGGTTAGTGACTGAAAATATGGAGTTAACATGGCTCATTTATTTTTAAAATTTTAAATTTTATTGAGATTTCTTTTATTATTTTATCTGTATTTTTATTTATTTATGCATTCTTTCTCTATTACTTTCTACAAGTATATTTTCTCCCTTTGAGACAATAATATTTTTATAAGATGTGTCTCTGAATGGAATTATTTGTATTAATTGTGGTTTTCAGAAAGTCAAATATTTTCTATAGAAGAAGATATCTCCTCTAGAGGCTGGGTCCTGGGCTAGAAGTCGAAGTGATTAATGTTTATTTGGTTGGGTTTTTTTATTGGTTTTCTCCAAAGTTCTTATAAAGAAATATGGCTAGATCATTATAACTGGATTATAAACAATTTTGTAGCCAGTGTGAACTTTCAGAATTTGTATAACAGCTCTGTGTCCCTCATCATTGTTCATCCTTTCATAGCTTCACATGATAGAGCTCTTACGACTTGTCCTCATCTGTTAACGTTAGGCAGAAATACAGGATTTCATATTCTTCATTTAGTTAAAGATATACATCTTTTTAATGTCTATGGTTGGTTTACTGGCATGTATGTCTGTGTAACATGTGGTGGTGCCTTGAAGACTCAGAGAAATGTGTCAAGTCAACTGGAACTGGAGTTGCAGAGAGTTGTGAGCTACCACGTGGGTGTTGGGAATTGAACTCTTGTCCTCTGGAAGAGCTGTTAGTGACTATTTTTTGTGAAGCCTTCTCTCTAGCCTCTCAAGATTTTATCTTTAATAAGAGGTCAGTATGCTTAGCTTTCAGTATTATCTTAACACTCTTCATTCACCATAAATGTATGTTTTACACTTTCTTCTATACAAAACAATTTCCTAGAATTTGTCCTCTGCAAATATAATCAGGTCATTAAGAATACCCTTATGTGTTAATTTTAATATGTAATATGATGTTAAATAGCATTTACTTTAGAGATGAAATACAGAGTGACACCTGAAGAGTTCAAAGTGTCTTGCTATCTCCTTATAACTTTGCTTCTACATGAGAAAGGAAATATGTTAAAAAATTATTTCAAGTATTATTTAAAATGAAGTTTATTGAATTGTAAACAGCCACAAATATATGTACAGTGGTAAATTCTACTTATCAAACTGATTTTGCTTTAATTTTGATAACTTAAAATTTTATGAACAAACATATATAAAATTTTAATTGATAATGGTCAATACATGGTAATAATGATTCATTTTGCATTGTAGTCCTGAACCATAAAGTACAAGGTTTTGCCCCCATATTTCTCTGTTTTTTCATGTTTTTATTTTGCTTGTTTTGGTTTGAGGGTGGTTCCTAGATCTGGTTAAACCAAAACTGGCATTCCTCCTGACTCAGCAATCTGAAGACAGAGAATCTTTATGTTCTGCTTCTAATGCCTCTTCTTAGTTTAGGTATAAAGGATAATAATAGGAATACATTTTATAGTTATGAAACAATGTGTACTAAATATAAACACTTATTATGAAATATTGTTCGCTGGGAATTATATATGAATCAGCATAATATATAGATGGTTCAAACAAAAGTGTTAATGCGGTAATGTTCCAGACAATCTCTGGCCCTGTACAAGGCAAAGTTTTATCATTTTTGTGATTTATTATGACAATATAACAAGAGTCTAGGTCAAAATAAATGTCCTCTTGTTTAACATCATCAGAAACAAGCCCAAAATTCCCTTTGCTTGGAGCAACTTGGCCAAAGCCATGTCCATTTTAAAAATAGTTCAAGGTCCTAAACAGAACTTACATTTTGATTCTTAAATTATTTCACTAAATGTAAATCATATTTATAATTCAAGAATGCATGTGCCTCTCTCTATCTTTAAATTTCTACCCCATATCAACTTGGCAATTTAATTTGTTTTTTGTTTAAATATGGTATGTGTATAGATAAAGATGCATGTGCTCATGTCTCTGTGTCTGTGAAAAAAAGTCAGAAGAGGTAATCAACTGTCCTATTACTACAGTGTTCTCCTGAGGCACATCTCTCAGTGAACATAGAACTCCTTGTTTATATGCTGGACTAGAGCCAGAAAGCTCCAGTGATCTTTCCCTTTTAAGACTTTGAGCTTACAAGTGTCATGGCCATGCCTGGCTGCTACTTGGTACAATCATGCGCTCCTGCTTGTACAACAAGTACTCATAAGCAGGAGCCGTTTACCCAACTCCAATTTAGTCAGAATTTTAAAAAATGATGTAACACTTAATAACTTGATCTATAGCATTTGTGAAAATTATGCCTATTAAGAAAAACATTAGTATTAAATGCAATCATCCTTGAATATGATTTTTCTAAAATATATATATAATAAAATACTTTGAGATATTTGTCTTACAGATTTATGATTTTTCCAACCAGTGAATTATGTTTTGTGTTTAATTTAATAAAAATTGGTATATTTTCATTTTTATCTTTAATACTTTAGTGCAGGATTAATAATTTTACATTTTCATCAGTTAATAATTTTCTGAAATCTCATAGCTTTGTTCATTCCATTTTAATTTGGTTGTTGTGAATGTTTTAATTGTATTACTACCAATCATTTCATAATTCCTTTTTGTGGAATATTGGTATCAGTAATAGAAGAATTTACAAAAGATCAAGGACAATAGAATTTTAAAGAACAAACAGGCAAGCTATGCCTCTCAGCATCTTTCAAGAGGAGAGGGACATAGCAGAGGAAGAAAGAACACTTTTTCTTTGGTGTGAAAATCCAAAAGAGCTCCTTGTTCTGCAATAGAGATCTGTAAGTATCCACAAGTTGAAAGGGCAGAGGGCTTCTGTAAAAGGAGAATGACCAGTGTCTGAGAAAGTATGGTTAAACTTTTGTTCAGGTGAAGTGACTGAAAAGGCAGAACATGCCGAGTGCCAAGGATCAGAAAGTACCAAACTATAAGCTCCTGTGTCCCAGGATTAAGGATTTTACCCATAATATATGAATAGAAGTAGAAATAGTAACAGTTTATTAAGAATGGGAAATGAAAGGGATCTCAGAGGAGTTGGAAGATGGAAAACTATAATCAGAACAACAAAAACATCTATTTTAAATAAAATAGGGGTGAAATGAATAATAAGAGTCCAGAAAATGGGTATAGACTAGTGGGTGGTATGTCCTCACAAAGTAGTAGCTCACAAGTCTTGTGATACGAGTGCATATTTGTGGCAGCTCCTTTTCCATAGTCCACTTTTCTCCTGTGCTATTGATTATTGACATGAAGCTCAGGGAAGAAAGGGATTCCAACTGTCTTTGAAAAGTGGTTTCTTTCATGTTTTAATTTTGGTGGTTCATTCTCTGGTCCTTGTACTCCTGTCACAAATGTGTTGGGTTAGAATGAATCCCCAGTATTTGCTTTTGATTTCTACATAGAATGAAGTAGATATAGCAAATATATATTCCTAACAAACATGATATGGTGGCCTATTTCTAGAAACCTGAACATTGCTTTTCTGTGCCAACAGCCTCCAGTCAGGACATAACTGAAACCCTGTTTTCCTATTTCAAAGCATTGCTGGTAATTTTTCTCCCTCTGTGTGGCCATCAAATGCTAATGACTGTCTCTTATCTTTTATGCTACAAGCTTCTCAGTCAATAGCCAGAACATTGCATGTTCTTATTGATTTTTACACAGTCGACAGTTCTTGCAATATGACAGGAATTTACAGGTGGTTGATCAAATTGTGATTTTTCCATGTGGAGAAGAAAACCAGTTAAATCTACCAGATGATATTGAGATTATGAATTTATCAGTAACCTTAAGTTTATAAAAATGTACAAATTATATAAAGAATAAAAGTAATTACAATTTGTAATTTAAATGGTGTGCTATAATTTTCTACTAAATTTTATTGTTTTGTCCTTAATCACTTCTGGTTCTGAATAAAGACAGTATGAAAAATATTATTTTTAACCATATATTTTGGCTTATCTTATTAGATGAAGATAAATCTTTTAGAATAATAACCTAAAAATGTTTTGCCATACTGGATTTTTAAAATTCTCATTCAGTTATAAAGCTAAGCACAGAAACTTCTGTTTTCCATCTAAAACAGCATGCGGTTGGATAAGTTGCTCTTTTCTCCAGGTTTTCAAATTATTTTAAGACTTTTGTCCCTGGCAACAACCTTACTTGCATTTTAAATCTAGAAATGCTGGGACTCATATATTAGGATGGTGTTCCTACGAGGTCTTTGTAAGCATTGGTTCTAAAAATCAATCTCAGCTCCTGTCAAAGCAAAATTGTACCAAAGTTAAACCACCAAGGATTACTTTACTCAAGGTTGTGGCAATAGAGGAAAAATTTTGCAAGAGAAATGTATATAGCTTTACCGAACCCAAAATAAGAAATATTCTAAGTACTGAGGAAGGGGGATAATAGCTCATTTGCTTTATTAGCTTGCTTTACCTAAACAAAAAGTCATTATTGTTATGTGCTTCTGACAAAAGAGACTTTTCCAAGTTGGAGAGAGTTGTCTGGTACAGTAACCTCCTCGCTTGCTCTAGAAAGTAAAAGTTAGGAGTGTTCTCTTCCTTGGAGTCATTTTAAAGTAACTGCTTCTAGATACTTCGGAAAGACATTTCAGTTATGAAAGTAACTAGGAGATTTAAAAAGTATTTCCATATATGTTAAGGTGACCGAAAAATAATTTAGAAATATAGATCTTCTAGAGAAGTACTTGAGTAAGGAACTTAGAAGCCGGAGGCCAGTATAAAGAAATGTTGACAATTATTAGGTAAAAGCAAGAACTTACTAAAGAAAGTGGATGAGAGTGTGAAAACTAAGCAAATTAAATCATAGCTACATAGGAAATTTTCTGATTTTTGAGGTTCTGATAAATCAAAGAATACAATCTATAAATTTAAAGACAACCTACATGCAATATGAAATATAAAACTAATAACCTCAACTCAGCCTACTTATTTCCCTTAATTAAAGTATTTTGGTTCTAAAAATTATAGTTTATAGATGTAACTCTTGGTTCCCTATTTGAGGTTGAAGATGGATCCTTATTGCTGAACATATAACAGGCTAAAGACACAGCTCTTGAGTGATTCAAGCTGATTTTGACATGAAAGCCTCTTTCCTATGGTTATGGTTTGTATGGTTTTAGAAAATATGATGCAAGCTTCTAATTGAATGGCAGTGGAAATAGCTAAACAATCTCATTCAAGCATAACACCTATGAAAAACAGCAATTATCAGCACATCCAGACATGAATAAAGGTTGCATAAGTAACATTCACATATTGGTAGTAACCAACAAATGTCTAATTGGATTCAAGACCCACTCAATAAGAAGGAAACCATGCCTGGTACAGTAAAGCTGGCCAGCTACCCTGGGCTAGTGAGGCCATGGATCTTAGAAAGGAAAATAGTACTGTCATTTTTGCTAGAGGAACATAATTTCTTCCTACATTCTAAAATATGTCCTTATACCCACAGATAAGTGTAGCTACGACTTCCCAACCACCATCAAAGAAGTCTTTCTTTAAAACAAATGAAAACCATCAAAGAGAACCACAACTGGGCACATATAGAGATCAACAGACCTTGGTGAGCTTAACCCCAGTGGATACATCTATGAGAGGGCAGAAAGTTGTCAAAGCCAGAATACCAGGAAGTCTGCTATGATACAATCTCCACTAGAAGTAGCTGTATAAACAAGATTAAAACAATGGAAACATCAATGGACATATGACTGTGGAAGGGAAAGAAACTTGAGGAGCAAAATATATCTAAACAAAGAACTAAGAACAGGCAACTAAGGACTCCTGGGAGAAAGAGAATCAGCCTCTCCCAAGGATAATCATCCTTATTGATTATTCAGTGTAGAATAGTCATCATTGAAGCCATATATACATAAACAACATAGTAGACTCAGCAAGTTGCATATGTATGTGTGTATGTGTGTATAACCGTGCAAAAACACATATACACGAATATATTCATACATGTATATATGTATGTATGTAATAATACTAAAGAAAAAGTAGCTATCCACTTGTGAGGCCATGTAAGAGGTTTAAGGACAGGTAGTTAGTAGGGGCTGGACACAGAATGGGAAGGGAGAAGGATAAACAAAGAAAAAAAGTTTGTGAAGTTAACAGATGAGAAAGAAAGTAACATGCTTAAAATTCAAGGTCTCTAGAAGTTAATACATACTTGACCTAAGCATATTTTATTCGAATATTCACTATTCTTTTAGATATTTCTCTGAAACCTGAATACAGTGCTTTTGTAGACACTCTGCCAGTGATATTTCTTGTCAAAATGTCAAAATTCTTTATGGTCAGCCAGAAGGACAGGTCCAGGGTTCTTTTCCTTTTTCATATTCTATGGAAGTTTTTTATGTTTTTAGATATGCCTTGTTTTATATTTTAAAAAGTAGTTTTAAAATTCTAATAAAATGGTCTATGCTTCAGTCCAACATCAGGCAGAGGACACTGGCACTCTCAAAAGTAGATTTATCACAGACACCAAGAACACTGAGTATAACCTTGAAACTCCATAGACAGCAGAGAATGTTTATGACAATACTATTTTACCCATATAAATTATAAGTAGGGACAGTTTAGCATCTCTTCAGACTTGAATACTTCACCACGCAGCTCACAGTATCAGAAACAAACAGAAGTATTTTAGTACACTGGCCTTTATAAAGTGAAAGAACAAACTATTTCTAATTTCCCAGGTGCAACTTTAAGTGAAAAATACATCATTTGAGATTTGATTCTGTTACTGCAAAGTCAAAAGTTTTCAAGATATTTGAGGATTTGATTAAATAGGATGTGCCTTACTTTGATTTCTGTTGCTGTGATAAAAAATAATTGACCAGAAAGAACTTGAGGAAAGGAAGGCAGAAACTGAAAGAGAAACCATGAAAGACTTCTCTTTACATCCAAGGTGCACTCAGATTGCTTTTTTTTTTTTAATACAATCTAGGACCACCTGTCAATTGATGGCACCTCCCACTGTGAGGTGCTTCCTCAGAAAGCAACATTAATCAAGGCTTAGCCACGGGCCAATCTTATTGAAGCACATTTTTCAATTGAAGTTCCTTTTTCACAAGTGATCTTATCTTGTCCCAAGCCAACAAAAACCAACCAAACAAAGAAAACAACAAACAAAACCGATCCATAGTCAACTTGATAGAGGACAGGGGTATATCATTTTTGAATCATAAACAGTCTTTTTATCTCAAATATCTCCTTAATACCACGACATAAATCATAGTATAGCTTTAAAAGCCACACAGTCTTTAAACATTCAAAAACATTAATAGTTTAAAGTATCTTTACGATATTCAGTGTCCCACTGAGTATCTAAAGTCTCTCACCTGTGGGCTTCTGCTTTGTTAGCTATGTTAAATAATTTATTATACCAACAGGAAAGAATCTTATATAGTCACAATCAAATCCAAATACAATCAAACTCCAACAGTGTCAATAACTAGGCATTCAACATCTAGAACTCACTTATGATGTTCTGGGCTCCAAAGAACTTTTAAGTCGTTATTTTCTGACTCTGCCACAGAAACACACACAACTTATCTCATAGGCTCAGGTTGGCTCCATTCTACTACTGCTGTCCTCAGGGGTTATTCTATGATCCTAGCATTTCCAATATGCTGGGGTCATACTGCAACTGAATCTTCAGCTTTACAGTGGCCTCTCCTGGGTTTTCTTTAGGGATTCCAACACTGCCTGAAGTGCCATGCCTTAACATTTGTCCATCATCCTTTCATGGACAAAAGCATGTCCTGCTACTGAAGCTTCAACCTTATTGATGGCCTTCCAGCCTTTTTTTCAGGGATTCTGATACTCTCACAGATTGCTAAGTCTCAGCTGCTTTTGATGAACTTTTCTATACTGTGGCTTTCAATGCAACTTAGATTTTACTTTTATCATTGGTTACTCCTAGTCTACTAGAGTTCTAAGCCTCGGCTATTCTCTATGTCCCATTGTTGCTTCAATAGCAGTACCACATGAGAGACTATTACACATTGCTATGTATGGCTTCCAGCTTGAAATGCAGCCTTGGCCCCTCTGGGCCACAGCTACTATGTGCTTATCTCAGAGAAATCATTTATACAAGATTTCACCTGAGTGACACTGGTCTCATATCAATCAAGTTATTTTTTCAGTCCCAGATAACCAGCACCAATTGTTTCAGCAAAATAAGGCTTTATTTTAGTGCTTATGGTCTCTTGTTAAATCACAGCTGATTCTTCATCCACAACTGAACAGAAAATACCAATTCTTAATTCGAAATGTCACATGAACACCTCTGACAGAATTATTTGCTTTCCTCTGAAATGTAGCAAATCAGGCATCCATTATCACCATTCCTCTCAGCATTCATATCTCACAAGCACCAACATAATAGCGCATTAAGCTTTGAGAACTAAACTACTTTTCTGCTCAGATTTCCAAACATTTCTACAATACTCTTCAAAACAAAGTGGTCAAGTCAGTCATAACAACAGCACTCTGTCTCATACTATTTTCTATTTGCTTTTTATTGCTCTGAGACATACCTTGGTCAAAAGCAACTTAAAGAGAAAACAGTGTATTATCCTGACATATCCCAGGTCACAGTTTATCATCGAGATATATAAGGATATTAACTCTAGGCAGGAAACTGGAGAGAAGAAAAGGAGCCTAGACTGTGTAGAAATGCTGCTTACTGACTGTTTTTTGATGGCTCACTCTGCATGCTTTCTCATATAGTCCAATTGGTAGGTAGCATTGCCCACAATATATGTGAGATGACACTTGTGTTTCAATTATTAATAAAGAAAAGCCACTCAGAGTTTCCTATTCTCTGTCTGATGGATGCATATTCTCAATTCAGTTTCCCTCTTCCCAGATGACTTTAGTGTATATGTTTCAAAAACCCAACTAGTACAAGATAATAGATATATACCAATACTTGTTGACCAAAATGACAAAAAAATATGTGAAGAAGAAAAGAAAATGATTAGATAGGATATTAAGTCTCAGCTATTTCAAAACTGAGTGTACTTTGTTTTGATAAATAATCAAAAGCTAAATAAACTCAACATATAGCACACTAATTACTCAGTAAGACACAGTTTCTTTTTCCTTCAATTGTATTACTGAAAAAAATGTTTGAGAAGACCTAATTAGATAAGTAAATATTGTCATTTTTCAAAAAAATGAAAATTCAATTGTCATCAACAAATCATTTAGAACTATAAGCTACCAAACATATCTTAAAATTAATCCAATCATTTGTGTATTTTGAACATGTCAAATGAATTTTCCTTTCAAACCACTTTCTACAATATTCTATATCCATGTAGATATTTCACAGAGTTCCTTATTTTCACTGTGGAAAATATAATTAAAAACTTTATAACCAAGGTGCTCTTTCCCTTTAATAGTTACATTTCCTGTACTCTGTGCATATAGACTCCCACTTTTTGATTACTATTCTGGTAGATTTTCTTTCTAATACACTAAGTATATTTTAGACACTGTAAGTTTTCTCCTAGAAAGCTAGGAAGCAGCTAATCATGAGCTATCACTCACAGAATAATTTTTGTAACAGATTCTAAGAGGTCATAAATTTTATATCTCATACTAAGGTATAATATTCTTCAGATCTAAATTCATCTATACAGTCTATCTACACTTTAAAAAATATGTGAAAAAAGTTTTCTAAATTTGAAATACTCTTGGGTATTCTACTTTGTTAGAATTAATCTGAATGTTTAATGACTACCTATTAATTGCTTAATTTTGCATTAATCTATGCTTTTAAATTACCCACAGAAATTAGAAATCATTCAAATGTTTTATAGAGTTCAAAAAACAAATACTGTTGTAGTAAAGCTTGCCAGAATAAGTATTCAAGTTGATCAAATAGAAATCTGCATTTCTCATAATCTTAGGATATCAACTTTGGTTTATAAATTCTTGAATTTGTTAAAGTTGAGGGAAAATCTTCCCAAGTAGAGAAAAAAATTCCCATATCATAATTACTCAAATATCTTAGCTATTCTTATTAAATCAGTAAAAATAAACATAACTCATCACAACAACTTAAAACTGTGAACTCGAATTATTTAATATTATTACATTAATAATTATTTAAATTATTTAATAATTATTAAATTATCTGGATCGTTGGTATCTGTTTTTAAGCATAAGTTTTTCTTAGTATATTAGAAGCTATTTCCATGACTCCTGGGAATTTTGAGAATATTCACTCTATCTGAATCAATAAAAGTAGGACTACTTCATGAGATTATACAATCAAATTTTAAAGTACTGTCCAGTAGAGGTAAGACCCTTCCAGTTTCCATCTGTGGAAGGAGACCTCTGCCTGGGCCACCAGGGCTCCATAGTCAAACAGCACTGGGAAAAAGCAAGCCACCCATGAGTAGAGAAAAGCCAGCAAGAGGAGGACTCCAAACACAGAGACTGAGGAACAGCTGGGAGGTAAGAGACTTCTGGTTTCCATCTGTGGCAGAAGTCCTCTGCCTGGGCCAGGAGGGATCCATAGCCAAATAGCGCTGGGAAAAAGCTACCCTCCCAGGAGTAGGGACAGGACTGACTGCTCAGAGGGACCCACCTGGAATACCCAGGACACAGGGACTGAGGAACAGGGATCTGGTTTCTTTTGGTGGCTGGAGAGCAGATCCTGTCACACAGGGCTCCATACTCAAATAGCACCAGGAGAGACCAGGTATAACAGGAGAGCCAACACATCTTTAAGCACAGGCAAGACCACCACTTCTTTTCAAACTCACTGGAACAAGAGGGACCCTAGCAAATTTATTAGGACATAGGAAACAAGGGTCAGCTAGGATTAGATCCTTCTTGTTTCTGTCTGCACCCCAGAGCTGACCCTGTACCACAGCTCTCCAAACCCAAATTCGTCTCAGAGAGAACTGGTCTCCAAGGAGTATTGACACTTAGGCTTGCAGGAAAGACAAGCCACAGTCAGAGAGAGTAAGACCAGCTAACACCAGAGATAACCAGATGGCGAAAGGCCAGGGCAAGAACACAAGGAACAGAAACCAAGACTACATGGCATCATCAGAACCCAGGTCTCCCACCATAACAAGCCCTGGATACCTCAACACACCAGAAAAGGAAGACTCAGACTTAAAATCACATCTCAAGAGGATGTTGGAAGATTTTAAGACAGAAATAAGTAACTCCCTTAAAGAAATACAAGGGAACACAGGTAAACAACTGGAAGCCCTTAAAGAGGACACACAAAAATCCCTTAAAGAGTTACAGGAAAACACAATCAAATGGGCAGAATTACAGGAAAACACAATCAAACAAATGAACAAAATCATTCAGGAATTAAAAACAGAAATAGAAACAATAAAGAAATCAGAAAGAGAGACAACCCTAGAGTTAGAGAACATAGGAAAGAAAACAGGAGTCATAGATGCAAGCATCACCAACAGGATACAAGAGATGGAAGAGAGAATCTCAGGTGCAGAAGATAA
Source organism: Rhynchomys soricoides (assembly GCA_019843965.1). Classification (NCBI taxonomy): domain Eukaryota; kingdom Metazoa; phylum Chordata; class Mammalia; order Rodentia; family Muridae; genus Rhynchomys; species Rhynchomys soricoides. The sequence goes on along the minus strand of JADRCH010000076.1, from coordinate 7,587,477 downwards.
CTTAGAAAACATGGACACAACAGTCAAAGAAAACACAAAATGCAAAAAGCTCCTAACCCAAAACATCCAGGATATCCAGGATACAATGAGAAGACAGAACCTGAGGATAATAGGTATAGATGAGAGTGCAGATTCCCAACTTAAAGGATCAGTAAATATTTTCAACAAAATTATAGAAGAAAACTTCCCTAACCTAAAGGAAGAGATGAATACAAATATACAAGAAGCCTACAAAATACCAAATAGACTGGACAAGAAAAGAAATTCCTCCTGTCATATTAGAGTCATAACACCAAATACACAAAATAAGGAAAGAATATTAAAAGCAGTTAGGGAAAAAGGGAAAGTAGCATATAAAGGCAGACCTATCAGAATTACACCAGACTTCTCACCAGAGACTATGAAAGCTAGAAGATCCCGGGAAGATCTCATACAGACTCTAAGAGAATACAAATGCCATCCCAGGCTTCTATATACAGCAAAACTCTCAATAATCATAGATGGCAAAACCAAAATATTCTATGACAAATCCAAATTTGCACAGTATGTTTCCACAAACCCAGCCCTACAAACTATAATACATGGAAAACACCAACTCATGGAGGGAAACTACACCCAAGAAAAAGTAAGAAAGTAATCTTTCAACAAACTCAAAAGAAGATAGTCACACAAACATATAAAAAACATCAAAAATAACAGGAAGCAACAATTACTATTCGTTAATATCTCTTAACATCAATGATCTCAATTCTGCAATAAAAAGACATAGACTGACAGACTGGATGCATAAGCAGGACCCAGCATTTTGCTGCATCCAGGAAACACACCTCCATGTAAAAGACAAAGACAACCTCAGGGTAAAGGGCTGGAAAACAATTTTCCAGGTCAATGGCCCCAAGAAATAGGCTGGAGTAGCCATTCTAATATCGGATAAGATTGACGTTCAAACAAAAGTCATCAAAAAACATAAGGAAGGACACTTCATACTCATCAAAGGAAAAATATACCAAGAAGTACTCTCAATTCTGAACATCTATGCCCCAAATGCAAGAGCTCCCACATTCATAAAAGAAACTAAATCTCAAAGCACTCATTGCATCTCACACAATTATAGTGGGAGACTTCAACACCCTACTATCAACATCAGAAAGATCTTGGAAACATAAACTAAACAGAGACACAGTGAAACTAACAGATGAATAAAAAATTAACTCAAGCCAATCAGTATCTTTCCTATACTCGAAGGATAAACAGGCTGAGAAAGAAATTAGGGAAATGACACCCTTCACAATTGTCACAAACAATATAAAATATCTTGGTGTGACTCTAACCAAACAAGTGAAAGATCTATATGAGAAGAACTTCAAGTCTCTAAAGAAAGAAATCGAAGAAGACCTCAGAAGATGGAAAGATCTCCCATGCTCATGGATTGGCAGGATTAATATAGTTAAAATGGCCATCCTGCTGAAAGCAATCTACATGTTCAATGCAATACCCATCAAAATCCCAACTCAATTCTTTGTAGATCATAAGCCATTAGGAACATACTGTTACCATTGCCTGAGATTCCCTTGAATATCAGGGACTAAAAGACAATATTAAAAAGACCAAATTAGTGACAGAATTAGGCATATGAGAGATGGTGTTTGGGAAATAGTTCATTGGGACACACAGGACCATGTTCACAGCAGAGTGGTTTTTAAAAAGTAGTTCACTAGAGACATTTTAATTGATTTGGAAATTTGGTGAGTTTGTTGTGAATCTTTTGTTAGCATATGATCCTATAAGAAAGGAGAGAATTAGATATATCTTTAAAATTCAGATCAACATGGAAATTGGTTTATAACATGCTAAAAATAAAGAAGGTATCAGAAATAAAGAAGCTTGCCCATTTCACATATTTAAAAAATACAATCCCTATCAAAATTCCAACTCAATTCTTTATAGACCTAGAAAGAGCAATTCTCAAATTCATATGGAATAACAAAAAACCCAGTATAGCAAAAACTATTCTCAACAATAAAAGGACTTCTGGGGGAATCAGCTCAAGTCCAAGTGGATCAAGGACTTTTACATAAAACTAGATACACTGAACCTAATAGAAGAGAAAGTGGGGAAAATTCTCGAACACATGGGCACAGGGGAAAAGTTCCTGAAGAGAACACCAATGGCTTGTTCTCTAAGATGAAGAATCAACAAATGGGACCTCATAAAATTACAAAGCTTCTGTAAGGCAAAGGACACTGTAAATAGGACAAAACGGCAACCAACAAATTGGGAAAAGATCTTTATCAATCCTATGTACGATAGAGGGCTAATATCCAAGGTATACCAAGAACTCAAGAAGCTAGACTCCAGAGATCCAAATAGAGGGCTAACATCCAAGGTATACCAAGAACTCAAGAAGCTAGACTCCAGAGATCCAAATAACCCTATCAAAAAATGGGGAAGAGAGGTCAACTGAGGAAACTCAAGTGGCCGGGAAGCACCTAAACAAATGTTCAACATCCTTAGTCATCAGGGAAATACAAATCAAAACAACCCTGAGATTCCACCTCACACCAATCAGAATGGGTAAGATAAGAAACTCAGGTGACAGCAGATGTTGGCAAGGATGTGGAGAAAGAGGAACACTCCTCCATTGCTGTTGGTAATGTAAGCTGATACAACCTGTCTGGAAATCAGTTTGGCAGACTCTCAGAAAAATGAATATTATACTACCTGAGGACCCAGCTATACCACTCCTGAGCATATACCCAGAAGATGCTCCAACACGTAATAAAGACACATGTTACATTATGTTCATAGTAGCCATATTTATAATAGCCAGAAATTGTAAACAATCCAGATGTCCCTCTGCAGAGGAATGGATACAGAAAATATGGTACATTTATACAATGGAATATTACTCAGCTGTTAAAAACAATGACTTCATAAAATTTGCAGGCAAATGGATGGAACTTGAAAATATCATCCTCAGCTAGGTAACACAGTCTCAAAAGAATGAGCATGGTATGTACTCATTGTTAAGTGCTTATTAGCCCAAAAATTCGAAATACCCAAAAGTCACTTCACAGGAACAGTAGGGCTGAATGTGAGGTCCCAGATGGGGGACTTAGAGAAGGGACTGAAGGAGCTGAGGGAGTTTGCAGCCCCATGGAGGTAGCAACAGTGGCAACTGGCCAGACCCCTGGATACTCCTGGAGACTGATCCACCAACCAAAGAACACACATAGAGGGACCCATGGTGCTGGCTACATATGTGGCAGAGGAGGGTCTTGTTAGCCATCAGGGGGGAGAGAGGCCCTTGGGTTTTAGGGTGTTAGAGCCCCTGTTATAGTAGAATGCCAAAGAGGGAAGATGACAGTGGATGGGTGGGTGGATGTGGGAATACCCTCATAGTGGAGGGGAGGGCGGAGGTAATGGGTAGGTTCCAAAGGCGAGATCTGGAAAAGGGGAAACATTTGAAATATAAATTATGTATGAAAAAATAAATAAGTAAATAAAAATTTTTAAAAATTAGTGTCCAGAGATAACACATCATATGCACATAGGACACACACACACGCACACACACACAAATACAAATGTGATAATACATTGCTTTCACCCAACAATTTTGATTCCTTAGTTCATATCAAACCCTTATCACAGATGTAATGATGATGGGTCAAAAATATTCCCAATGATCATGTGTTCAAAGCTTGTTTGCCAAAAGGTGCACTTTCGAGGTTGTAGAAATTTGTTGCATTAATTCCATACTTATTTTTTGAGACAGAGGTTTGCAGATAGTAGAAAATATACAAAGTTCCTGATAGCTTAATGTAATTTCATAGATTTGAAAACTTCGACACTTATTATCTAAAATGGCATCTGCCTATTCTCAGAAGCCTCAAGTCATACGTTTAGTACTGCTTCACTTTGGATAAAATTGAAAACTAGAATAAGCATGGGAAGTATTATCTGGAGGTAGTAGAATTTTTAAGATGGTGACAAGGTAGAAAGAAATTAAGTCACTGTGGTGTGCCATTAAAACTCTATTGGGATCTTGCCCTGTTTGTCTTGCTTTCTCGCCACCATAGGGTGAGGTGTTTTCCTCTAACAGCTAATGTCTTCTATGATGTTCTGTCTCACTACAGGTTCCCAAACTAGACAGCCAACCAGAAACAGTCTGAAACAATTGAAACCAAAATCCATAACATTGTCTGAGGCGTGTGGTGTTTTGAGTGTTTTGAATGTTATGTCATAATACAAAATAGCCTATGACATACTAATAATTTTAGGAGGATTATGCTTCTAGAAGACAGATTCATATACTTGTTTTCTGAAACCTTGTGCCTTTGTCTCTTGTGGTTTTACCCTGCATGTCAGCTTCCCAAGTGTTCTGTTTTGTTTTATAGTTCATCCCTTAGGGTCACTATCAGCTGTGTAGGTGAATAGTCATCAACCAAGCTGAATGAATAGGTCTAAAGGATTAATATGAACTGATATTGAAATTATTCTGTAATCTCACAGGATCCTGTAAAGTCTTTGTTCATTCAATCTACATCTGAGTCATAAAAATGCTTAAAATATAAATCGGTGTACCAGTGATTTACGACATGAGAGGAGTGGCCAGGTTTATGGCTTTGGATAGTAAACCTGTGAGTATGATATTAAATAAAGGCAGAGAAGCATTGAGAAGATGAATAAAGACTGGAAGGGAGGAAGGTAAATGTAATTAATGGTCAAAATTAAAGTGGTTAGTATTCACGGGAGTTTCAGCATGGGGAAAGTGTGTTTGTTTGTTGGAAATAAAGGAAATTTGGGATGAGTTAACTGCTGGTTAGAAATTACATCCTTGGGGGGCTGGAGAGATAGCTTGATGGTTAACAGCGCTGACTGCTCCTCCAAAGGTCATGATTTCAAATCCCAGCAACCACCTGATGGCTCAAAACCATCCTTAATGAGATATGATGCTCTCTTCTAAGGTGTCTGAAGACAACTAAATAAATAGTTTTTACAAAAGAATTACCATCCGTAAGCAAATTTTTGCCAAAATGAAATGATACAGAGTATTGTTGCCATAGGGGTAAACAGATAATCCGTGATGATTTTCAATGGCATAGAAGTGAATTAGAACAATTCAAATTAGCTCAGAAAAAACAAAATCTAATCTTCAATTCCTTATGAGAGACATGGCCACAGTGACACATGCATAGGGTGAGATGCTGACTTGTGGTACAGTGATTTCCAGAGCCCCAGAGCTAAGAGGAATAGATGTGCTTCAGATGCAGTTTCCATATAAGTCTCAGCATCAAACTAAAGACAATGAAAATTTATATTCTTTAGATACATATAACAGAAGTAAATCCAGACCTTGAGATGAGTGTTGGAGAAGGTGGGTGACATTTTCTCAGATGCTTTAGAGATGAATGGACAGGTTCTAAATCGGCTGCCTTTTGCACTTCAGATTTGATTTTTCTAATCCATGGCACCTTGGTAAATCAACCACTAAACGATGGTCTCTGTGTATAGCTAGCATTATGGAATCACATGGTTCACATAGTCATTTATAAAACAGAATGTGGATGTTCAACATGTCTGTTCTTAGATAAGTGTTACTTATGTAAGTGGTTGGAAATTATTTCTGGCTGTAAACTGTTTCCAGCCTATAACATGCAGTGATGTAGGGGTTTCAATATTTCAGAATGCATGTAAATGCAAAAAAGGGAATAAATCTACATGTATGATTTAATATTTAACATTGTGTACATCTATGTGTATGTTTTAACATTTAACATTGTATGTATTTATATATGCATATTTAAGATTTAACAATTATTTAACAATTATTTAACAATTTATATTTAATATTTAACAATTATTTGGATATCTTCCTCAATTTATACTGTTTTTCTCTTCCTTCATTTTTTTCTGGGAGTGCTCTGTATATTTTCTGAAGTTTATGGGAAAATTAAAAATACTAGTTTGAAAATTTGTCACCAATGCATTTCAATATATTAAATGCATGCTTATCTTCATCTCCACAATGAAAAAAAGAAAATGTAATGTTCTGTTTTCAAAATAATGGTCTGCCTCATTTCTTTTTTTCTGTGAGGACCTCCTTGTTTCCTAAGTTAATATAGTTAATCCTAAGCCTAATTTACAAAGTTCTAATTAGAGTTGTGAAATTTTATTTATACATATCTTTAAGATAATTTTTATCCAGCTTATTAGTCCATAAATATATTCTTTTTCACATTATGATGTAATTATTCAATTATTAATATTTGTGCTAATCTCAATGAAAGAGTTGGGTGTTTAGTTTTCTTCAGCTGAAACAAGAATCTTATCTACTGTTAGGATCAAAATTTTCTTCAGCTTCACAAAAGCAGACATAACCTTTGTCACTTCTAAAATGGGACAGGCTGACCTTGCAATGTGTGCCACTTACTGTGAGATGGGTTTTGAAAAATTGTTTCCTTACTTCCTCAAAGCAATGGGTCTATAAGCAGAGATATTTCCTGCATATATTTTTGTTGAAATTTTGTGAGACAATGGTAGATACTGAATTTTGTGGTTTTAACACTTGCTTTCCTTCGACAATTCAGGTTGAAGCTTGATGCTTAGTGAAGCAACAGTAGTACGAGGCAAAGCCTTTAGCAGGTGCATGGGCTGTGAGTGTCACTCTTTCTTGTGGATAAGTTCAGGTCTACCTCCATGTTTATGTCAAGTCTGAATGCTAGTGTGAGCAGGTCCTTTCAATGGACTAGGATTACAGAACACACCACTTCCACTACCATCTTGAACATGAGTGTCCAGCTTCAGAACAGTGAGAACCCTCTTCTGTTTTTTTAATTACCTAGTGTCTGTTTCATAAAGCATTAGCAGTTGGCTATGACACTTGATGGAAGGCTGAATATGCATGTTAGAAGACTGACAAATGCATGTTAGTTATGATTATCGGATCTATTTCTATAATTATATTTTGCTAATGAAATAGGGTTCATAAAATAGCTTCTATTATCATATTTTTCTTAAACATCCTACACATTCATTATTACCATTTTGCACCTAAAATATTGCCCCAAAATCCATAAGGTTTGATTCTCAGCTCAGGATGCAATTGGAAAGTAATGGAAAATTTAAGAGGTAAGTTCTAGTTTGAAGCAATTAGGACTAGGACACTGGGACATTAGGAACCTCTTTCTCTCTTCATTCTCTCTTCATTCTCTCTCTTCCTCCCTACCTCCATATATATATATATATATATATATATATATATATAGAGAGAGAGAGAGAGAGAGAGAGAGAAAGAGAGAGAGACTAGTTAGTTTTCCCTATAATACATTGTATTGCAATATATAGTCTTTCAACATGTTAAAAAACATAAAGTCAGTTAAACAAAGACTGAATCTTCTGATACCTTGGGGCCAAAATAAACTTCTCTTGTTGGCATAAACATTTGTAGGTTTGAGGATGTGTCTCTGTCTTTCCTTACCTACCTAGGCATTCTCTGATTTAAAAAAGAACTCATGGCCTATAGCAAAGATGAGACTGCTGGGCAGAGATAGGAACTATGGAAAGCATTGAGTGCAAGGGATTCACTAGCAAGACATGGAGGAAGTCAGACATACTGGAACATAGTGAGAAAAAACGAGCCATGTGGCAAAACTAGACTAGTATAGATGGGGTTGATTAAGGTATACCAGCTAGTTGGGAACCAACCTAAACTATAAGTCTTTAGCTTTCATAAATAATAAGTATGTGTCCTTACTGGGAACTGGCAGATTGAGACAGTCAGATTATTTTTCTCTTAATTTTTTAAAAAATTTATTTAATTATTAATTTTATTTTTATGTATATTTTGAGTGCATGTATGGCTATGCAACATGTGCATACCTAGTGCCGCTGAATGCCAGAAAATGGTATCAAGTCTCCTGGAACTGAGACAGACAGTTATAAGATGTCATTTATATGGTGGGAAGTGAACCCAGATTATCTGAAAGAGCAACTAGTGCTTTTAATCACAAATCTTTCTCTCTTATCTCAATTTTTCTTCTTTTTAAGCTGATTTATGTTAGATTTTAGATATACTAATGAAAAGTAGACTATATGTCTCATAATATGTTTTCATAAACCTTTTTATATGCAGTATGCATAAAATAATTAAATACATTGTTCAGTCATTTATTCACTTTAAAATTGTATTTTATCCAAGGACTATTTTAATGATTAGAATTTTATAATATCCATTAAATATGATCTGCTCTCTGTTCTTCATTCTCTCCCTGTAACTGTGCTTTAATTCAAGGTTTCTTTTTTAGAAGAACTATTATTATATCATACAGAATACTCCAAAGACAGATACTTAAAAATCTTGTAGACATTGTCTCTTTTTAGTTTCTACCCATAGCTTTCTTAGTCCTGCATTTGTTTGTGTGCTCAATAGATATCTTCAGTCTATAAATTCATGTCTACTGCTACCACAGCCATGGGATGCTATTAGTTCTTCTAGATTCCAGTATGATGTTCACCTGATATACAACATCTATACTCATAGGTCAATTTAAAATTTTATTTTAAAGTTTTTGATGCTGCTGTAATGTACGAAATATATCTCATATTGTTTTTGATGCAGTTTGAAGTTGTTCTCATTTCAACACTGTGACTCCTGAGTACTGTCACTCATTGTGTGCTGAGCTTGGTCTCGTATCTTATACTGTGCTTTTCCTCATATGTGTGAGCATTACAGGGAGTGAGTAAGCTATGCATATGCCTGCACCCTGCAGTGAAGCAGACTGTCAAAGCATCTCCCAGTGCAAATGAGAGAAGAGGTGTTGACAGAGGCAGGAGCAGGATGCTAGCACTGAGTACATAAAATGGTAACTTCTGTTGATGTAAGGAAAAGACTCCTATTTTCCTCATCATTTTTTTTTTATCTATTTCTTATATTTTGGCAAAGTCAGATGGATTGCCATAGTTTTTCTTATTTCCTTTTTTTTTTTTTTTTAGCAACTATTCTGGTTTGTTAAGATTACCATTGAAGATAGTTTGTAAATTCTCCATTTTATTTTTGAGTGCCTATTTGTTTCCTCAGTTCTTTGTAGCTCGAGAATGTATGTTCAACTCTTTCATCTTCAAAAATACCATCTGGTTAATGTCTGATTAAAATATTATTCATGATGTTGAATTTTTATTAATAATGATACTGGCACTAAATTTTGTTCCTGTGGTTTTATATATACTTATAAAGAAACACTAGAATCATAACGGGACTGAACCACCTATCTGCCCTCTAATCAAAGTTGCCTCCTTCGACATTCAAGACTAAAGCAACTTGTATAAAGGAATATTTGTTCTAAGACCAAAGGATTTTCTCAGAAATTTCTACCAGGGTAGTCATAGAAAAGAATATTTAGCTACTAATCCCCATTCTACCTTTTTTCTTTTATTAACATGATGCCTTACCACTATGTCCTGAACAAGATTTATTGTGACTGTCACTGTCTAACAGAACATTGATTTCCCAGATTTTCAGGAAATGTGATGATGTCAGGGCCCATGTAGTAAAAGCAAGGTAACCTCAGTGTGGTGTGAGAAAGACAGCTCCAATCCCAATCTCTGACAGTATAACCCAAACATAGTTGCTTCTAGCTTCAACCTAAAGGCCAAGTAATACCTTCAGCAGACGAAGAAGACAAATGATATATCAAGTGGCATATTGACTCAGGGATTCTTTTAAGAAATAAAAATACAATATCATTTAAGTTCAATTTCCTAGTAAGAATCTATAGTGTATTTTTATATATACAATATACATATCAAAATTTATCAATACAGACAATGTGAATGCAGTTACTATGCACATGTAATTTTTGAACATCTTCAAAATGTTCAAAAAGATTTTAAATATTTTAATAGAAATAAAGATAAATATTTGATGAAATTGATAGCTCTAATGACTATATAGTCTATCATGTCTTAAAATACATTTTGCTCATATATATATATATATAACATATATGAATATATATGTATATATATAGCTTGTGTGTTAATGTATGTTAAAATAATTTAAATTATTATAAAATTCTCAGAGATTGGTGTGCTTTATTGTTGAAGATTTCCTTATATACTATTATAGAGTGTGGTCTTTACAGCATTGAAATGTGTTTCTCCAAAATGGGAGAAAAGGGTAGAAGTAGAGAATCCTGATGCTTCCGCATATTGCCTTCGTGAAGTTTGGCTCATGAGCACTAACATTTCTTCACAGAAAAGCACTAATGATTTCCTGGAGTTTCTGTTGCTTTCAAGCGTTCCTAAGCAGAACAGTAAAAATAGATATGTCTCAGACTAATTTTTTTTAATAGAAGTCCATCTGCTCTTCTTTCTTTGGAAAGGATGGTAGTAGGAAATTACACATAGCAAAAAGAAAAAAAATAGCCCTGCCAAAAGATCTCGTGACAGTACCTTTCAGGAAATGTATAAAAGGATTTGGAAAACAAGAATGGACTACTATCTTTCTTCAATGACACACTGCATTCTCTCACAGTTACCCTATCAAGGGCAATAATTTAGAGGCTGAATTCTGACTCTTTGCAATAACATCACATAACATTTTAAGGCTAGCCTAACATCCTGCAGCTATTTTCCTTTTTCTCCAGTAGAGATGTGAAGTCAATGGCAGCGTTGTGCCCTCTTATTGGCTGCCTTTGAGCATAGGCTACATCAGTTTCCTACAGAGCTTGACAAAGGAGAAAGGTTGGCAATGAGCAGAGCCCCTGGCGTGTGAAAAACAGAAAGAAACATATATGGTTCAGAAATAGCAATGGCTCGCCTGCCAAACCAACCCTGTGGTGCTCACGCTTCTGCATTACTGGCCTGCCTGCTTCTGAACTCCAAGCTGAGGGGACATCAGTGGAGCTCTTTCTGATTTTCAGCAGTTTTAAGCTTTTTCCACTGAAAGTCTGCTAATAGAAAAACCATGACCTTCATATCTTTGCAAAATACCTGATGCGTAATAGATTTTCTCATTTAATAGAGCCTTCTATGCCCTGGCATATCATAACAATTTTTAAAAGCTTTAAGAAACAAGAATTAGACTGAAATGTAAGTGTTGTGTTTTATTTTCTTGGAATCATGAGCATGAAAAATATTGAGCAATACAAATGGCTTTTAAGATGCATTCTCTAAGCTACATGTGTGCTTTAAGAATAGTAGTACAATACTATGTAGCATGTGTTATTTGTACCCTAATTAGTAGCCTCATGTAACATATAATATATCCACAAATGAGTACACTGTTGAATTAAACTATTGAAGGATATACTTACTAACTATTATAAATGGTTAATTTAGGCTTTTCATGGAAGCCTACTTTATTACAAAACACAGACCTTATCTATTGTTTTAAAACATAATTATAGCCAGTCAGTGGTGGTACATGTCTTTAATCTTAATACTCTAGAGGCAAAAGCAAATGGATGGCTGAGTTAAAGCCAGCCTGATCAGTAGAGCAAGTTCCAGGACAGCCAGGGCTATACAGAAAAACCTTATCTCAAACTTCCCCCACAAAATTAAATTTATGTTTATATTATGTTTTCATTGCATGCTATCTCTTTCATGTGTGTGTGTCTGTGTGTATGTGTGTGTCTGTATGTCTATGTGGGTATGTTTCTGTGTGTCTCTGTCTCTGTCTCTCTGTCTCTCTCTGCCTCTCTCTCTCTTTCTCTCTCTCTCTCTCTCTCTCTCTCTCTCTCTCTGTGTGTGTGTGTGTGTGTGTGTGTGTGTATTTAAATATGCAAGTTCACAACATGAGTACTGCGGCCAGGGGAACAACTTATAGGAGTTTGTTCTCTCTGTCTACCATGTGCACTCTGGCAATAGAAATCAGGTAATTCGACATATTGGTAAGTTTTTCTTTCCGTTGAGCCATCACTCTCTTCTTCTACTGTATTTTGTGGTCCAAAACTTACTCCAGTAAGTAGTATGAATCGTTTAGTGTCTACACATTATTACATAACATTGTCAGTATGAAGACAGTTTATAAAATGAGTGTGAACAATAGTTCTGTAAGAGACATTTTAAAGAATATTCAAGTCTACATTTTCAACAGAAGTCTTCAGAAATTGTAAGCTATGCTAGTCTTAAAGGAAGATGGCAGGTAGTGAGCCTTTTTAATGTATGTTCTGACACACAACCCTTGGCAGGAGTATTGCAATATTTTACCCATCACACTTTGGCTTTTCTCTTTATTATTCTCAGAATTCTCCAAATTAAAAAGTACAACTAAGGAAATCAAATAAATCAGATTAGAGTATGGTGACAAAAATCTCATCGAAAATCTAAAGGCACAATGTTTAGAAATACATGTTTGGGTCCCTAAGTTAAAGCCTGTTCTCATCTGAAGGGAAAGACAATACTGATCAAGCAATTGTTACATAGCATTAGCAGGACAGGACTGCCTCAAAAGGAAACATAAGAGAAGGAATCTTGGAAAGAACTTCCACACTTTGTTTCTGCTTTTTTACCTAGCAACGGAGGGAATGCAGTGCCAACAGCCAAAACTTGCAGCGTTTGAGTGAAAGCCCAGCTCTAAGCACATTGTTCTTAGGTTCCACTAATTCCTTGGCCATGCAGGCACATACAAGTAGATCAAGTCCTTTGTGCTATTGAAATGCATTCAATTGTACACATTAGATGGATCTCCCTCATTTTCCCCTTCTACATATACAAGTATCCTAGTCAAACTATGATAATTATTTTTGGTAGTCTTTGCCCCTTGTGTGTCTTTTCGTTTCTCATGCCCAGTGTGCTGTTATGTGGTTTTATGTCATACCTACCTAATCTCTTTTGTTGCCTGCAAAATGGTCAGAGAAGCACTCCTGTGATGTTAATAACTTGCAGTGGGCATAGTGTTGACTGTTTTCTTACTTCTGGATTTCTAAAATGCCCTTTGTATGTGTTAAGAACTATTTCCATATGTGACATTAAATATCTGAATTCAGAAAAATTTGTCTGTGGGAAGAACGTGTATCAGATATGCTATAAGGACTCCAACAAGTCAGACAAATGCTGCCAATTTGTTTAAAGACTTTCAGATTAAGTTATATGACTGAATTTATTCCACTTCAAAGTTTCTCTTTTCCTTTTCACTTATAGATTCATTCATCTAATCTTGTGTTTATAGTGTACTAAAATTTAAACATTCCTTTTATTTTCCTATTTTATTTTCATTGCTTATTTTATTTACATTCCATCTTAGGCTGTCTTCTCTAAATATGTTTTTGTTCCTTCAGAATAGTAATGATGATGCTTAAATTTATTATTGCATTATTTTTCTTGGGGAGATGTGAACAGACATCTGTTCATAAGAGCAACCTGATAATACACCAAAGAAATTATTCCATTCAAGTCCATTTTGTAAAAAATATGAGCTGACTTACTGGCAGAAAATCAGGTTCATCATCCAAAAGTACTTCTACAGTACTGGTCATGACTCGCCAACATAAAACTATGGCAACTCCACATTCAATCACTCCTCAACTTCCTGGACATACCCATAATATTTGGATAAGAGACAAGAGATAATAGATGACTGGAAGTTAGTGGAAGTGTCTCCTCTTCTAGTATGTAATGGCAATGCTTTCATTACTCTACTCTTAGTTTTACCTCTCAGTGTGCTGCTTTGTTTAATTCATTGCCATGATTTTAGGGCAAAGTTATTTTGTAGGTTAGTATAACAATCACTGTTCCATTTCACCATGGTTATGCTATGCCTAGATAAAATAGCAATACCCCAATGTGTCTGTCCATATACATGCATATATAAATAAATATTTCAATTTGAATAGAAACCCAAGCTCTACCAATATGAAAATGTCTCATCTAGGACACTTATTTCTCGTCACCCATTTACAATTTGGTGCCTAAAATATACTTATGTCTAAATTTTATAGACATATAAACCTTCATATTTCTTTTCAAACATTAGATTCTTTTGTGTTCTACATAATAGAAACATGCATTGTGCTATATATACGTTAAGTAACATGTTTTTATATTGCAGATACATACTCACATTCATATCATCTCTTTTCCAATCATTTTCCATTAACTTATCAATTCTCTCATGCTAACAGTAAGGTTAGATTGAGATTCTGGGTACAATGTAAATGCTGGGAGCTAGTCGAAAATTTTAAGATGAAAGTGGTCCTACTGTCATATTTTTTGCAAGGTGATGAATGAAGTCAAGAAAGAAAAGAAATAGTGTAGTATATTCTAATCATAGTTAGAGATGATACATGTAGGTGAAAACCAAAATATGGACAATGTGGCCAAAAGCCAGCAAGATTTACTTCTTCCATTTCATTTCTAAAGTTCTAAATCATAGCCTTTGACTGTAATTAACAGTCTATGCTGTGTTCTGGAACCTTAGCAAATTAGATTCTGAGTTCTCCTTTGACAAGGAAGTAATTGTCTGGAGAGATGGCTCAGCAGAGTGCTTGCATGTGGACAACCTGCATTTGATCCCTAAATTCCTCAATGTGGAAAAATTACCTCAAAAGTTCTCACATGTTCATATGTAGATAGCTCCCTTTCACACACTCAGAGTGAAAATACAAATCACTGTAATTATATGAAGTGCTAGATATAATAATTAGTTCATTTATGGTTGTAATGCCATAGTACATACTCATTTTGCAATATATATCATAAGCTTACATGTATACACTACTTATTTCTAAAGTAAATCTAAAAAAGTCTAAGAAAATTTAAGGATAAACCATTTCAAGGAGAAAAGGGAACTCAATATATTATTTACTTTACTTTGTTGTAGTCAGTGGTCAAGGAGAATTTCTTCGAGCTACATCAATATATAGGTAAATAAAGTGGAGAAGTCAACCATGCAGGAAACTATTAGGAGGGAAACCTATGGTCAGAAAGAACAATCCCAAGTTCCAAGATAAATGTATCTAAGAAATGTTAAAATGGTTAATCTAATTGGAATAAGAGGAGTGAGTAGAAAATTGGTAAGAAATGAAACCATGGAAGAATTAATCAACTATGTATAGTTGGCTTTGTAAGTCATGGCTTTTGTTGTTGTTGTATAAAAGGTAGTCTAAAATAAAAATAAATCCTGTCATAATTTCTTCATCAAATAGTAAATGCATTGCCTAAGATAAAGGATATGAAACCATAGATTCTCATGCTGAGAGAGTTGGAAGATACATGGCTGACAAGTCTTATAAAATGGTAAATGTTGCAGACATGTTTTTCAACTGTAAGAACACTGGATTCTATTCAGATATCTTTAAAAATAAAGGAATGTTGGAAACTAACACTGAATGTTCTAGAAAACCATTGATAGATTTCACTGTTTGATATTGACTTTCCTCAGGACAAAAGAAATGAGACCAATTTTGCTTTGAACTAAGAGAGAAGGCAAGATAAGAAAACAGGGCTGGATTCTACTTTAAAGAAAGTGATATTTGCTGGTAGTCTATGCGAGGACTGTAAGACTATAAAACAGAGTAGTCATATGTCTCTCAAGACTACTAGCTGAGAAATTGAAAAAAATATGTGTCATTGGGGAGGCTGAAGGGAGTGAGAACTTAGATAGTGGCAAACCATGAATCTGTTTTAAGTGTAAAATGTCTATTAGAACTTAAAAGGGATGTAAGCTTTTGGTCTTAAAGTATTGAATCTGAGATTGGCATTGGAACATTCATTTTTTTTTTTTTTTAAGTTCGTAGTTTAAGGCTTGTAAATAGGGAATAAACACACATGGCAAAGATGCCATTGGATGCAAGACCTGCTCACACTATGTTCAGGGACTTCAGGAAAAAAAATGTGGCTTAGCAGTATCAGCAAACTCTGATAATCTTCTAAGCATTCCTATTGATTACAATATTGGTGATTCTACCTTGTTTTTCTTGTTCAATCTCTTTATCTCTGAAGTCATAGTGATTTTCAAGTGTAATTTACTGTTTCTAATATTACCTGCCCTGTGATGTGATCAGGTATGACTTGATCAGGTACCATTGCTTTTGTACACAGAGCCTTGTGTCCATTGCTTGGAATATTTAAAATTTCAAAATTTCTGAGTACACATCTAATTAAAAAATATAATCTTGCTCAATAAGATTCCTTGAAAATTTTTGTCATATGTCTTTAGCTTTGTGTTAGTACAGTTTTTGAGTCATCGAAACACCTGTTGAATAGTAAAATTTTCTGTGTACTTTTTTTGGGGGGGGCTGGTTTTCTTTTTTATTTTTATTTTTAATTTTTTTCTTCCATACTTTATTTATATTTCAAATGTTTCCCTCTCTCCAGATCTCCCCTTTGGAACCTCCCTATTCCCCCCTCCCCCTGCCACTATGGGGGTATTCCCCCATCCACCCACCCACTCTCATCTTCCCTCATTGGCATTCTCCTATACTGGGGGATCTAACCCTCTCAGGACCAAGGGCCTCTGCTCCCCCTGATGGCTAACAAGACCCTCCTCTGCCACATATGTGGCCAGCACCATAGGTCTCTCCATGTGTATTCTTTGGTTGGTGATCCAGTCTCCGGGAGTATCGAGGGGTCAGGCCATTTGCCATTGTGGCTCCCTGCCTGGGGCTGCAAACTCCCTTGGCTCCTTCAGTCCCTTCTCCAACTCCTCCATCTGGGACCTAACACTCAGCTCTACTGTTGATGTGAAGTGACTCTTGGGTATTTAAAATTTTTGGGCTAATAACCACTTATCAGTGAGTACATACCATGTTCATTCTCTTGTGTTTGTGTTACCTCACTCAGGATGGTATTTTCAAGTTCCATCCATTTGTCTGTGAATTTCATGAAGTCATTGGTTTTAAAAGATGAGTAGTATTCCATTGTGTAATGTACCACATTTTCTGTATCCATTCCTCTGTTGAGGGACATCTGGGTTGTTTCCAGCTTCTGGCTATTATAAATATGGCTACTATGAACATAGTGGAGCATGTGTCTTTATTACATGTTGGAGAGTCTTCTGGGTATATGCCCAGGAGTGGAATAGCTGGGTCCTCAGGTAGTATAATGTTCATTTTTCTGAAAGCCCACCAAACTGATTTCCAGAGAGGTTGTATCAGCTTGCAATCCCACCAGCAATAGAGGAGTGTTCCTCTTTCTCCACATCCTTGCCAACATCTGCTGTCTCCTGAGTTTTGGATCTTAGCCATTCTGACTGGTGTGAGGTGGAATCTCAGGGTTGTTTTGGTTTACATTTCCCTGATGACTAAGGATGTTGAACATTTCTTTAGATGTTTCTCAGCCATTCGAGTTTTCTCAGTTGAGAATTCTCTGTTTAGCTCTGTTCTCCATTTTTTGATAGGGTTATTTGGATCTCTGGAGTCTAGCTTCTTGAGTTCATTGTATACCTTGGATATTAGCCCTCTACTGGACATAGGATTGGTAAAGATCTTTTCCCAATCTGTAAAGTCTGCCATTTTGTCCTACTAATTTCTTAATCTTTCAAACTATATTGAGAAATAAAGATTAAATGGATTGGGGATTTGGAGATATACCATGGAGAAACAAAAAACAAAAAACAAGTGTAAATTATAAAATAATTCACTTAATAATTCCTTATTTTACTTTCATCTAAGGAGTCTTCTGATGTCTTAGCATAGTATATGCTTATGATAATCCTCTCTCCTGTCACATGTTTCTTGTAACTAATTAATCCTCTTCTTAGAAGGCTACGTTTGGGGTGGGGGGAGGTACTAGAAAGGCCAGATTCCTTGGTACTGGGCTTCTTAGACCTATTGATATTGTCATCTAGGCTCTTTTCATGTACAATTCATGGCCCATCAAAGGACAACACTTCTCATTTTCCAGTGCAGTATCATGAAGTCTGTCCACATTCTACTGTTTATGCTCTTAAACACCTCTGCTCATTCCTTTTTCATTATTTGCATGAGTTGCAAGATCTTGATTCTTCTAGAAGTGAAGTCTTTGTCCAACCACTTCACATATGGCAGTAGTTCCACTTGGGGCTGTTAAACATTTTATCTTTGCAGCTTTAAGCAGAGGTAAGTCACAGCACATGTCTGGGGATATTGAAAACATGATGGATGTCTTGTTTGACTTGATTGTACCTGGCTCCATTGCAGGCTGTGTGAATGACAGCATCTCTAGTCTGTAACACTCTGTAGCCACAGCTAAGCCTCAGGATGTTTGCCAGCAAGCTCCCCTTGTCCTTCCTGCAGAGCTTAATTTTTAAATGCCAATTTCTCAGATTACCAATGACTTTCTTTCCTATTCAACTTAAATTTTTTCTGATATATAAAATAAAAATTATTGTCATTTTATTTTTCAATATACAATATTTTCTAGCAAAATTTATCCTCACCTTTTCTTTTTAAATAATCATACAAAATTAATAAATTCAGTTGGATATATTTATGCATGAATACATTTTGGTGATGACTATAATTTCTCAGGGACATTAGAATGTGGAAATGAAGGCATGTAAGATGTAAACACAGCTTGATCAACCAATATAGTGATGTTCAACATTTTCTATGAGAAGTACCATTTTAAAATTAGAATTTCTGTGGAGTCACCTGACATTCAAAACCCATTACAAAAATTCAGGAATATCATGTATTAAAATGAAGGGTAAATGATACATCTATTATCTTCAAAGTACTCAGTCTAAATACTATTTTTATAATATCAAAATTTCCCACAGGCAACATCATGAATTTCAACAATAACTAGTAAAGTGAATTAAAAATCTTAAATGCAAGAATTTCACATTAAGTTAAAGAGAATAGGGAGAAACAGACACAGAGGAAGAAACAGACACAAAGAGATGAATAATTTAAAGTCATAACAATCAAAAATACCAAGCTGCATAAAAATAGCCAGTCTGAAATTATAGATTAAACAGTTTTAATACAGTGCCTTAAGCTGTTACTTACTTGCAATGGTAAGAATCCCAGTTTCTTATGGTTTTCTGGGTAGTTATCTCTAGGCATTGCATGGGTTGGGTGTAGCTCATGCAATGGTCAGGTACTTTTTTTTTTTTAAACAAAAGCTTTGTTTTATAAAGAAGAATAATTACATCAAAATAAAATGTGCTTTTGGAGTTGTGTCCAAGACAAAGCTGGTTTGGTGTTGGCAAGTGCCACTCTTCTTTGTGGGTAGATGTAAAGAAGAAGAAACATTACAGGATCTTCTATTTCTTTCAATTGAGGTTTTCTTCTTTTTTGGTACACAATATAATTAACAAGTGAGAATCTGCCCACATTGAAGCAACAGAGAACAGAATAACAGGATTAAAAATAGTTTCAACACCTGACTTTTCAGTTAATAAAGCAATCCAAATGGTAAAGCTCTGCACTATTTATGCTGCAGCCAATTATTTTACATAAGTTATATTAACAATTTTTTTTTTTAAAGTCACTGCACCCACCACACACCAGGATGGTGGAAGTCAATACCACAGCTGCAGAGAACAATGGTTTTGGGTCATGAATTTCAAATGTGATCATTTAAGATCAAAACACCTTGTTCCTAATAACTGGGTCTTAGTAATTTAAAAAATAGTTGTTTGTTTTCTGTTCAGCAACTGATTCCCCATTCTCCAATTCCCCCAATTAATATCTCTGGAGAATAATGGATACTGTGTCTGGGATCCAAAACTTTTATAATGCAAGTGCATCAATATTACTATTCTTGTTACACAAAAAGGTTTAATAGTATATATTCAGAATTCTGAAGCAGTAGCAAATGAAACTATTCAATGGGAAAGATATTGGAGTTTCTATTATTTTTGATAGCTAGCTATACAGAAAAGTGGTTCTCATGTGACTGGTAATTTTTATTTGTGATACATGGGAGTAAGAGAAATTTTCCACTTCCATGTGGAAATAATTGGGTTTTTCAAATGCAGGGATCAGTTTGAGTAAGGCTAACATTTCTAACCTGAAAAGCTCCATCCTGCTCCCATTGGCTCATTTAAACACATACTGATATGGACTTCACATCTAAGCACAATGACTTGTATTTTTAACAATGGTCCATATTTTATCACTGGAGACCATTCACCTTCTTTATCTTTTTAGATGAATGTAAGTAGTGTCTCAAACTCACAGTTCTGCACATTTATACTCACATGCCCATGATTTGAGGTACTTAACTTGAAAATTATAAGATATTAGCACAGATTGTTGTTTTCCTTGATTGGTGTTTGATTTGGCTCATTATTTATCTTTTGATGGTTTAAGCAAGAAACAGAAAAGTAATGTTATGATAGACTGACATGTGCTTCAACCCTTAGTGTTCATTGTAGTACAGGAAAGCGCTTCTTAGCAACGCTTTCCAGTCATGATTTGTCTTTTAAGTTTCAACTCATAACTGCTGATTTTTTCCAACCTTGTCTGTCTCACTATCTCCTTCCTAGTCATTCCAATCTGTACCACTTACAGGCTCATGGATATTTTTCTATTTTACTCCAGAAAGTGCCATGCCCAGAAAGAAGCTGCCTGTTCCAACCCCTGCTCTGTTGCCTTATACAGTTCGTTGAATCTAGATGATATCTGTTTATCTTTTCCTAAACATTTTTGCTGGCAGCCACTTTCTGTGAGAAGCAGCCCTGTCTCTCACAGCCATGCCACTCTCCTGTCATGGACTTTGATCACTCACCTTTCTCTTGTCCCCTCTGTAATGCAAAGTCAGCAGCTGAGAATTCTATGATTTTTCTTGTTCCTGTTTCAGGAGTCATTTGTAACCTAGTGGTTGCCTAATGTAATGCAGGTTTCAATGGCATCTCCAAATCAGAATGAAGAAAATAAATTTTAAAACATCTATTGAATTTAATGTATAAATTATAAACATTCCAGAATGTGTTGCTTCTTGTTTACTGATTCCTCTAAATGTAATCACCCTTTAAAGTACTAATTATCAACTCATTTTATCTTTTATCACACCTTTTACTTTATGATAGTAGATGAGAATAGATCATTCCTTCTTTTAACACTATTTTCCCTGAACATTACAATCACAGATGCTCCTGATGTTTTCTCTCCAAATTTTCTTATGCAGAATCTGGTGAAAAATCATTAGGGATCTCATTCATCTCCATAGGCTCAACTCTCATTTCCCAGGACTTGGCTTTTACAATCTTTTCAATTCTGGCTTCTTGTAGGAGACAAGTTTGTCTACTTTTCCAGAATTTTCAGTGATTCCCCAGAATATTTCAGTTTTAATTCACTGCAATTTCAAATTCATCAGGTTTGAAAATGTGTGCAAAGCCTGCCCTCTTAACACACACACTCAGAGTATTCATTCATCTTTTCTTTTCACATTGTAGTTTTCAAATCTGCCTGTACAAGAAACTTTCATTTTTATGAGTCCTTAAGTTGCAATGAGTATCTGTCCATGATTCTCCTCTCTGCTTCCTCTGCCATTGTACTTACTGCACTAGTTGTATGTATCTACATTAAAAACAAAAGAAGAAAAATAATAATTTTGCCATTACTATCTCCATTTTTATATCATTACTCTAATAAAATTTCTACCCTCCTATTTTTTTCATACTTTGTTTACATTTCAAATGTTTTCCCATTTCCAGGTCTCCCCTTTGGAAATCTCCTATCCCATCCCCCCGCCTGCCTCTATGAGGGTATTCCTCCACCCATCCACCCACTTCTGTCTTCCCTCCCGGGCATTCCTCTATACTGGAGCATCTAACACTCGCAGACCCAAGGGCCTCTCCTCCCACTGAGAGACAACAAGGCCCTCCTCTGGCACATATGTGGCCAGCATCATGGCTCCCTTAATATGCATTCTTTGGTTGGTGATCCAGTCCCTGGGAGCAGTTGGGGGCCTGAGCAGTTGACAATGTTGTTACCTACTCATGGGGCTGCAAACTCCCTCAGATCCTTCAGTCCCTTCTCCAACTCCTCCACCTTGGACCCCAAGCTCAGTCCAACAGTTGCTGTTAATTGAATCATGGGTGTTCTGAAATTTTGGGCTAATAACTTCTTATCAGTGAGTACATACCATGTTTGTTCTTTTGTGACCGAGTTACCTAACTCAGGAAGATATTTTCAAGTTCCATCCATTTGTCTGCAAATTTAATGAAGTCATTGTTTTTAATAGCTGAGTAGTATTCCATTGTGTAAATGTACCACATTTTCTGTATCCATTCCTCTGTTGAGGGACATCTGGGTTGTTTCCAGCTTCCAGCTACTATAAATATGGCTGCTATGAACATAGTGGAGCATGTGTCCTTATTAAATGTTGGAGCATCTTCTGGGTATATACCCAGGAGTGGTATAGCTGGGTCCTAAGGTAGCATTATGTCCAATTTTCTGAGGGTACCCCCAACTGATTTCCAGAGTGGTTGTACCAGCTTGCAATGCCACCAACAAGAGTGTTCCTCTTTCTCCACATCCTTGCCAGCATCTGCTGTCACCTGAGTTTTTGATCTTTGCCATTCTGACTGGTGTGAGGTGGAATCTCAGGGTTGTTTTGATTTGCAATTCCCTGATGACTAAGGATGTTGAACATTTCTTTAGATGCTTCGCAGTCCTACGAGTTTCCTCAGTTGAGAATTCTCTGTTTAGCTTTGTTCCAATTTTTTGATAGGGTTATTTGGTTCTCTGGAGTCTAACTTCTTGAGTTCTTTGTATACATTGGATATTAGCCCTC
The DNA here is from genome assembly GCA_019843965.1 of Rhynchomys soricoides. Lineage (NCBI taxonomy): Eukaryota > Metazoa > Chordata > Mammalia > Rodentia > Muridae > Rhynchomys > Rhynchomys soricoides. The sequence continues at coordinate 7,564,806 of JADRCH010000076.1, read as the reverse complement.
TATCAGACGTAGGACTGGTAAATATATTTTCTCAATCTGTTGGCTGCTGTTTTGTTCTAATGACAGTGTCCTTTGCCTTATAGAAGCTTTGCAATTTTATGATGTCCCATTTGTTGATTCTTGATCTTAGAGCAATAAGAGATTGGTGTTCTGTACAGGAACTTTTCCCCTGTGCCCATGTGTTTGAGACTTTTCTTCACGTTCTCTTCTATTACATTCAGTGTATCTGGTTTTATGTGGAGGTTTTTGATCCAATTGGACTTGAGCATTGTATAGGGAGATAGGAATCGATCAATTTGTATTCTTCTATATGTTGAACTCCAGTTGAGCCAGCACCATTTATTGAAAATGCTGTTTTTTCCCAAGGGGATGGTTTTATCTCCTTTGTCAAACATCAAGTGACTTTAGGTGTTGGGTTCATTTCTGGGTCTTCAACTCTATTCCATTGATCTACCTGCCTGTCACTGTACCAATATCATGCAGTTTTTATCACTACTGTTCTGTAGTACATCTTGAGGTCAGGGATGCTGATTCCCCCAGAAGTTCTTTTATTGTTGAGAATAGTTTTTGCTATCCTGGGTTTTTTGTTATTCCAAATGAGTTTGAGAATTGCTTTTTCTAAGTCTATGAAGAATTGAGTTGAAATTTGATGGGGATTGCATTGAATCTGTAGATTGCTTGCAGGAAAATGGCCATTTTAACTATATTAATTCTCACAATCCATGAGCATGGGAGATCTTTCCATCTTCTGAGGTCTTGGATTTCTTTCTTCAGAGACTTGAAGCTCTTGTCATACAGATCTTTCACTTGTTTGGTTAATGTCACACCAAGATACTTTATATTGTTGGTGACTATTATGAAGGGTGTCATTTGCTAATTTCTTCTTCAGACTGTTTATCTTTCAAGTTTAGGAAGGCTACTGATCTGTTTGAGTTAATTTTATATCTAGCAACTTTGCCGAAGTTGTTTATCAACTATAGCAGTTCTCTGGTGAAGATTTTCAGGTCACTTAAGTATAAGATCATATCATCTGCAAATAGTGATATTTTAATTTCTTTCTTTCCAATATGTATCCCTTTGAACTTCTTTTGTTGTCTAATTGCTCTAGCTAGAACTTCAAGTACTATATTGAATAGATAGGGAGAAAGTTGACAGACTTGTCCCACTACAGCATTTTAGTGGGAATGCTTCAATTTTCACTCCATTTAGTTTGATGATGGCTACTGTTTTGCTGTATATTGCTTTTACTATGTTTAGGAATGGGCTTTGAATTCCTGATCTTTCTAAGACTTTTATCATGAATGGATGTTGAATATTGTCAAATGCTTGTTCAGTATCTAATGAAATGATCATGTGGATTTTTTTCTTTGAGTTTGCTTATGTAGTGGATTACTTTGATGGATTTCAGGATATTGAACTATCCCTGCATCCCTAGTATGAAGCCAACATGACCATGATGAATGATCTTTTTGATGTGTTCTTAGATTCGGTTTGCAAGAATTTTATTGAGTATTTTTGCTTTGATATTCATAAGGAAAATTGGTCTGAAGTTTTCTTTCTATTTTGTGAGGTTTTGGTATCAGTGTAGCTGTGGTCTCATAGAATGAATTGGGTAGTGTTCCTTCTGTTTCTATTTTGTGGAATAGTTTGAAAAGTATTGGTATTAAGTCTTCTTTGAAGATCTAATATAAGGTGAACTAAACCCATCTGGTCCTGGGCTTTTTTTGGGTGGGACACATTTATTGATTGCTTCTATTTCTTTAGAAGTTATGAGATTTTTTAGATGGTTTATCTGATACTGACTTAACTTTGGTATTTTGTATCTGTCAAGAAAATTGTGCATTTCATCCAGATTTTCCAATTTTTTAAATTTTTATTATAGGCTTTTATAGTAGGATACTATGATTTTTTGAATTTTCCAAGAATCTGTTATTATATCTCCCTTTTCATTTCTGAATTTGCTAATTTGTATACTGTCTCTGTGCCCTCTGGTTAGTCTGGCTAAGGGTTTATCTATCTTGTTGATTTTCTCAAAGAACCAGCTCCTGGTTTTGTTGATTCTTTGTATAGTTCTTTTTGTTTCTACTTGATTGATTTCAGCCCTGAGTTTGATTTTTTCTTGCCATCTACTCCTGTTGGGTGTACTGGCTTCTTTTTGTCTTAGAGCTTTCAGGTGTGCTCATAAACTACTAGTGTATGCTCTCTCTCCAGTTTCTTTTTGGAGGCACTTAGAACTATGAGTTTTCCCATTAACACTGCTTTCATTGTGTCCCATAAGTTTGGGTATGTTTTAGTTTCATTTCCAATAAATTCTAAGAAGTCTTTAATTTCTTTCTTTATTTCTTCCTTGACCAAGTTATCATTGAGTAGAGCATTGTTCAGCATTCATATGTATGTGGTCTTTCTGTTGTTTTTTATGTCAGTGAAGACCAGCCTTAATCCATAGTGATCTGGTAGGAGGCATGGGATTATTTCCATCTTCTTATTACATGGACAATTTTGCAGAAAGTACCATGAGGTGCTGAGAAGAAGGTATATTCTTTTGATGTAGGATAAATGTTCTATAAATATCTGTTAAATCCATTTTGTCCATATCTTTTGTTAGTTTCACTGTTTAGTTTGTGTTTCCAAGATCTGTCCATTGATGAGGGTGGGGTGTTCAAGTTTCCTACTATTATTGTGTGAGGAGCAATGTGTTCTTGGAGCTTTGGTAAAAATTTTTTATGGATGTGGGTGCCATTGTATTTGGAGCAGATGTGTTTAAAATTGAGAGTTCTTCATGGTAGATTTTTCCTTTGATGAGGATGAAGCATCCTTCCTTATCTTTTTTGATGACTTTTGGTTGAAAGTCAATTTTATCAGATATTAGAATGGCCACCCCTACCTGTTTCTTGGGACCATGTGCCTGAAAAATTATTTTCCAGCTCTTTACTCTGAGGTAGTGTTTGTCTTTAACACAGAGTTGCATTTCCTGGGTGCAGCAAAATTTTGGGTCCTGTTTATGTATTCAGTCTGTTAGCCTATGTCTTTTAATTGGGGAACTGAGTCCATTGATCTTAAGCGATATTAATGAACAGTGATTGTTGCTTCCTGTTATTTTTGATGTTATTTTTATATTTGTGTGGCTATTTTCTTTTGGGTTTGTTGAAAGCTTACTTTCTTGCTTTTTCTAGGGTGTAGTTTGCCTCCTTATATGGGTATTTTCCACCTATTTTCCTTTCTAGGTAGGACTGGGTTTGTGGAAAGATATTGTGTAAACTGGCTTTTGTCATAGAATATCTTTGTTTCACCATCTACAGTAATTGAGAGCTTTGCTGGGTATAGCAGTCTTGGCTGGCATTTGTGTTCTCTTAGGGTCTGTATGAGATCAGTCCAGGATCTTCTAGCTTTCATAGTCTCTCATGAGAAGTCTGATGTAATTCTGATAGGTCAGCCTTTATATATTACTTGACCTTTTCCCCTTACTGCTTTTAATATTCTTTCCTTGTTTTGTGCATTTAGTGTTTTATGCATATTTACTGGCTCTTTAAGTTGGGAATCTTCCCTCTCTTCTATACCTATTATCCTTAGGTTTGGTCTTCTTATTGTGTCCTGGATTTCCTGGATGTTTTGGGTTAGGAGTTTTTTGTATTTTGCATTTTCTTTGTCTGTTGTATCAGTGTTTTCTATGGTATCTTCTGTACCTGAGATTGTCTTCTATCTCTTGTATTCTGTTGGTGATGTTTGCATCTATGACTCCTAATCTCTTTCCTAGGGTTTCTATCTCCAGGGTTGTCTTCCTTTGTGATTTCTTTATTGTTTCTGTTTCCATTTTTAGATCTTGGATGGTTTTGTTCATTTCCTTCACCTGTTCGTGTTTTCCTGTATTTCTTCTTTAAGGGCTTCTAGCTGTTTACTCATATTTCTTTTAGGGAGTTAATGCCTTCTCTCATCATCATGAGAATTGATTTTAAATCTGAATCTTGCTTTTCTGGTGTGTTGGGGTATCCAGGGCTCGCTGTGGTGGGAGAACTGGTTTTTGATGAAGCCAAGTAGCCTTAATTTCTGTTCCTTATGTTCTTTTCCTTGCCTTTGGCCATCTGATTATTTCTGGTATTAGCTGGTCTCATTCTCTCTGGCTGTGGCTTTTCCCTCTTACAAGCCTTTGCTTCAGTACTCCTTGGAGACCAGCTCTCTCTGAGAAGAATTTGGGTTTGTAGAGCTGTGGTACAGGGTCAGCTCTGGGGTGCAGACAGAAACCAGAAGGATCCTGTCCCCAGCTGTTCCTTGGTTCCTGTGTCCTGATGGCTCTGTGTGGGTCCCGCTTGATCAAAGAATATGAACAGAAGCGGTGGTCTTCCTGTGCTCGAAGGTGTGTAGGCACTCCTGGGAGACCAGCTCTCCTCTGGCACTGAGTATGGAGCCCTGTGCCTCAGGATCAGCTCCCTGGCTACAGAAGGAACCTGGGAGGCCACTTCTCAGTCCTTGTATACTGAGGGTTCTGGGCAGGTCCATCTGTGCAGAGATGCTGACCTTACCATGCTCACAGGCTTGTCCACACTTCTGAGGGGTGCTAGCTCTTTCCCTGTGCTATCTGGGTATGGAGCTGCATGGCACAGAACGCAGGCGTAAACCGGAAGGCTCCTGTCCCAGGTTGTTCCTTGGTCCCTGAGTCCTGAGGATTCTGGGTGGGTCCCGCTGAGCAGTGGTCTTACCTCCACTCACAGGCTTGTCCACACTCCTGGGATGCCAGCTTTCTCCTAGTGCTATTTGGCTATCAAGCTCTGTGGCACAGACTGAGGTCCCCAACCACAGAAGAAAAAAACAAACAAAAACAAACAAAAACAACAACAACAACAACAAAAACCTCCTAAATTATTTTGAGTTCTTATTTTAGGCACAGCTTTATTAATTGACCTCGAGTGTGACAATCCAACGTTTAAACATTTTCTGGGAAAGCCACTGAGGCTGACCTCACTGCAGTAAGAATTTAGTCAGTCTGGCTCATTTATTTGTCTTCCCAGAAATTCCATTTTTTTTCTACCTTTGAGATACACATGTCAAGTGAATATGTGCTCACCTGACTCTGGACCCATTTGTTGTCTAAAGACTGAATTTGGGAGCTCTACTCCATGAAGCTTCCTGAGCCTATTTTCAGGGGCTATCTCACCTTCTATATGTTAGACAAGATTTCATGATTTCTTTCTTTCTTTCTGTTTGCTGGAAAACCTAGCCTATATTATACTTTAATGGAAAAAAATTGTTTGTTATCTTGTCTTTAAAATGAGCTAACTAGTTATCAGATCTGGAGGACTAAAGTCTCTACAATAGGATTTATTTATTCATATATTTATTTCATTTGATTATTTCTTTATCTAGACAGACACTCACTGTATAGCTGAGGCTAGCGTAGAGGTCCCCATGCTTCAAAGTTGGAATAGAAGCCTTTATCACCTTAGCTGTTTTATTTTTATACATGTTGAGTAAAATATAACATTTGAAGTAATGTACATGTTATATAACAAAGAAGCCCAAGTACCTAGTATTTATGTCTCCTTACATTTTTTGTAGTTTTAGATTCCAAGATCCTATAATCTGTTTTCATGGAATGGATTATTGTTAACTGTAACCATCCTGCTATACTGGGATCTATTTATATGCTGCATCCATTTATTCAATTTCTCTCTGTCTCTCATTCTCCAAGCCCACTCATCCTCTCCTAAGCACAATTCTACTTTGAAATTAACTTTCTTACTTTCAACAAATGAGATAGACTACTTGGTATTTGTCTTTCAGTGCCTGACTTATTTTGCCTAACACAATGCCCTTCAGCTTCCTGCAAATTACAAATTTTATTTCTTTTATTTGGCTGAATAATACTGCTAAGTGAATAAATAACATATTTTCTTTATTAAATGATCCCCTGATATATACATTGGCTGATTTCAATCATTGCTGCAATATAAAATAGGGAGCCAAGCATCTCTTTGACATACTTGCCTCTAATTCTTTTGGACACAAGTATAGAAGCAGAGTTGTTTTACTTCTTTGAAGAAACTTTTTTAAATGGATGGACTAATTTATGTTTTTATCAGGAGGTTACTAAATAGTCTTTATTTTTGTTTTGTTCAATATTTGTGAATTTATAATATATTTCTTTGTTCTTTAGAATTTAATACATGGGTGTAATACACTACTATGATAGGATTTCTGCACATCGTCCAAATTCATGTCTTCATTTCATCATCATCCATGACAATGTCCTCCTCTTTCCTCTCCTACTCCTCTCATCTTTTCTTCTTATTCCTCATTCTCTTCCTCCTATTTTTCCTTTTCTTCTTCTCCTACACTTTGATAGTTCACAAGTCCAATTAGTGCTGACCAAATCTGCATTGGTGTGATCCAAACAACTAGAGCATGAGATATATACTTGGGTTGGGGCCACATGCACTAAATAATAGACAATGATCTCTTTTGCTTAGCAGCTGTCAACTTCTAATATCTCTTCAGTATTATAAGGCAACAAGAGCTTTCTCTGTTAGAATCTTTTCTGGGTTGATCTTGAGCAGGTCTTGTACTTGAAACATGGTTATGATAGATATGTCATGTTGAGCAAACAGAATGTCATAGCTCTCCTATTACCAGTTCTTACATGTTCTCTGGGATATAACAAAGGCATGTGCACCCGTGTGGTGTGTGTGTGTGTGTGTGTGTGTGTGTGTGTGTATGTGTGTGTGTGAATACATTCCTTTTAGGGCTGGGCACTTGATAGATGATTTGTAGCACTTTGAATAGTTATGCTACTCTGAATTAACTACCGCTAATTATTGGGAATAAAACTGTTCTGACCAAAGTGGAGAGCTTTCCCCTTTATAGAAATAAACATAAATATATAGAGGATAATTTGACAACTTAATCTTCTAGCAAAATGACAACTCAGGCTTTATCAGAAGGCCTATGACATTAACCCAGTCATGGGCTTTAGACCAAGAATTCAGAATTAGGCTGAAAATTCCCTATTGTGGAACAAGACTCACATTCAATCAAAATCAGATAGTTACTTCATAATATTCATGATATAACTGTACCAGTAGGTACTTCTTGTCTGACAGGTTGGCATTATAACATGCAAAGTCCAGTGCTGGATAAATCTATTGATGTCTTCTCTTCCTAGAAGCTAGCGCAGTATTTTCCGGAATTATGCAAGCTGGTCAGCAGGATGGAAGTTTCTCAGTTTGTGTTTGATTCCTCTGTATCTTATAGTCAAATACATGGCCTTCAGCAGTAGTGTCTTGCCATGTATTTATGTAGTTATGGTGGGTAATCAAAAACAGTTTCCATAACTAATTTTATTCTGACAATCTCTAGGACATTCCAAATCAATAACTCACAAGGAATTGTCCTATACAATGCAGTATGATATTCATTTAATAACCTATGTCTTCTAGGAAGAGTACTATCCATCTCAGCTCTTGTCATATTTTGCCTTTGTGAAAATAGCTAATGTGACAAGAGTAAGATTATATATAATCTTGCTTTTGTCTTGCATTTCTCTATTAGCAAATGAAGTTAGTATTTTGTTTTTTAGCAATTAGCCATTAATATTTCCTTTTAAAATATCAATTCAGATTATTTAATCATTTGGAATTTGACTTTTCTTTTTATTGGTTTTATTTACTGTCTATTATAGATATTGCTATTATAGACATTCATTCATTCTCAATTGATTAATAGTTTAAAGTTATGTTTGCCAGTTTCCATTTTTATATTCTCGTTTTTGGGAGTCTTATTCAAAAGAATCATAATTTATGCTGATGAGTTGATGATTTCTCTAGTTGTTTCCTAGTTTTAGGTGTGGCTTGTCAATCTTTAATCTATGTGAACTTCATTAACACCACAATGCTACCAGGGTCTGGTTTCATTCTTTTGGATCTATGTGAGTATTATCACAGCAAATTTGATGGAAGAAATGATTTCTTTCCAATGTATATTTTATTTTGGTGTATCTTTTTGGAAGAACATCAATTGGCTGTGCATGTGTGTTCTCTAGGCTATCTTGAACTTGACATGTTCTGAGTGAAAAAAAAACATTAATTTAATAATACATTATCAAAGAAGCTAAACACATGCCATGATTTGTTTTCAACCTGCAATGTCTCAGTGTGCTTCCAGAAGATCTGGGTTTAATTTGGGTTCTTTCCCTTCTTGTGTCCCACATTTTTCAAAGGACAATACTGACAAACATCACATGTAGTACTTGGGAGTAGCAAAGTGACAAAACAAGGTTTTCTTAGGGTTTTAACATACATAATAACTTTCAAGTTCTTGGATGCAGCTCAATAGTATAAAGACATTTCAAGGTGATCTATGGGAACAGAAAGAGAAAGTAGTGTTGCTCAAAATACTGAACTTTGAGATTCGATTCTTAAGACCAACTGTTGCTATAGCATCAAATTTTCAGTTTAATACTAAAGTCTTCATATGATTTTAGCAGTTCAACTTGTTTTTGTAACAACCAATAACTCAATCTACTTACCCACATCTATCTATCCATTCTAAAATTCTCTAGAACTAAATACATAATAGGTTGTGTCATGAAAAACAACACAGTGCAGATAAGCTTGAGTCAGTATTTCAGAAACGCTTGGCATATCAGTGATGAGATAGAAATTATTCAACCTATGTATGTAATGATATACATTTGGGTGTTTGATGACTTTAGGCATCAGCACTCTTAAGGATTAGGTGGCATCTGTAGTTTCTATGGTTTGACTACTGTTATTATTGATTTTATATTTATTCCTTCCCTCATTCCTTTCAAACCAGTGAGAAATCATGTAGAACACAAGCTAAAAATCTTTAAAAAGCATGTTTTCAAAAAACAGATTTCTAGATGTGTTTCAACTCTACTGCATATATTAGCTTAGCAATTTTGGCTAGGTAACAGACATTGTCAGCAGAAAATAGAGCAATCCATTGAAAACTGCTGATGGACTATGTTTTTATACAAAGCTGAAATCAACAACAGAAAACAAACCTTGAAAATGTCAGCACTGCAAAATTTTAATTCTCTATTTTTATTAAAATAACCTTTAATATACAGAAAACGATCAGACTTATGTCATCTGAATCTATACATCTGGTTGCTCAGATTTATATGTGCTATGTTAATATCTCAGGCTGTGATTTTTGATAGACATATAATAATCATGCTTAGTTTTGAGGTATAATATTATATTTTAATTCATGTATATATTGCATAATAACCATATTAGTTAACTGACATACCCATCACTTTAAATTATTTTCATTCATTTAAAGTGATTAAATGCACAGTTATATATTTAGTTTAACATATACAATATACATTGTTAACTATCTTCATTATCCAGTACCATAAAGCATAAGAAGCCTTCATATTTATATCACTGGGTCACTCTCTTTTCAACCTCTAGAAACCACTACTCTATTGTGTAAGTTAATCTTTAAAAAGTCTACTGACGTGATTTTGAAAAAAGACCACATGGCTCCATTCATAATGTTGAGGCATGAAAATATTTTAGCAAGTGCATTGTTTTAGTTCTGACACTTTTTATTAAGATGAATGAAGACCATTCTAGTTTACTTATGAAAAGGTTAGTGTACAGAGTATGTGTAGTGCATTCATTTTTTCTGTATGAGTCTAAGAACAAGAGTTATCAAACAATAAGTTTCACAAGCAGTCACAGCCTGGGAAGCCTTTCTCTCGAAGTGGCCATCTGCTTCCCTCAACTCCACATAAAAATACACTTAAATCAAACAACTATATGTATGCTTGATTTTCAAGCTCACTGCAACCAAATTCATGGAAGTAAAAGTACTGTGTATCTTTCAAAAGTTTAGATGTTTTGGTTTTTATTTTTAAGATTATATCATTGCCACATGATAGATTATGGGAATGGAGAAGTGACAAGTTGTCTCCCTGAATTATATATAGCCAATCAACTGCAGAGCTAGGAATTGAAACCCAAGGGTCATAATTATTATACTTTTCACCATAAACATGGTATTAAAGATGAAACAACAAAATATTACCATTAAGTTCTATAGTTTCAGAGTCTTACGGCTGTTTCCATGGCCATATTCAAGTGTATTTACGTGTCAGTGTGTATTGTCACATAATCAAGTTTCCATTTTCAGTTTTTCTCTGATGTGTCCCCTGTCTCTAATGCTTACTGTTCAGGAAGAAAATAATAACCTTTCAAAATGTTTTCTATGAATAAACAGCTTTCAGTAGTTCCTTGTATAGAGTTTACAAAATATAAAATGGCAGCTGTCAGTATAGGGCTAACATATATTGTTTTGTTGGGGGATTCTGATTCTAGGAATAGGTATGCATGTTGGGGGAAGAAGACATATGGTTTTTTCTCCTTTCTATCAGTTCTACTGTGAACCGAAAACAGCTAAATAAAATACATAATATAAAAAAACAGCGAAATAAAATCTCATGATAAAACCCCTTTGAATATTCAATGACTAGGTTACAGCTTAAAATTAATACTCATATGAATACACTCTTCCCATTTAAGTCTTTACCCTGGATTTCAGAGGCTATGCATGAAAAATATTGGTTCTCTGTAATCACATTTTTTGTGTAGACAGATTTTACCTTTCTTTCTCATTATTTTTGGTTTTGAATTTCTTAATAATATTTTGTTTGACTCATTGCTAGCTAATAGAACCCTAAGATTTTGTGTGCTTAAAAGCTACATTTTAGACATTTCTGGTTTTTTATACAATGAAATTTTAGCACAATGAAAATATGACATTCTTTTTTCTCCTATGGCCCAGAAATATAGAGAATATTTTGCAATCTAATGCTATTATTCCTAAAGGCAGTAACAGAGAGCACTGTTATACCTAAATTATGGAGATAATTTTTTGTTTTATGGAATTTTTAAGCTCTAACAAAATGTTTATAATTTGTATAAATTATTTTATATATTATCCCATTAAAATTAGATTGAAATTAATATTTTCAGAAAGCCAAACATTTTTATAAGGGCTTGTATAAACAAAAAATATATAAATATCCTATGATTTTTCTTTATATAGATGTAAAATCATGAAGAATAAAGTTACTTATTTTCATACATAAATAGATAACTTCATAATCTATTTAATTTAAATGAAACATACATAAACATATGTGCATATTTACAAATACTATCTGGTTTAATTATTATAGGGAATTGAATAGTATTTATTCATCCAAAGACAACAGTCTTATCTTCCCTTTAGGACAGGCACAAATTAATTAATGTATGTTAACATGTATAATTAGGAAATTTTCCATTTTTTAAAAATTTTATTACCAAAAACTACTTGAAGATGTGACAGCATATTGTCTTACAGTGTACAGTTCATCTTGAAGAAAATATGAAGCAGGAACTTAAACATAGCCATGGTGTCATACTTTTAATGACTTATTTCCCATAGCTTGCTGAGCCTGATAGCTCATACAACAGAGAATCACTTGTCCATGGGAGGCAGCTTCCAGCCCTCCCATGTTAATAATTAATATAGACAATGACCTCTGGACTAACAAAAAGCCAACCACAAAGGGTTTTTTTTTCAATTAATTTTCTCTTTTCTTAGATGTGTCTGCTTTTGTTTCAGATTGACAGCAATCAACCAGAACAAATAGCAATATTCTGCAGGTGCTATTGACTAAGAAAGGCAAACTCCTCTGCTAATTTTCTTCAGAAGATCTTTTTTCTTGTTTAACCTAAAATTTTTTAGTGCAAACTAAGCATGCCCATCAGCACTATGACCCATCATTTTAATTTTTTCATATATGTTTAAACTTTGAAGTAAACATGATTTTAAACTAGCATGCTCAGTAATTTGCTTCTTTAACACCAACCAGCCAATTCCTATATGAATATGCTTAATATCCAGAATGAAACCCCCAATCTTCCTCTGTTTAAGAAAAGAGTTGCTTTAGAAATGACTCCCATATTCCACCTGAGTGTTGCAGGTAACAATCATTGTCTGCTCTATCTCTGTTTCTTTAATAGAGAAAATTATAAACAGGAGATTTATTCAACATTGATAAGATCCATGTAAGAAATGCTATGGCAAGTAAGTAACTTTTCTGGAGACAGCTTACTCTTTTACATGACTGTGAAGGTTGTACTCTGAGAGGCATGGACCCCAGAGACTTCATCTCAGGATTGCTTTTGGCTTTGGCTGCGTTTTCTGCCACTATTACATATCCTAATGTTTTCCTGAAGAATCAATATGAAGATATACTTTCATGTAATAATGTTTTTAGACAAATTGATGATTTCATAATTTGTGATAATGATTTTATAGAACTCCTAAATTGATACAAGTAATTTTGATTTCCCTGTAGAACAAAAGCTGTAAATAGAGCTCAAGAAACCTTTGTGTCATGGACTAATGACACTGGGAAAAATAAACAGGCTTGAAACAAATGTATAATAACAAAAAACATTCCTTCTATGTTAGGAATAAGGCTACTATCTTGGTACCTAAAAGTAATAAACTGGGAATGGATAATTTATTTTAAGTTCAAGGACAGAAAATAAATGCTAGACTTGTTTATCTATACAAGACTTCAAAATAATTAGACACAGGACAGATGATTTTTTTTGACAAAACCTTTGTAATTTGTGACATAAAAACTATTGCTTTAGACTTATAATGAACTTGAGAGGCTAGAAAATAGATAAGGAATGTTTAGTCAGGTACTAGTCTTAATGAAACTATGACATGAAATTTTGCTCTAAACTTATTATTACCGTATAGAATGTAAAAGTTTTTAGAAAACCATGTAGTCAATTATCCTACTGTAATGATTCTATTTGATAATTACACTGAGGTAATCTTTTGTTTGAGAAGTTATAAAAACTAAGAACAAAACTAAAGTGATGGTGTATCACTTTTCTGCTTCATTGTGTGTGTGTGTGTGTGTGTGTGTTACTTTCTTTATTTTCCTTTCTGTCTGACTCATGAAGATTTAACAAATTCCAAGTCTCCCAATGAGCAGCCCCTGAGTCAAAGAGGAAAGAGCTCAAGTAACTAAGATTTTTCCTAATTCCCTACTTCTATCAGCAAATTCAATTGCCACAAACCATCAGCTTTTAACCTGAAAATAGCAAAAGGGAATTATATGCCAGAAGCCACCAGCTTCTGGTCCATAGAACAGTGTGTGTGTGTGTGTGTGTGTGTGTGTGTGTGTGTGTGTGTGAAAGAGAGAGAGAGAGAGAGAGAGAGAGAGAGAGAGAGAGAGAGAGAATGGCCAGCCCCTAGTTCCTGGTCCCTAGTCTCTGGGACTTACTTCAGTACCTAGGTGTCAGGCTGGCTCCTGATACAATGTGACCACATTGGGAAAAGGTGGGAAAACTATACAGTGATTGTCAAGATGAGAACAGAGTTTAAATAGTAAGCAAGAGAGAATCATAATATTTTTGAAAGGTTGGGCCACTACCCATCACTCATCTTCATGTATCCCCAGAAAGTCATCTGACATATTTTAAGTCTTTCTCTGGGAGTCAAGTTCCCTCTGCTGATATCATGGCTCAGATATCTTGGTCCTATAAAGGGGGATTCCTCAGGAAATTCTACTTTCCTATAATACATTTTTTAAGTAGTCTAATAGCCAAATAGAAGAGGAGCGCAAGTATTTCTTTAGAATATATTTGTTTCTATCAGATAGGCGTATATATTTTCACATTTTCCTTATTTTTCAGATATCTTAACCATGAAGTGAAGAAAATATAAATAGAAACCAATATTAGAACACATTTTGATAGTGCCAGGTTAGCCTGTGTAACTTATACAAACTCTCAGCTTTCTTATGGAAGGGCTGGCACAAGTAGCACCATCCTTTTGGTTTGAGATGATCTTGCCATGAAGCCTAGGGTGGCCTCATGCTTGCTGTCATCCTTCTGTAGCATTGAGTGTTGGAGTTTCTAGGCAAGGGCTATTCTGCCTCATGTTACTTCATTACAATTCTGCCCGTCTCCTGCATTGTCACTGAACAACATGGTTTTGAACAAACCGTCTGGTTGTTTGTTCTTTACTCTCCATCATAGCCAGGATTATATTTGTCCCATGGTCCTGATTTGATTCCACATGTTGGTTCTGCTTATTTTGACTTTTTGGTCACTAAGATGTGAACCTACTGTGTTCAATGTACAGGTTTAATTTCTTTACTTTTGTGGTGTTTAGTGGTTTAAGGGATTTTATATCTCATCCAATAGCAACAATTTCTATAGCAATACTAGAGTAAAGCTTGTGGCATTAACCCTTGCAGCTTTACCAATATAAAAAATATCAGCCCTGGGTGTTAGAAGAGTAGGAGTCAAATCTCTTATGTATTTAATTAGCAAAATTACAATAGTGTCTCAGCATCCATTCCCTGTTTCAGACTCTGAACTGTTCTGGACTCTACTGTGGTTATAAGACAATTTACTCTGAGAGATAGACTAGCATGGGCTAGTTAATTTATCATCTATTTTGGATTACATACTTGATCCAATTTCATAATGTTTTAAAATATTTTAAAAAACTTATTTGGTAAAAATTTAAAATTTTTATGTGTATGGATGTTTTCTTTGCATGTATTGAAAGTGCAACATGTACATGCCTGGTGCTTAGAGAAGACAGAAAAGGGTTTTGGATTCCTTGGAACTTGAAGTATAGACAGTCTTGAGCTACCATGTGGATACTTAGAACTGAGTTCTGATTCTGTTCAGGAACAACGCAGTGATGTTACCCACTGAACAATTTCTCCATATAATTTCATTAGTTTAATGTAAGGATATAGATCCAGGTTTTGATTTGCTTGCAATAATCTTTATAGAATTTGCAAACAGCAAAGCATGCTTGACTCATTTCCACAACTTCAGTTTGGGGCAGCTGACTGAGTGTACTCTTTATGTAGTTAGACATCATAAATTGGAAATATTTATATGACCAGGAGTTGTAATAATTGTGTTCATCATTGCCAAACTTATTCTATGAAGCCACAGTCTCCCTGATATGTAAGCTACACAAAGATTCAACAAAGAAAAATAATTTCAGATCAATTTTCCTAATGAATATTGATGCAAAAATACTCTACAAAATACTTGTAAACAGAATCTAAAATCTCACCAAAATCATCATCCACCATGATCAAGTAGGCTTCAATCCAGGGATACAGGAATGGTTCAACATACTAAAATATCAGCGTAATCTGCCATACAAACAAATTGAAAGAAGAAAACTACCTGATCATCTCATTATATACCAAAAAAGCTATTGAAAAGTCCAATACCATTTCATAATAAATGTCATGGAGAGATTAAAGATACAAGGCACATACCTAACCACAATAAAGCAATATTCAGCAAGCCAATAGTCAACATTAAGCTAAATGGAGAGAAACTTAAATCAATTGTATTAAAATCAGGGACAAGACAATGCTGCCCATTCTCTCTGAATTTGTTCAGTATAGTACTTGAAGTTTTAGCTAGTGCAATAAAACAACTAAGGGAGATCAAGTGCAAATTAAAAAAATAAGTCAAAATATTACTATTTGCACATGATATCATATGAAATTATATATAAGTGAATACAAAAATTCTACCAGAGAACTCTGACAGCTGATAAACACAATCAGCAAAGTGACTGGATATGAAATTAACTTTAAAAAAATAGCCCATTTTTATTAAAATAAGTGGATGGGAAAAGAAATCTGGGAAAGATTGCCCTTCTCAATAGTCACAAATTATATGAAATATCTTGGCTTAACACTATCCAAGCAGATGAAACATGCATATGACAAGAATTACAAGTCTTTGAAGAAAAAAGAAACCTGAAAGATATCAGAAAATGGAAAGTACTCGCAAGCTTGTAGTATGATTCACATAGAAAATGGCCATCTTATCAAAAGCAATCTACAGTTTGCTCTAGCTAGATGTCTGCTTATAAAGAGTGTAAATAGATCCGTATATAACACCATTTACAAAACTAAAGTCCATGTGAATTGAAGACCTCAACATAAAACCAGATATACTAAATCTGTCAGAAGAGAAAATGGGGTATAGCATTGAAACAGGAGACAAATACCTGAACAGAATACCAATGTCCCACCACACTACAAGGACATTTTCTCAACTATGTTCATAGCAGCTTTATTTGTAATGACAAGAAACTTGAAACAACCAAGATACCACTCAACTGAAGAATGAATAAAGATAATGTGGTACAATTAAAAATAGAATATTACTCAGTTATCGCAAACAATTTTATTATGAAAGTTGCAGGCAAATGGATGAAATTTGTAAAGATCATCCTGAATGTGTTAACAATGACCAGAAAAACAAACATGGTGTGTATTCACTGGTAAGTGTATATTAGCCATATAGTACAGTAAATCCATGCTACAATCCACAGGCCCAAAGAAGACTATTCCTAAATAAAATATTTATGGAAAATTACTAATATAATAGCATTTAGATATAGGCAATTTAATATACATTTACAGTATAAACTGCAGCTACAAATCAACATAATAATTATGGGAGTTTAGAAACATTAAAAATGTAATATTAATGTTGACCAATTTTCTTCTAAATTATTGTTATACAGTTATAATTGCTCCATAATGTTGTTAAAGATGTTTATAGTTTCCCCATAGTTTGCAAACTCAATAAACATCTGCCTTCATTATGATTAGATGCTATAATTAATATATTACATATTCTACTTTCTCAGTGCTTTCAAACCATGGAGTCAAAATCATATTTATTGTAATACAACATATTTTTAAAGTGCTTCTTTGAGGAAGAATGGGTAGAAAGAAAAGGCTAGAGAAACCAAACTTAAATATGGTCAAAAGGACAGAGTCATCTAAGGTTATGCTTCCATGTTCTACATTTATAAGGGGATAATAAGGAATTTTATTTTATTGTTATCTAAAACTAGTAATATTTATCAACAATTATGAATATCTGGGACATACAAACTTTACATAAATATAAGTAAAGATGCAGAGATATCAAGATGATTGAATTGACCAAAAAAAGTCTCAAAAATTCACACCATATACCAAATGCTATAGAGCTGATTAGAATAGATTTAACTCATAAGGGTAAATAATAAATTGCAATTATTTATATAGACCTCATTCCACTCCTAGAAAAAATTTTAGTACCCAGATTAATGCTCATAGGAAGAATAATTTCCACAGATTATAGAGTTCTTTGAAATCTATACAGGGTGCAGTTTTTACATAAGAAATGACCACAGAGTTTTTGATCATAGTCATTCTGATTGGTTTGAGCTGTAATCTCAGAGTTGTTTTTATTTGCATTTCCCTGATGACTAAGAATGTTGAACATTTTGTTAGGTGCTTCTCGGCCATTCAAGATTCCTCAACTGAGAATTCTTTGTTTAGTTCTGTACCCCATTTTTAATAGGGTTATTACGTTCTCTTGAGTCTAACTTGTTAATTTCTTTGTATAATTTGGATATTTTCCCAATATGTAGATTGCTGTTTTGTCTGATTTACAGTATACTTTGCCTTCCAGAAGCTTTGCAATTTTATGAGGTCTCATTTGTCAACTGATGATCTTAAAGCCAATTCTAAGGTGTTCTGTTCAGAAAATTTTCCCCTGTGCCAATGTGTTTGAGGGTTTCCCTACTTTCTCTTCTACAGAAACTTAGGTGACAGCAGATGCTGCTGAGAATATGGAAAGAGAAGAATATTCCTCCAATGCTGGTGAGATTTGCAAGCTGATAAAACCACTTTGGAAAACAATCTGGCAATTCCTCAGAAAAATTGAAATATTTCTGAGGAAATATTTCTGAAATATAGACCCAGCTAAACAATTACTGTGCATATAGCCAAAAGTTGCTCCAACATATAACAAGTAAACATGCTTCACTATGTTTATAACAGCCTAATTCATAATAGCCAGATTCTGAAAATAACCCAGATATCCCTCAACAGAAGAATGGATACAGAAAATATGGTACATTTACACAATGGAGTACTACTGTGCTATTAAAAACAATGACTTCATGAAATTCACAGGCAAATGGATGAAACTAGATAATATCATCCTGAGGGAGGTAGCCAAGACACAAAAGAACATACATGGTATTTACTCACTGATCAGTGGATATTAGCCCCAAAGCTCAGAGTACCCAGGATACAACAACATAGAACTTAAGAAGGAAGACCAAGTGTGGATGATTCAATTCTTGATAGAAGGGGGAATAAAATAATTATAGGAGGCAAAGGGAGGGAGGAACCTGGGAGAGAGAGAAGAGGGGGAGGAAAAAAACGGGGGGCAGGATTAGGTATGGAAAAAGACAGAAGTACAGAGGGTCAGGAAATTGATTAGAAATATGTAAAAGTGGGGTTTGGGGAACTGAGCCTAGCCACTACAAAGTTCTGTAGAACCAACTGGGATGATTTTAGCTGATGATTTCTCCCCAACACAGGGGAGAAAGATCCTGCAGAGACCATCTCCAGTACATAGGCCCCAAGTTGAGGGATGGGGCCATCCACTCATCTTAAAATTTTTAACCCAGAATTGGTCCTGTCCATAGGAGAAACAGCCAAAAAAATGGAACAGAGCCTGAAGAAAAGCATTCCAGAGACCACCCCACCTAGGGATCTACCCCATCTGCAGCCACCAAACCCTGACACTACTGTTGATGCCAAGAAGATGTTCTTGCTGACAGGAGCCTGGCATGGTTGTTCCATGTGAGGTTCAGTCAGATCCTGACTAATACA
This sequence comes from Rhynchomys soricoides, assembly GCA_019843965.1. Taxonomy (NCBI): domain Eukaryota; kingdom Metazoa; phylum Chordata; class Mammalia; order Rodentia; family Muridae; genus Rhynchomys; species Rhynchomys soricoides. The sequence goes on along the minus strand of JADRCH010000076.1, from coordinate 7,546,028 downwards.
GATGCAGATACTCACAGGCAACCATTTGACTGAGCCCGGGGACCCCAATGGAAGAGTTAGGGGAAGGACTAAAGGGAGCTATAGGAAGAACAATATCAACTAACCACACCACACAGAGCCCCCAGGGCCTAAACTACCAACTAAAGAATATTCATGGAGGGATCCATGGCTCCAAAACATATTTAGCAGAGGATGTTCTTATTTGGCATCAACGTGAAGGCATGCTTGAAGCCCCAGCACAGGACCATGCTAGAGTAGAAGGGGGGGGGGGGATAGGGGGAGGAAGGGGCACCTTAAAAAAGGCAAGGGGGGGGGGGGGGGGGGGGAAGTGATGGGGATTTTGTACAGGGGAAACTGGGAAGGGGGATATCATTTGAAATACAAACAAATATAATGGTTAATAAAAAGATAATAATACAGAGAGAGAGAGAGAGAGAGACAGAGAGACAGAGAGACAGAGAGACAGAGACAGAGAGACAGACCAATTATTCCCAAAGGATGGGAGTAGATGGAATTATTTCTAAAATACATGCTTTGAGTTCGGTGATAAAATTACTTTCCCCTCTTTGAGAATAGTTAAAACAATAAAAAAAAAAAATTCTAAAGTTTTTTTTTTTTTAAATGTATTTTTTAAATGAAGAGTTTGCTTGTTAAAGTTAAATTCGCAATGTATAAGGTATATTTCTTACTTGAAAATATGTATATGTAAAGATTATGTTAGTCCAGGACTATGAAGACTATAACAATAAAACTAACATGTATTTGCTATCAGTGTATCAAACATTAAATTAAGTCTTCACAATATAATAGATTACTATTTTATGAAACCCAATCTAATATAAAAGAGTTATTTTAACAGACTTATAAATCTCACAATGAGAAAAATAGCAGATCCCAGATCTATGGAATTGTTTATAAATGTGATGTGATGATTTAAAAATTCAAATTACAGATTATAAATGTGATTCATAGACACAAGTAAGTTTTCATGCAAATACAGACTGACCTTAAACAACACTCCTTCTAGAATACTTCCTTGGACCCCATCCTTCAGCTGTTCTAAGCCAATATCTGATCAATTTTTCCTTATTTTATTCCCTCCACTTTATTTTTATTTTTTAATTTTTTATTGATCATTCTATTCATTTACATTTCAAATGATATCCCCCTTCTCGTTGACCCCTCCACAAAACTCCCATCCCACATCTGCCTCCTCCACCTTTCCTTTGTCTCTATGATGGTACTCCCCTACCCACCCACCTACTCCCACCCTACCACTCCAGCATCCCCCTATGCAGGGGTATCATACTTCTGCATAACCAAGGGCTTCCCCTCCCATTGATTTCAAACTAGGTAATCCTCTGCTACATATTTTTCTGGAGCCATGGATCCTTCCCTGTAGACTCCTTGGTTTATGGTCTAGTTCCTAGGAGCACTTGAGTCGTCCATCCAGTCGACATTGTTCTTCCTATGGGGTCGCAATCCTCCTCTGCTCCTCCAGTCCTTCCTCCAGCTTCTCAACCAAGGTCCCTGAGCTCAGTCTGATGGTTAGCTCCAAGCACCTACATCTGCATTGGTCAGCTTCTGGCAGAACACTCTCTCCACTTTTACACTAAAGCAGTTATAGCTACTAAACTCATAACTTCTTTCGTTTATGAGAAAAAAAAAGGCCATTAAAAATATTTCTTAGTCTCTATTAAACTCCCAGGACCTGCTATTCCCCACACTTATCTTAACTTTGTCCTATTTCCTGAGAAACACTGCAATACCAACTATGCCTATTATACCTGTCCACTATAAAATTTGCTCAATTGGTTTCTTGTTATGCTTTCTGCTAATTTCAACTCACTTGTCCTATTTTCTATAAAATATACATTTATCTGCAGTTACCTTTCTGTACTAGTTTCTCTCTAAGTTTCTGTGATAGAATATTTTACAGAAAGTAACTCAAGGGAGGAAGAGTTACATCTTCCAGTTTGAGAGGTGCAGCCTACAATGATTGGGGAGGATGGGTGGCAGAAGACAGTATGATGGCATCTCAATGAACAAGGAAACAGAGAAAGGGGAACTCAGGGTTATTATCTATTATCTAGATTTTTCTCTTTTACTTTTTATTCACCTTAGATACCCAGTCCATAGAATGGTGCCTCTTACTTCTTGGTATATACCCTCCCTTAAGGAATGTTCTTTGAAAACAAATTCACAAACACACTCAAATGTATGATTTGTAGGTGATCTAAATCAACCCATATTCCCATAAAAGGAAAATTACTTTTTGTTTGATTGTGAAATGCTGGTAACACCAGATATTCATTTTTTCTCTTGTTAGTATGGATTTCTTGAAGTGTCTCATTAGCAATGGTATTATTTGATATTTCTGGTAATATGCCTATGTTTATCACAGGCTTTCTCACCCTATATCTCATGTCCCAGTTTACAAGTCAACTTCTCTGACTTTGTGACTCTTTCCTAGCTGGGCTAATCCAGATCCATGTGCTGTCACTACTAATTTAATGTTTCAAGCATTTGTCTGTTGCCACACACTATAGTGTTATCTTGATCATATTTAATAGATCTTTTTGATTAAATCTGTTTCTGTGAGACCATTTTAGATAGATGTCTTATGGAAACTATATTAATGCAGATTTAATTCCTTACTCCTGTGATGTGTGGCTTCCTTCTATTTCTCTCCTTCGTAGACATCTTCCTGGTTTGTTTGGTTTTTTTTTTTGTGAGGCTTCTGTGGTTATGTGAAACCCATAGGTCGTTCTTTCTTCTTTGGTTATCCTTTTTCACCTCATGATTCTCTACCATGATCCTATGTTATTTCATATAGTGTTTTTCTAAGAGACTGATGCTCTCAAAATATAGTTTAAAAGAAGGAATATCTTTTGGGGGTTCTTTTTTCCAAGATTAGTTCATCAACTGACAAGAAATGGGCTTAAATGGTTCTTACCTTGGAAACATTAAAGCCAGGACAGGGACATAATTTGATTTCATTCTAGATACTATTGTATGGTTCATCCTAGACACATTCAAGCAGTAGCAGGAATGGCAAAATTAATTTGAGACAGCTGAATTTTCTTAGATATTTCTCCAACACTAATTTATTTCATGCAGTCATGACACTTCTGCCAATAAAAGAAATCACTGAGCACCTCAGCATGATCTGTTATAAAAAATGTTTGTTCTTTCCTCATATCACCATATACTGCTGGCAAAATCTTCACCCTTTCATTGTCCCTCTACCTATCCCTGAGAAAGACAAACACAGAAACCAATCCAATTCTACCTAACCTTGTCTACAGTTTCCCCTTGCAAATACAGATTCTGCTTTTGTTGTTGTTATTTTTGTTGTTGTTGTTATTTTTGATTCTTGCATCCTTAGTGGAAATTTCAAGACTGGATATGCCATTATGATTTTTAAGACTTGAACAATATAAACTTTTACTCTTTTACAAAGTTATATCAGATCTCTCAATTATTGCTTCTCATAACAGTGTGCTCTCAGCCTACAAAAACAGGTTGACATCCATCAAAAAGTTATATTTTGGTAAAGTTCATGGTTTTATTATTTGAAAACACGTTATAGTTACTACTGCCATGCTGGAAAGCGTTTGCTGATGAAAGCATGATAAGCTGTCTCCAGAGAGGCTCAGGCAGAGCCTAACAAATACAGAGATAGATACTCATAGCCGACCATTGGACTGAGTCTGGGGTCCTGGATGGAGGAGTTGGAGAAGGGACATAAGGAGACAAGGGGGTTTTCAGCACCATGGAGGGAGCAACAGTGTCATCTGGCCTGGCCACCCCATGTTCCTGGAGACTGGACCACCAACCAAAGAATACACAAGGAGGGACCCATGTTTTAGGCCACATATGTGGCAGAGGAGGACCTTTTTGGCCATCTGGGGGATGAAAAGCCCTTGGGTCTGAGGGTGTTAGATGCCCCAGTATAGGGGAATAACACAGAAGGAAGATGTGGGTGGGTGGGTGGGAGGAATAACCACCTAGAAGCTGGGGTAGGGGAAAGGGGGTTTCCAAAGGGGAAAACATTTAAAATGTATATAAAGTAAATATCCAAAAATAAAAATAAAAATTGCAAATGGGCATGTCACTGCTCAGAGCCGTGCTATTGTCAACAAATATTGAACAGTTAAGGCTAACTCTCATACGAAAAGCCAACTATGTAAGTGTGCTTAGTTCACACCTCATAAAGCTGTTCTGATATGACCCCACTTGCAAATGATCTTAAATATGTTCAGTTAACAACAAACCCACTAAACAAAGAGCATTAAATCAAGCCTTAATGGGAAATGTACTATTGATATTATGCTAGTGGTAAAGTAGTGAAACACCCTTCTAAATATTTATGTTTATGCCTCTAGACTATTGCAGCCTGTGTCAGAGAAACAACCTTCTGCAGTAAGTAAATAGTTAATGCAGAGACATATAAAAGGCCCAAAATGCTAAGAGTTAATGATTACTGAGTACTCAATAAGTGGAATATTTATAACACCCCTTCCAAAAGTCATAAACAAGTTGAAAGAGGGCAACAATATTTTAAAGTCCATTCCCTGACTTGTGCCTTACTATCAGTGGCAGGCCAGAAAGCTAGCTGACCTTGTCCCTCAACTTCTTGAGAGATCAGTCCCTGCACCTTGCCTAGGATGCACATTAGAGTTGGCCCTGTTGGTATGAGAGTGGGAGAGCTATACCAGGCCATTCCCTGTGGCAGCACTCTGTGAGTAGACCCTGGGCAGCACAATAGAGATAGCCCTTCTGGCATAGGCTCAGGTGAACTGGCCCATGAGAGCAGGGGAACTGGCTCTACCCTTTAGTATGAGCTAGTTGGGACAGTGCTTGAGATATTGCCCTGGTTATGTGGATGTAGAAGAACTAGTGGGCCCTACAACCCAGGCCCAACTCCAGGGCTTTGAATTGGCCCACCTCAACAAATATCCCATCTATAAACTGCTAGAGCACATGAAAAAGCCAGTCCTGCAGTTCCAAAGCTACAGGATCTCCATGACACAGAGCAACAACAGGATATCTGAGTGGTGTTCTGGTAAGAATCTAGAATTGATACACTAGCCATTCTACTACACCATGAAGTGTGAGGGAAGGCAGAGGCCTTGAACCAGATCAATGACTGATTGCTGTGAACACTTTCAAATAAAGATGTGTGGGCAAAAGTTTAATTGTAGGACATACTTCCGCTTCCACAATGAGAGTTTGTTTTCTTTTGTGGGGGAGATTACAAGGGTAGAGGGCAGATATGAAGGGATGAGGAGATGATGTGAAATTCACAGAGAGTCAATAAAAAAGTTTTAAAAAATTAAGAGCCAGAAGTTGAGAAAGAAGTCTATAAAATGCAGTATTAAGAATAGAATAGGGATGTTGAAATCATTGGAGAACAATGGCTGTGGCTGTCTGTCCAAGATCTATAGACAGGAAGGCATTCAGACAGACAGCCAAACAGACAGATAAAGAAATGAAAAGACCTGAAAGTAGGGGATGATTTGAGGTAGAAAATAGGTAAGAGAATGTAGCGTAGAGTTTATAAATACAATCAGAATATTCTGTGTGCATATATGTATGAAATTGTTAAAATATACAAGAAAACAATTTTAATATATTTCCCAGTGAAAAGGTCCTTATCATGATATCCATTTGAAAATAATTTAGTGGTTTTGTCATCCTAGATGTACTCTGGGATTTGATTTGTTCAACCAAAATCTAACCTCTGAAGTTTAAAAGATCACTTAATATGAAAGAGAGAAACTCAATCCATTTTGTATCATTGTAGTTGGAACATCTTATTTCTAGGTGAAACAAAAGTTATCTTCTTGTAACTTTCCATTTTATATATAATTCACATTAAATGTTCCTTTATTTGAAAATTAGTAGAACAGAAAGTATCTACCAAAACTAAGTATGGGACAATGTGTTAGGGATGGAGTAGAGAGCACAGGATCTAATGAAATACATCCTTCATAAAGACCATGATTGCCTTCTGAGGTAGATGAGGGGGAGAGTCTGTGAAATACCTTGAATGGCAGGTCAATATATGGCCATGTAGGTATATCAAACATATACTCAACATCTATTTCCAGGGAAACTCTGATGTAGTCTCCTCTCTCTTCCATCCCCATGTTTGTACCTTTAACAGTGGTCAGCATGCTGTCTGAAAAATGTCTACTTCATGTCTAAGCAGCTCCTGTTCTCTTGTCCCACACCCAGGCCATTCTCCTGTAATATTTCAGACTTAGCACAAAAAATATTATCTTCCAGAGGCATATTTATTTATTTATTTATTTATTTATTTTCAAGGCAGGGTTTCTCTGTGTAACCTTGACTCTCCTAAAACTATCTGTATAGACCAGGCTGGTCTTCTACCTTTGCCTCCCAAGTGCAGAAATTAAAAGCTTGGGTTGGAAGCTTGTTTTAAAAATTCTCCCAATTGGAATAAATCTTACACAATAATTGATATAACCAGAGGAAGTAGAGGCTGTTTCAAACACTTTTTTTCCCTTCTAGTACTGTGTTTTGTCTTAATATAAATTTCTTGAGAAGTGAGATAGTATCCCATATATTTGCTAAACTTGATGACAATACAAAGGCATTTATATTGAAGGAATCATTTGATAAATACTAAGAAGTTAGCTCCAACATATCATGGAAACCTAATTAGTAAAGCATTCTTTAATCTGTACTGGAATTTTTTAAGATAATGGGGAAACAGAAAATGCTGTTTAGAAGGAACAAATGAACCCTTTCCTCCTGCCTCCCCCTCCTCCAATTACAAGCAAAACTCAGATAACAGTAAAAATTCTACATATATAAAAGTTCCCAAATTATTCTTTATTTATATTGTTCTATGTTGCTTTTTGAGAAAGTGTCTCTCTCAGTAACCAAGGCTGGCCCTGATGCCACAACAGCCTCCTTCTTCAGCCTTGCAAATGCTGAGATTACAGATACAGTACATCACTTTCAAAACCCAAAGCAAAGCATGGTTGTAACTGAGAAGCATACAGTACCCCCACACCTTCAGAAGTCTTGCAAGTGGAGCAAAAGTCATCCTTTCATGTTTCCTCATTTCATAGGCATTAATCAGTGCTTATTGACTATTATAGCATATATGCCATATATGGTTCACTACCACAGGTACATAGACAATTTTCAGAAATTGTACCAAGGGTCTTTCTTTAATTGTCTAGCTCTTCAAATGATATTGCCAGTTCAAAGTGACATTTTTCTGAGAGGAGAAAGTTATTATATATGTTTTTTGAAGCATCTCTTCTTATATTTATTCTTGTATTAAAAACATTCATACTACAAACGGTAAAGCTCACTTGATTTCCACTTTTGTCCTTTGCTTCTAACAACATTTCTAGTGTCCTGAAATCGTCACTGACTCCATTTAAATATCAAATTTTGATAAACTCCTCTTTTTAATAGTTAAAAGTTACTGCCATTTTATTCTTTTGCATCAGTTAATGCCAGACTCCATTACCCTTTGACTTTTTTCATCTAGTTATATAGTGAGACCATTCAAAACCAGCAATAACAAACATGAAAGCTAGTATACTTCTGAAAAGAAAATTGATAGCTTCATCCCAGAGTGAACAGTAGATCCTGGGAATTAGTTTAACCCCTGAAACTCATTTCCATTCAGAACACTTTCATGGTTCTGTCTGTCCATTCCTTCAGGCTTGTGTAGTTTCTCCTTTAACTTTCTATTAATTCTGGTTATCCAGTTCTATGAAACACCTACCTGCTTCATTTTGAGATTCAACCAGATTTCTAAGATTAAGAAGGCTTACCTAATCTTCTTGAGTAGAGTCTATATTTATTATTATGTGCCCCCTGTGACTCCACTTGGTTACTTCTTAGTGTGGATTTGATGTCTGTAGGTTTAATTTTCTACTCATCACATGGCAGATTTTATTTGCTTGTTTCTTTTTTAGTTTTGAACACATGGCTGATTTTAAATAGGCCTTTATTGCTTAATAGTTTCTTAAATTTTATCTTCTATTATTTGGCTTTGAAGTATGTGTTCATTTTTTAAAATACATAAAGCTCTAAAACTACAGATATCACTTCCTTCTGTTTGTGCTTGCAGTCTTGTATTACTTACCACATGTGTTCTCCTATTAAAATACATTATCAAGTGATCCTACAAAAAAAAAATCCACAATTACCATTGCTTTATTATCACATTCCTCTGAGGCTTCCTCTTTGATTATTATATTGTCTAATTTTTGGCAACACAATTTGACCAAAATTTGATGATGACATGAAACAAGTCTTCATCCGGTATCCTGTAATAGTTGAATTATCATAATCTGCCTATCTTGATGGCATTAATTGATTCTCAATCTCAAGGGAACATTCATGCTTGCACTGGATAAAAAATAACAGTGTTTTCCTACTAGTTCTTATTACAATGCATAAGTCACAACCATATTTATACCAACACAGTTCCTGGATTGTATTTAAAGTGACTAAATAAGGCATAGTGCCTGTGTTTAGGAACATGTAAATTTAACATCTACTAATGTCATAGAATTAAAATAAGACCAGAAAATTGATGAATTGCATTAATGATAAATATAATTTTCATTCAAATATTTATAACTCCAATGAGTTTTATCTGTCCTTCTATAAATTACTCAACTCCACACAGTTCCCTTAAACAGAAAAATACCCCCATATAACCATTATACCTCCAAACACACCACAATCAGCAAGAATATCTTAGAAATTACTTTGCTTTTAAAGAAATATAACACACAAAAAGAACTCCTAATGGCTCTGCTCCATATTTTCTCTCATAAAGAATGGGTTCAGATTGATGTTAGACATCTAAAACCACACTACAGTAAGCTTAGGCCCATAAAACCATGGTGAGATATGCAAAATAATAGAATTATCCATTCTCATATGTTAGTGACAGCTGCATCAATCCTGTGCCTGTTTATATACAGGTATCTAATACGACATCACATGGGATATTTTATTGAATTCCTAATATGCATTTACTTAGTTACGATGTATTATAACAATAATATTTCACTGCATATTCAACAAAAAGCTAATGTCAACATAGTTGTAAATATCATTATTCAATATATTTGCAGTCGCCCACTGTAGGATAAGAGCTTCACTTCCCCACCCACCCACCCAGTCCTGTCTCACACCCTAGCATTCCCCTACATTGGGGCATTGAGTCTCTACAGTGCCACGTGGCTCCCTTCCCATTGATGCCTGACAAGGCCATCCTTGCTACATATGCAGCTGGAGCCATTGATCCCTCCTCCATTTGTACACTTTGGTAGGGAGTTTAGTCCTTCGGAGTTCTAGTGGGTCTGGTTGCTGTATATTGTTGTTCTTCCTATGGGGTTGCAAACCCTTGCAACTCCTTCAGTTCTTCCCCTAACTCCTTCATTGGGGTTCCTGTGCTCTAATACAATATATTTTGGTGTGACTCTTACCAATCAAGTGAAAGAGTGGAGCAGGGACTGAAGAGCTTTACATTTAATAGCACAAAATTTAGGGTTTTGTCTTATTCTATGAACTCAGTAGGGCAGGAACAGACTTTCCTTTATATTTCATTTAATCATTGATTATCATGTTATTCATAGAAGGGCAAAAAAAGTTTATCAAAATGTAACTCTCTACAAAGTCCCAGCTAAGTGGGAAGATTTGCTGAGCTGGGGAACCTACTGTGGCCTGTTCACACATCTAACTACTATCTCATAAATGGCAAAATATTTTCTGTAAGAAAATGCTTGCTCAGGTCTTCAGGTATCCCTTCATTTTATTTAGCCAATTAGGTTTTTTTTTTTTTTTTCTTTTTTCCGTAATTTATATACTCAGTAATCCAAAAGCCAAGGTCATTGCTATCTTGTGCACATTTTCAGCTGACAGTGCTCTGCCCAGAAGATACGTACTTCCTCTTTGTTAGGACAGGCTGTATCATTATAGACTTCTCATTTGAGAATGGATTGCCCATCTATCCTGAAATAGACACTTCCACACTGATTTGTTTGCATTGTATTTCAGCTCTACTTCCCTGTGTGTCATCAAAGGAAGTGGGATTATGATTCTTTCACCTATTGGACTTCAAACAAAATCCATTTTTGTCTTTTATACATACCAACACAGGAGCGTCTTGTAGAGTCTAACAACATTCTCTTGTCAACTTAATTTAGTTACATAAACTCTTTAATGTAATTTACTTATTTTAAAATAGGAATTTTAAAATAAACTTATTTTCTTCAATTTGAAGCATCTTATGAAAAAGTTGAGCTTTCAAAACAGTTAAAAATAAGTTATTCACTGTAAAGAATAAGTTATTTAAGAAACATTTTATATATTATATATACAAAGCTCTGTACATGTGTTTTCAAGATAAGTATTACCAATTATTAGAAACTTATCTTAAATTTTGTTAAGTCTTTCATTTCAGAAATTACACAGAGATCCAATTATTATTCAGTTTCTCCATTTCAATTTAACTCTGTTATAGTTGCAAACAGGTAAGTATAGAAGACATTTGGCATACTCTCACATCATTATAACAGGTGTGAGTGAGTATCACTGCATTTCTTGTTCTCAGTTCTATCGAAACCATACAATTCTCAAAATCTTTCCTAACATATTTGTTAGTACATATTTAGAAATGACTTTATTGCACCTCTTTCATGTTTGTTTAAAGACATATTTACTAAAAGGATGGCAGTTTTTACCTTTGTTCTTAACCCCATTTGAGGATAAGTGATGTATCCAAATACTTGCAGTATAAACCATTGCTCAGGTACCTAAAGTTATAGTACAATGAAAATATATTCAAATTGCATTGTGAATTCTTTTACTTTCTTTACCAACTACATCCCTATCGACCACTGTCTCAATTTTAGCTCCTTCCTCTCTTTTAACTCCTTTGCCCTCACAAAGTGAAGCAAGAACCATTACAAGGAGCATGCTGTTCTAGAAGAAGTCTTCCCTATTTGTTTGTTTGTTCATTTGTTTTTTTTGGCTCCCTCCCACTGGTTACTTCTTGCAATTTTTCATTCTTCATTCCATAACTATCAGCAAGAAATTTCATATATAAATAGCATATTTTCAGATTGTGAGCTAATATCACAGGTGTAATAGCAATGTAAAGCATGAACATAAATTCTAATAGGTTCTAATATATGAATATGTGGGATTTTCATGTAAAGCATCATCGAATACATTAAACAGCTCAGAATACGAGATATACTTTGATATACTGAGCATATACTCCAACAAATATTTTTTATTATTTAAGTCAAATATTTTTTTGTGAAATCCTGAAATTAACAGCCTTAACCAGTATAACCAATGGTATAGCATAGTTGCTGGAGAGTATCTTATCACTCAGATGCTAGAAATAGGAGAAAAAATGAGTTCAAGGTGAAGGATAGATCCTAGACAGTAGTTAATATGATTAGTGCAACTGCTGTTGGACAAACTACTGAACCACCGCAGAGGAAAAAAAAAAGAAAACTTCTTTCTCACCAAACCTTTTATTGAAATAGAGTGTTCATTTGTGTGAAAACGTGATCCTCTGTTTTGATGGAACACAATGCTACATGAGCTTGCATGTCCTAGTTTTTTGGTTCTTCAAATGTATGACTCATAATCTGCTTTTTTGGTGAACATCACTTCTGCAACTGTTGTTTATTGTGTCAAGTGAAGTGAAACCTACGTAATTCACAGCATTTTTTTTTTTACACTGAGTTTATTTTGAAGAGAAGAAATGACAAAATGAGAGTATCAATTATTTAGGAGTTCATAGAGCAGGTTTATTTTTAAAATGTAATATTCTACTGTACTTTCACACTGAAGTAAAATAACTACCCAAACTCCTCTAGCACTCTCAGCAAAACACACAAACAAAAGAATCATTTCTTCATATGATTAATCACAAGTGTGGAATCCTGAGAATATCATGAGAGAAGTAATTCCACTCTCCATATTGTAGTTACAAGGGAATTAATTCCCAGAAGGTTTGAGTGATTTTTTCACAGGGACATATATATCCAAAAAGGAAGTTGGGTTTGAATCCAAATATTCTTTTTTTTGTCATATTTTATTTACATTTCAAATGTTTCCCCCTTTTCAGATCTCCCCTTTGGAACCTCCCCATTCCCTCCGTCCTCCCCCTGCCTCTATGGGGATATTCTCCAACCCACCCTCCCACCCACCCACCCACTCTCGTCTTCCCTCCTTATCATTCTCCTATACTGGGGGATCTAACACCCTCAGGCCCAAGGGCCTCTCCTCCCCCTGACGGATAACAAAACTTAAGCATGAAAATAAGTTCTATTAGTTTCCAGTGTGTGACCATACAGAACTTTCATATAAGAAGTATCATCAAATATGTTAATGACTTATAATAGGAAATAAACTATAGTATGCCAAGAGTATGCTGTTCAACAAGCTTTATTATTTAAGCCAAATAATTTTATGGGAATTCTGAAATTAATTGCCTTATTAACCCATAGCACCAGTAGCATAGCATATTTACTGAATGGTATCTTATTTCTCAGATTATTGACAGGAGAAAAAAATAAGTTGATTTATTTGTCAAGTAAAACAAGTTCATATGTTTTTAATCATAAAATAAACCAGTGAAATGGAATAAAGTGATTGGCAGAGGTATGAGCAGTCAGAGACTCATATTATGGGCAAGTTTGCCTAGTGCAATTGAGACAAAAAAAGTTAGAAAATCAAAGGATGATCAGTAACAAATAGTGTGTCAGAGGGAAGAAGAAGTACAAGATACTGGAGAAAGTAAAAAGGACAAAGTTGCTTGTGGGATTATGTGGAACTTATGTGAGACCAGTAGGGAATATGGTAGAGATGACCATACACCTAGTGTGTGGTTGGATTCAAGATACTTAGGTTTATCCTGATTTGAGAGGGAGGATGTGATACAGATACACATTGGAATTTAGTTCAACCTTAAAAAATAAAATTATGATAATTTCAGGAAAATGGACAGAACTTGAAAACACACATCATAAATATTATGCTATGTATAATGATATGTGTTATACATCGATAACTATTATTATATGTGTATTAACTATTATATGTGTATATAATAACTACATAATATATAATACATATGTTATAGATCGACTCTCATTCAATGAATAAGAGAAACAGTAATTTAATTTAAACATAATTAATTATGGCTGTGGACATGGTAAAAACTGACAAACTCAAGAACTTTTATTTTCCTTGGTCATTATTAGTTTTTTTTTCTTTTCAAAATGATATACCATAGGTAGAAAAGTATGGCAGGAACACAAAAATCTATGCGGCAGGGTCTAGTTTGTTTGTTTGTTTGTTTTTCTAGAGAAAATAGAATGATGGTGTATCCAGTAACTTCAATTAAAAATGCAAAAGGAGATTGCTTATTGATACTATTTTTCTGTTTTGAAATAGTGTAATGAAATACTACATTAGTCAGTATGAGTGAATACTTACTAGATTGACTATCAAAGAGAAAAAAAAGACAGAATTAATAGCTCCATAAGGGCATATACACTTACAGTCCACCAAGATTACAAGTTATGGTTAAACAGTAGAATTAGAATTTTTAGTGATAATTACTGACTTTTAATCTGTATTTAGAATTGTATTTAAATAACTCTTGGAAAATGATATTGAAATGTATACATTTTATGATCCTAAAATGTTTTGCAAAGCCCATAGTTGAGTGACAGAATTTAGCCTTTACTTTCAAATGGCAAGATATGATGCCAGGCAGCCTGAGAGAATCTTAATTTGCATCTATCAGTTTTCTCACAGAACCATAAAGGTCTTTATAGGTGATGGAGACATGGCTCAGCTGTTATGATTAGCATGCCCTTGTAGAGGACACAAGTTCTGTTCCCAGACATACTGTCATGTGCCTCAGAACATCAGAGTTATTCCATGCTTGTGGCCTTCACAGACATTACAGTAGTGTGCATAATAAGTCTATACACAAACATGCACAAATTTAAGTTAGAAAAAACTTTACAAAAACCTTAAAAATTAAAAAAAAACCTGAGATGGTATTCATTAAAAATGAATAAAGGACATTTCTGAACCTTTGCAAGCTTTTGAAATTTTATTTTTTGTTCAGGATAATACGGGTATGTCGTATAATATTGCAATGGAGACCACTTATTGATATACATCTCAAGATGTACACATTCCAAAATAAATTATGCAGGCCTTAGAAAAATTATATAGTTATAGATTATGAATGATCAAAAGAAGTAAATAACCTCAGAATGTAAAAGTATATGCAAGTGTGTCTAACATCAGTTATTTAGTTTGAGTTGTTGATAAGCAAAAATATGGTGGTTAGAATATCTTTGGATATCGTGAAAATAAACATGAAATATATTTAGAAAAGTATCATTAGAATTTTAAACCTTAATTTTTGAATTTAATATGTTTGTGTTAGTTTCAGTGTTACACATATGGTAGTACAGAAGACTTGCTTTTATGAATGTTGACATTTCTGCTGTACATACAGGCAATTGTACCAAAGTGTTGAAGACAATTCTAATATAAGAAGCATATGGTTAAAAGAACATACTGTTCTTTCAGAGGATAGAATTTGATGTTTAGTATTCACATAAAAGAGTCACAACCACCATTAACTCCAGTTTGAGGAGATTCTAGATGCCCGCCTCTGGCTCCATGGGCACTGAATTCATGTGCCCATACATAAAAAACTATAGTGAAAAAATAAATCTTCAAAAAAAAAAGTTATTGAAACATACACACATTTACAAAAGCTGTGAGTAGTCTATTGCAATCTTCAATTATAGCAAGTATGGAGCACATTATTGTACTTATTAGAAGTTTTCAATAATTTAAGTCATATTATAAAATTTAGGTCAAGTGTAAATCATGCATGAGGTGAAGAGAAGGATCTTGAGTGCAAGGTCAACTTGAGTTACACAGTGAGATATTTAAAATACACACACATGTACACATGCCTATATCCACACACATTTGTGTGTATGTGTGTGCATATATGTAATCTTTCAATGAAAGAACTGAATAGAGTAAGCTCTCTGTAACTATCATGGAAACTGGTATGGGGTTCCATGCAAACTTAAAATGTTTCACAAAAGGACAGACATGGCCTGACCAAATCTTTGTTAAAAAAAAAAAATGTGTGTGTGTATGGTGTGTGTTTGTGTGCATGCACGTATACATGTGTGCATGTACACTCATGCATGCTCAAGCAGAATGAAGAGCAGAATTGCATCTAGGAAATGGTACCTGTGTGGAGTTCGGAGAACAACTTTCTAATGTCAGTTTTCTTTTACCATTCCCAGGAAGATACAGTGCAGACATTCAGATCATCTCCTACTGTGCTTGCTGACCTTCCTAGTCTTGTTCAATTCTGAGCCTTCCGTGTCAAGAGAATGGTACCATCAAAACCTCCTTCTTCTTGCATATTATGTTCAGCAGCTTTACTAAATCCTAGAAAGTTTTCCCAAACACCTAATAAGACCATATTTATGAACATGCAGTCAACATTTTTTGAATTAAAGGGGGGTCTTCCTCTCTTTGCCAGCTGTACTAAAAGCTGACTTGTAAATAAATCTGAGAAAATTAAAGAACTGATTTTAACACCTCATCACCCATTGTGTGTCTGACCAGTTGTGGTGTTTGGGTATAGAGGGAAGCCTAAACTCAGAAGCTCTAGGAATGAGAAATATGGAGAATGAAGGAGTGATTGAGTAGTCAAGGCCTAAAGGAATGCAAATAGATGTCAATGTCTAGAATGTTAAAATATATGGCTTTCGACTTGAGAGTAACAGGCAGTGTGTTCAATCAGGAAATTTCTTCTGTATCTGATGCTCGGAGTTTGGCTCCCAGTCTCCAAAATGACCTAGCCAGTGCATCACAAAGGGATAGGTCTGAATGTGGAGTGAAGTTTTTTGAATGGTGGGAACCTCTGCAAAGTCCTTATCCTTAATCTGTGGTGGTCAGAGTGACCAGGGATTTATGGGTAACTGAAAATTCCAGGTAGACACACTACTACAATGATCTTCGGGTCATTTTGCACACATTAAAGAGGATTTTATTTATTTGGTTTTTTAGTAACCTACTGTTTTTTCATGTCATTTTAAAATATTCTGTCTGGAATGGGAAGCGATATCTCTGCATATTATTAGCAGAATCCAGAGAGTGCTACTGTCACAGTGTCTTCCATAATGTGATCCCTATAATGTGTGGAAGACACAAAGGGAGTGATTACTGCTTTCTATAATTATGCTCTATTTATCCAACCTTTCACATAATTTAACTGGAGGAAAAATACTCTACTACAGCCAGTCATAGATAGATCATGCAGTTTTCATATGAGATCAACAATGACATTCTAAAAGTATAGTTCGTTTTTGTCCATAAAATGTAAATAAATAAACAAAATAATAAATATTTACTCTAATTTTATATATGCTTCTTAAACTTTTGGAATTTATATGTTATATAGAAATTATGAAAAAAGTACTTACCAATCCCAAAAGCTTCAGTTCATACCACTTTGCATTTCCTATGTATATTCAAACTATACCTTGAGAAACAGCTACAGTGATTACTTCAAAATAGTATTGCAAAATTTGAGAACTTATTTCATTGCAAGAATTTAAGGACATTATCAAATTATGTCAAGGTTGCTAAATGAATTAAATAGATATTTCCATATAGGTAATAATAATGATTATAAAGAGAGATGATATTGAACATAGAAAATTAAAATTTATTTTCCAGAAAAAGTATTCATAATTTAAACCTATCAAAGATCTTTAGTTCAAATAAATACAATTTCCAAGATAATGGTATATGTAAACAAAAACTTGTTATAAGAGACAAAATATATTCAAGAACTAATTATTGACCATCTGTAGCTTATAATATATAACCAAATTTAATCCAAGTGAATCAATGCAAATATTAATTAAACGGTATAAGATGTTGAAAAAATAAACTGTGCTTATGAATTATAAAAGAAAAATAGAAAGATCAATAAAATTCCAGGAAAATCTAATGGAGCAAATAATAAAATTAGAATAGGCTATGCTTGAAAATTAATATAATTTTGAAATTTTATATTTTTACATGAAAACAAAAATTTTCTTTATACCCTTTTTATCTATGATTTTATATTATGAAAACAGTAATTGTAGGGCTGCTGTGAGTTAAAGTTTGCACTTTTTTTAGTTTTATTTCCAATATAAAAATGAGTAAAAAATTGAGTGTTCTGTACTAAAAGGCCAAATTGCATGATATGGAGGCAGAGGGATGTTCCAATTCAAAGTCAGCCTTGTCTACCTAGGGGATTTAAGTTTTTTGATGGTGTATGCCATGGTTGTTTGAATAAGAATAGCACCCATTGGTTCTGACATTTGAATTCTGCTTCACCAGGAGTGGCATTATTCAGATGGATTTGAAGAATTAGGCCTGAAAAGGTCTGTCAGTAGGAGCTTTGAGGTTTCAAAAACCCCTGTCAATCCAGGAGTCTCTCTTGGCCTGTAGATGAGGATGTAGCTCTCAGCTACTGCTCCAGGTGCCATGCATGCCACCATGCTCTCCTGACAATGGACTAAAACTGAGAAATTGTTAGAACATCCAATTTAAATGTTTGACTTTATAAAGGTTGCCTTGGACATGGTCTTTATTCATAGCAATAAAGCAATCACTAGGACATATGCAAATACTGTCTCATATTTATTTTAATTATAAAATAAGATGCTCATATTTTCAACAACAATTCAGGTTTAATTTTAGGAACTCTGTCAATAAAATTAGCGATAACTAAAATGTATAATTAGAAAAGTATACAGTTAGAAGGAGATATATTTCATACATCCTTTCTGAGTTTGTACATATTGCTATATATGCTAGTAATCATGCATATTCAGATACATGTGTCTGTGTTGTGAGTCCAACCTCCTGTTATGTTGTTCATTAGCCATCCATTTTGTGTTGTTGTGAGAAGTTCTCTGATTAGCATAAAATTACCTGATTAAGAATGACTGCCTAAGCAAGCTCTAAGGATCCACTTGTATCTGCCTCATTTGCAATAGGATTGCAGGAATATGATACAAGAATTGGTTAGTCCAGTGTGTATTCTGGGGATAGATAGAACTCAGGGCCATGTGTTTTGGCTAATTTGGTTAGCCTATTATTCTACATCTTAAATAAATCACAGAGTTGTGACATTTCTGTATGGACTATTGCATTAGATCTTAAGTAAGTTTTGTTTCTCACTTTTTCTTTTATCTTCTTCTTCAGACAAAATTTCATGTAGTCCAGACCATCATTTACTCACTATGTAGCAGAGGATGACTTTGAACTTCTGATATTTCTGCTTCTACCTCTCAATGGTGGTATAATGGCATATATTATATCAAAAAGTCTGACTATATATGGTGTTGTGGATCGATCCCAGGGATTCATGCATGTTAGACATGAATGCCAGCATGTCATAACCCACAATTTATAATGTATTAATGAGAAGTGAAGGTATAAAATTAGTTAATCTGTGCTTTATATGAGATTTGTGATATATAAGAGCAGTTTATTTTACTTTTAAGATTTATTTTTTATTTATATTTGTGTGTGAGCCTTTTTCAGTGTATGTTATGTGTGTGCAGGTAGCCTCAGATGTTAAAATAAGGTATTACATCCCCTGGAACAAGAGTTACAAATAGGGGTTGTCTGATGTGGGTTCTGGGAACTGAACATAATAAGTCCTCTAGAGAAGAAGCAAGTGCTTTTAACTGCTGATTTATCTTTCTAGATTAACAGTTTTAAATCAAAATGGGAAAAAGGAGCTTTTCAATTTAATGAAAGTAGAGTAGAAGACAGGAGACTTACAAATCTAAATGAAAGTGATATTTAGAAATATTGTGCCAAAGTTAATTCCCTTAGGTTTTGAATGGTTTTTTAAAATCATTATGTAGAATACATTATACACAAAAGTTATCATTTCAAAAAATTAGATGCTGCTAGAAACTTTCCTTGCTGATTTTTATTTTGTTTGATTTTTGACTATGTTTATAATAAAACCTTCTATTTTATCTCTTTATGGATCTACTACAAAGCAGGAAATATTACATGGAAAAATTACAAGCCTTTATATCTCCAGTATGAATACATAGAAACATCAAGCTGAGTTATTATCTCTCTCCTAACAAATCTCTCTCTCTCTCTCTCTCTCTCTCTCTCTCTCTCTCTCTCTCAATAGAGTTATCATCGCTCTTCGAACAAATCTCTCACTTTCTCTTGATAGATAGAAATAGAGATAGAGATATATAGATATACACATATCAGTTTACATAGATTAAATAAATAATTGATTCTTGGGAAATTTTTTCAGAATTTTGGGCCTTAACACTCATGGAATATACTTTGGTGGTAGGTATCTTATCTGTTACCACAATATCTACTAATCAGAGACAGATTATAACTGTGCTAATCACAGTAAGCAGTGGCTACCTTTAGGGTGGAGTTAAAAATAGATGGTACCATCAGGATAACCCTAGACCTACAGTACATTTGGCCACTGTTCCCATCCTCCATCAAATCCAGCATCTCTCAATACTTAACTTGGTAGGGAGCATATTGCTGGTCCATCTTTACTGTCTTCCTTTCTGTCTAAACTTCTGGCTTTCAGGATTGGGGCACAAGAATGAAAACACCATTGTTGTTATAGACATATGAGGACAAACAACTTGGAGCTAATGGCAACTGTATCTGACAAGCTCAAATTCCTAGGCATAGACATGGACTTTGCTCACCCCCAGTACCTATAGCATGGGTAATTATGCGAAGGCAAAGAGAAGTTTCTCTTTTCATTTTTACCTACTTTCCTTGCTTATTTTCCAATATTGGGTATGGGGAGAAATAATGATGGAGACTTATCCCAGATACTTTTGGTTCTTGCTTTCATTTATCATACCGACACACTCCTGCCTGGATGGTCCTTGTTCTTTACATAATACATACAAACATACACACACACACACACACACACACACACACACACACACTTCATCAGAGAACTTTTTGGTCTATATAAACCTGTTGACAGAGCCCTTGCTTGATCTTGACTGCTTCTGCCATTGTTTTAGCACAGCTCCAAGCTGATTCTTAGAATTACTCTTAGAAACAGAAAGATGACTATGTCTGCTTTTGAGACTCCCCAGAAATAGTCCACTCAAAGATGTGCTGTAAGCAATGGAACTTGTTCCTGATGGAGTTTCTGAGAATCACATGCATAATTTAGGACCAGTCACAAGAGCAAGGGTCTCTAGGACATGCTGCCACAGGACTAGAAAGAGGGCATGAGTATGCACAGTCTGGCAAGACAGGAGGCAGGAAGGAATGCTTAAGACTTTGTACTAGCAAGTAAGCATGCAGAATGAGGCATGACAAGGCAACTGAATCTTGGCTTCTTAAGATTTTCTCAAGTCCAAGTGGATCAAGGACCTGTACATATAACAAGATACCTGAATCTAATAGAAGAGAATGTGGGGGAAAGTCTCAAACATATGGGCACAGGGAAAATTTCCCGAACAGAACACCAAAGGCTTATGCTCTAAGATGAAGAGTTGACAAATGGGACCTCATAAAATTGCAAAGCTTCTGTAAGGCAAAGCACACTGTCAATAGGACAAAATTGCAACAGATTGGGAAAACATCTTTACCAATCCCACATCATATAGAGGGCTAATATCCAATATACACAAAGAACTCAAGAAGCTAGACTCCAGAGATCCAAATAACCCTATCAAAAAATGGGGAACAGAGCTAAACAGAGAATTCTCAACTGAGGAAACTTTGAATGTCTGAGAAGTACCCAAGGAAATGTTCAACATCCTTATTCATCAAGGGAATGCAAATTAAAATGACCCTGAGATTCCACCTCATACAAGTCAGAATGGCTAAGATCAAAAACTCTGGTGGCAACAGATGCTGGTGAAGATGTGGAGAAAGAAGAACACTTCTCCATTTTTGGTTGGAATGCAAGGTGATACAACCACTCTGGAAATCAGTCTGGTGGTTCCCCTGAATACTAGACATATTACTATCTGAGGACCCAGCTAAACCCCTCCTGGGCATATACAAAGAAGATGCTCCAACATGGAATAAGGACACTTGCTCCACTATGTTCATAGCAGCCATATTTATAATAACCAGAAGCTGGAAAGAACCCAGATGTTCTTCAACAGAGGAATGGATACAGAAAATGTGGTACATTTATACAATGGAATACTACTCAGCTATTAAAAACAATGACTTCATGAAATTCACAAGCAAATGGATTGAACTTGGAAGTATCATCCTATGTGAAGTAATTCAGTCAGAAAAGAACATGCATAGTAAGTACCTACTGATAAATGGGTATTAGGCAAAGAGCATGGAATATGCAAGATACTTCCATATGAAGCTCAAAAGGAAGGAAGAACAAACAGTAGATGCTACAGTCCTACTTAGAAGCGGGAACCAAATAATAAAGGGAAGTAGAGAATGGGAGGGAATTGGGCAGAAAAGAAGAGAGGGAGGGGTAAAAGAGGGGAAGAATCAGGTATGGGAGGAGATGTACTGACGGTCAGAAAATTGAAAAGAGGTGTGTGGTAATGGGGGATGGGGAATTAAGGGTAGCAACCGGAAAGTCCCAGATGCCAGGAAAGCAAGAGCCTCCCAGGACCCCACCAGGATGACATTAGCTGAAATACCCCACAAAGGGGAGGGCCAGAGGTTAGGCACAGCTCCCTGGTTGAAGGATGGGACCAACCACTCATCCCCCAAATTTTAACCCAGAATCGCTCCTGTCTAAAGAAAATACAAGGACAAAGAGTGGAACAGAGACTGAAGAAAAGGCAATACAGGAACTCCACAACCTGGGGATCCATGCCACATGCAAATCCCAAATCAGACATTATTACTGATGTCAGGAATTACTTGCTGAGAGGAACCTGATATAGCTGTCTACTGAGAGGCTTTGCCAGATCCTGACCAATACAAATTCGGGTGCTTACAGCTGACCATTGGACTGAGCACAGGGACCCCAATGGAGGAGTTAGGGAAAGGACTGAAGGAGCTGAAGTCCTTATCTGGCATCAATGGGAGGGGAGTTCCTTGATCCTTTGAAGGCTTGATGCTTCAGTATAGAGGAATGCTATGGTGGTGAGGCAGGAGTGGGTAGGTGGGTATGAGAGTACCCTCATTGAAGCAGGGTAAGGGGGGAGGGGATAGGACATTTGCAGAGGGGAACCTGGGAAAGCGGATGAATTTGAAATGTAAATGAAAAAAAAAAAAAGATTTTCCCTTACTCTCTTAACCATCTACTGTCATTTTGTATCACTGCATTTTGTTACTTTCTGTTTCATTGTTTCTTCCCCTCTCATTTACTGAAGATAATCCCATCCATAAAGTGATGGATTTAGTCTTTCAAGTAATGAGACATTCTGTTGAGGCCAAACTTATTTTTGTTGGATGACTTACAAGAAATAAAATTATTAAAAAAAAAACCTTTAAAATAGAAATATGTTATCATAATTAAAATGCAAATTTAGTTGTTCAATGGCTTAATAAATTTATCTTCTTCAAGTGTGCTTAAATTTCTTTAAAATGTATTAAAATAGTATTTGGAAGCATATTAAATGCTTTACAGAAAATATTAAAGTCTCTTGAATGTAGTATAAGGAGATATCAACAAATTCATTTATCTTTTGAGTATACCTTTATTGTGTATTAATTCTAAAAGTTGGTGGTCTTTCTGAATCTCTAAATCTTGCATAATCATTATTGGTTTGGCAAAATATCTGCTAAACCCTCATTCCTTTGTTAGTTAAGCCTCTCCTGATAGATTCAATGCATGCAGAAAAACACAAAAAAATTGCACAGTTGAAGAATACTGATGAACAATATACAAGACCAAGGAAGGCAGAATATATGCAACCACTATTTTAGTGAAACAATGCAATCTAAAATATCGTACTAACAATAAAGTCTCTGAGTATAAATAAAATTTATTGGGGTTCCAAGGTAAAGTTGCAGTAAGCCATAAATTAACATTTTCCACATTTGGTGTGGTCCTGGTGGGGACAGAATGACATGGTTATTGCCCCTGGAACAGGGCCAGTGGATGTGGACCTCCACAAATGTTTATGGCTGCTATTGGTATAGGGCTTGTTTGTATAATAATGATGTACCTATTTTGTGTCCCTCCCTGTTCTTCCTGTTAATGTTAATGACTCCATCATAATCAGAGACAGCAAGAGTTAGGAGGCAAAGGTGTGGCTAATGTGTTAGCAAAATGGTAAATGCTGGGGCCATCAGGACAGCCCTTAAGGCCATGAAAAAGAAGTTATGAGTTCAAAAATATATAATATATAATATATTATATGTATATATTATATGTATATATTATATGTATATATATAAATTCTCAACTAATCAACATGAATTATAAGAGAGGCTTCAAGAATCTAAAGAAAGGAAAACGGCTGCACTATGAACCAACTTGTCTGAAAGAAACTAAGGAAGGAGATAAAGAGATTCAAGGGAGTTGTGATCATAGGAGATCCCACCCAGCAAAGTTTTTGCTTATTAGTACAAAGGAAGACCAATTCCTGAGTTTAGGTTTAGGGTTGGCCTGGGATAGAGAAAGGTTAGGCCCAATTGTGGTATAAATGATAATTTTAGGACAGGTCCCATATAGCTAGCTTATTGTTTGTCCTTAAAAGTGTTAGGCAGATCTCTGAATTCTTTTTCAATGTTAAAAGAACATATGTGCTTATTGTCGTCTAAGAATTATGGTGCTAGAGTCACAGGATGCTGATTTATAAGATAATCAGAAGGAAACCTAAAGTAAATGACTGGTTTGATATGGAAAATAAAAGACTGGGATTACAATCGTAGGAGATGAGTTACCCAGAGAAGTTTTTAGAATAGCAAGAGAGATCTGCTTGGAGAGCTGTCTCATGTAGAACATGGGAAGAGAGCTGTCAAGAGATCTCCTCAGAAGTCAGGCAGAGAGAGAAAAAGCTGAATAGAGAGCTCTAACTCTGGAAAGCTGTCTCCATCAGAACACAGGCCTCCAACTTGGACTCACAATTTGACTACAAGTCATTTTCCAGGCATCCCTTCCTCAGAACTTTTCTTCAAGCAGAGGATGGTCCTTGGTAGATATTGAATATATAGACTGCAATATGAATTTTCAGAAAAATAGGTTTTTTTTAAAGAAATTAACTAAATAATTTTATTTCACATTCTAACATACTTGCAACTAATAAAAATAAGGAGAATTTAAAAAAATTGTTTGTAAAAATATCTTTAAGTAGTATACATTTAAATTCCTTCAATATAATTTTTGCTATCTACTTTTTCTGGAAATAATATAAAATTAATAATATAATTTCATTAAAGTTTACATATATATATATATATATATATATATATATATATATATATATATCCCTTTCTTAATGTGAATTGCAGGAGATACAATCAAGCACGCAATAACATTATTCAAGACCTTGGTAAACTCATTATGAATGTAATAGAAAAGAAAGTTATGTCATTGTCTTATTCATAAAGAAAGATAAGTAGTACAACTTTAGGATACATTTAAATATTATGATATTGAGGTTTGAGTACTATTGCCTGTCTGTCTCTGGTACAATGGGATTTTCAATGTTCTTATCTAATTTTCTTTGATTTAAAAGGACAGAAGGAAAATTGTTCATTTAAAAGCCACTTTTCGCTCCCTTTTCAGCCAGCTTAGAGTCATTATAGGTGAGAGTCCAGAGTTTGAGATAATAGCTTTCAGATTTTCACATTTTTATTGAGACTTGTCTTTGGAAGGATAGATTTTGACTAAGAATTCCCAAACACTTCTCATCCATTCGAGATTCCTCTGTTGTGAATTCTCAGTTTACTTCTATACCTTATTTTTTTAATTGGGTTGTATGTTTTTCTTTCTTTTTTTTTTGTGGTTAGCTTTTTGAGTTCTTTACATATTTTGGATGTTATCTCTCTATTGGATGTGGGGTTAGTAAAGATGTTTTTCCCAATCTGTAGGCTGCCAAATTCTCTTATTGACTATGTCCTTTGCCTTACAGAAGCTTTCCAGTTTCATGAGTTCTTATTTATCAATTCTTGATCATAAAGAATGAGCTATTGGAGTTATGTTTGGGAAATTTGCCCCAGGGCCAATGAACTCAGAGGAACACTCCTCCATTGCTGGTGGGATTGCAAACTGGAACAACCACTCTGGAAATCAATCTGGAGTTTCCTCAGAAAACTAGAAATAGATCTACCTGAAGACCCAGCAACATCAGTCTTGGGAATGTACCCAAAAGATGCCCCATAATGTGACAGGGACATGTGTTCCACTATGTTCATAGCAGCCTTGTTTTTGATAGTCATAAGCTGGAAACAACCAGATGTCCCACGACAGAAAAATAGACACAGAAAATGTGGTTCATTTACACAATAGAATATTACTCAGCTATTAAGTAAAATGACATCCTGAATTTTACAGACAGGCAGATGGAACTAGAAAATATCATCCTGTGTGAGGTAACTAAGCCCCCAAAATACATGCATGGTATGTACTAACTTAGAAAAGGATATTAGCCAGAAAAAAAAAAAATGTACAGAATACCCAAAATACAGTCCACAGAACCCAAAAAGGTCAATAAGCTGAAGGGCCCAAGTAAGGACACCTCATTCCCACTTGGGAAGGGGAGAGGTAGAAAGGGACATAGGAGGGGGGTAAGAGGGTAACATGATCTGGTATTGGGTGGGGAAAAAGAACTGAAGCCTCGATGGCCAACAGAAAGAATGGAAACAGGCAACCTCTAGAGGTAGGAGTACATTCCAGAATGTACTAGAGACCTGGGAAGTGAAAGATTTTCAGGACTCAAAGGGAGGAACCTTAGATGAAATGCCCTACAGTGGGGAGAGGGAAGTTGTAGGGCCTACCTCCCCCAGAATATCAGGGCATCATTTGAAGGAAGGGGTTGCCATACCACAGTCAAAACTCTGACCTATAAGTGTTCCTGTTTGAAAGAGTGCAGGGATGGAAATGGAGAAGAGCCTGAGGAAAAGGATATTCAGAGACAGGCCCAAAGTAGTATCCAGCTCACAGGGAGGACCCATGGCCTGTCAATATTACTGAGGCTATGGAGTGCTCACAAATAGGGACCTATCATGACTGCCCTCGGAAAGGTCCAACAAGCAGCTGAAAAAGTCAGATGCAGATATTTGCACCCAACCAATGGACAGAAGCTGCTGACCCCTGTGGTTGAATTAGGAAAAGATGGAGGGGGTGACCCCGCAGGAAGACCAGTAGTCTCAATTAAACTGGAACCTTGATATCTCTCAGACCCTGGACCGCTAACTAGGTAGCATACACCAGCTCATATGAGGCCCTTAACATACATACAGCAGAGGACTGCTAGGTCTGGGTTCAATCAGAGAAGATACACCTAACCATCAATAAACTGGAGGCCCCAGGGAATTTAGAGGCCTGGTGAGAAAGGGGTGGCATAGGGACATCCTCATGGAGATAGGGGGGAAGGGAAGAGGTATGGGATGTGGAACAGTCAGAGGGTAGTCCAGGAGGGGAATAAAATCTTGAGTTTGAAAAACAAAAATGAAAAAAAAAAAAAAAAGAAAAAAACAATATGTGGGAAAACAGAATTTCTAAATACTGGATGAGAAATAACCAGATAAACTGTCTAACATAAAAACTAGCAAATGAACTTTCTGGTCTGGGCCAGTGCCCTCAGCAGACCTTAGGTGGGAACTCTTCAGCTAGTCCTACAACTCTCAGAGGAAGCTCCACTCCCAGGTGGTCTAACACCCCCAGGATCATAGAAGCAGTGGTGAGTAGGACACAACATCTGTTCTAACACCAGGAGTAACTAGGACGAGCCGGATCAAGGGACCCAAGAACCAAGTCCAACAAATGTCATGGGTTCCTTCTGATCTGGGCCAGTGCCCTGTGCAGTCTCTGGGCTAGAACTCCTCAGCCCATCCCACAAAACCCACAGGAAGGTCCACTCCCAGGTGCTCTAACACACCCAAGAGCACAGGATCACAAAATCACAGGATCCCAGGTGCTTGGTCACACCAGCATCTCTGGGTCCCAGAGTCAGATTGACTCCCAGAAGCTCTGACACACACAGGCTCTGAGGATCACAGAATGCTAGAATCACAGGATCCCAGACACAGCTGATCTCTGAGGAGTTCAGACACAACCAGGATCACAGGAAAGACAGGCTCCAGTCAGATACAGCAAGGGCAGGTAACACTAGAGATAACCAGATGGCAGGAGGCAAGCATAAGAACATAAGCAACAGAAATTGAGGTTACCTGGCATCATCAGAACCCAATTCTCCCAACATAGCAAATCTTGGATACACCATCACACCAGAAAATCAAGTTTTGGGTCTAAAATCACTTCTCATGATGATGATAGAGGATTTTGAAAAGGACATAAATAACTCCCTTAAAGAAATACAGGAGAATACAGGCAAACAGGTAGAAGCCCTTAAAGAGGAGCCACAAAAGTCCTTTAAAGAATTACATGAAAACACAATCAAACAGGCCAAAGAAATGAACAAAACTATCCAGGATCTAAAAATGGAAATAAAAACAATAAAGAAATCACAAAGGGAAACAACCCAGGAGTTAGAAAACCTAAGAAAAAGATCAGGAGTCATAGATGTAAGCATCACCAACAGAATACAAGAGATAGAAGAGAGAATCTCAGGTACAGAAGATACCATAGAGAACATTGACACAACAGTCAATAAAAAAAAAAAAATGCAAAAAGCAAAAAGCTCCTAACCCCAAACATCCAGGAAATACAGGACACACTGAGAAGACAAAACCCAAGGATAATAGGTATAGAAGAAAGTGAAGATTCCCAACTTAAAGGGCCAGTAAATATATTCAACAAAATTATAGAGGAAAACTTCTCTTACCTAAAGAAAGAGATACCATGAACATACAAGAAGCCTACAGAATTCCAAATAGACTGGACCAAAAAATATATTCCTCCTGTCAAAAAATAATCAAAATTTCAAATGCACTAAACAAAGAAAGAATACTAAAAACAGTAAGAGAAAATAGTCAGGTAACATATAAAAGCAGACCTATCATAATTACACCAGACTTCTCACCAGAGACTATCAAAGCTAGAATATTCTGGGCACATGTCATGCTGATCCTAAGAGAACACAAATGCAGGCTCAGGTTACTATACCCAGCATTACTCTCAACTACCATAGACAGCGAAAACAAGATATCCAATGACAAAGCCAAATATACACAATACCTTTCCACAAATCAAGCCATACAAAGAATAATAGATGGAAAACACCAACACAAGAATGGAAACTATACCCTAGAAAAAGCAAGAAAGTAATCTTTCAAAAAATCTGAAAGAAGATAGCCACACAAACAAATACCACCTCTAACAACAAAAATAACAGGAAGCAGGAAGCAGTTATCACTTTTCCTTAATATCTCTTAAATTCAATGGACTCAATTCCCTAATTAAAAAAAAAAAAAAAAAACATAGACTAACAGACTAGATAAGTAAACAGGATCCAGCATTTTGCTGCATACAGGAAATGCACCTCAGTGACAAAGACAGACACTAACTCAGAGTAAAAGGTTGGAAAACCATTTCCGCAGCAAATGGTCCCAAGAAACAAGCTGGAGTAGCCATTCTAATATCGAATAAAATCAACTTTAAACAAAAATTCATAAAAAAAATTTAAGGAAGGACACTTCATGTTGGTGAAAGGAAAAATATAACAAGATGAACTCTCAATTCTGCACATTTGCTCTACATATAGAAGGCAGTATAATAATAATATATGTTTAAAATGCACAAATATAGCACAGTTAAGGTGACAATTCAGAAGGATAGATAGGACTGAAGAGATTGTTTTCTAAAGCATTCTTAAACAATGATTATAATTGAAATGATTATAATTTTATAGAATTTTACCAAATTCCACCGGTACAATTTAATTTTTGCTAATATTTTGAATTCTTTTTTTCTACATCTGTGGTTTAACGATGAAAATAATTAAATGTCCTGAAAAAAAATCCACACTTCATTCTTTACAGAAATATTCACTACGTAACTAGAAATATTTAAGGGGTAACTTCAGCAAGTGTTATAGGTATCCGATGAGTCTCAGTGTAATGGCCTATGGAAACTCAAAGAAATGATCCTCTTTGCTCAGAGTAAGTGAAGCCAACATATCTTCAAAGATATAAATTGGAGGTATTTGAATTTTATGTTCACATTAGGGAGGTGAGTCCTGTATATTTTAGAAAACTATTATTTATTTTCTCTGAATTTAGTCAGGAGTGGTCAAATTATTTCTAGTTGAGTGTTAGAGTAGTAAGGTTTTCAATGTCTACTGAAAACAAGTAACATTAAATGTGTGATTTATGAAAAATAAACTAACAAATGATGCCATCTAAATGATAGCTCTGGATATAAGCTACAAAATCTTTTTTTATTCATGACTATGAGCTCATTAATGTCATCTAAATGTGTTTGTGCATACATACTGTCTATATAATATCCCATTGGCTTCATAGAGAGTGCTCAAACTTTAGAACTTTATCTTGATTTGATTGCCTGGTAAGCTCAAATGAGAAATAAACTTTTTTTAAAAAAAAAATCACTAATTCAAAATTCCTGGTACAATAGGACTTATACCTTGAACAGATTGTTCAATCAAATAGATTTTTAAAAATCATGAAAGTATCTCTGTGGTTGTTAAAAACACTTCCTGTATTTTAGATACAGCTTACTATGTTTGTATTGTCATATAGTAATTGCTAAAGTAAAATACATTTTCTGAAAGAAAATACATAAAAGTCATTAATAGAACGCAATAGAACATACTGTGGGATATAGTTTAGGTTAGGAAGTTTAAAATGAGAGGAAAAAAAACAACTAAGAAAGGATTTCAGATAGTTCTGCTGTACTGAAGTTTATTTATTTATTTATTTATTTATTTATTTATTTATTTTTTGTACTTTATTTATATTTCAAATGTTCCCCCATTCCCAGATCTCCCCTTTGAATCCTCTCCATTTCCTTCCCCCGCCCCCTGCCACTATGGGGGTATTCCCCCACCCATCCACCCATTCACTCTCATCTTCCCTCTTTGGCATTCTCCTCTACTGGGGAATCTAACACCCTCAGGCACAAAGGCCTTTCCTCCCCATGATGGCTAACAAGACTCTCCTCTGCAGCATATGTGGCCAGCACCATGGGTCCCTCCATGTGTATTCTTTGGTTGGTTATCCAGTCTCCAGGAGTATCGAGGGGTCAGGCCACTTGCCAATGTTGCTCCCTCCATGGGGATGCAAACGACCGCAGCCCCTTCAGTCCCTTCTCCAAGTCCTGCATCTGGGACCTCATACTCAGCCCTACTGTTGCTACAAAGTGACTCTTGGGTATTTCGAACTTTTGGGCTAATAACCACTTAACAGTGAGTACATACCATGTTCATTCTTTTGAGACTGCGTTACCTTGCTCAGGATGATATTTTCAAGTTCCATCCATTTGTCTGCGAATTTCATGAAGTCATTCTTTTTAATAGCTGAGCAATATTCCATTGTGTAAATGTACCACATTTTCTGTATCCATTCCTATGCTGAGGGATATCTGGGTTGTTTCCAGTATCTGAATATTATAAATATGGTTGCTATGAACATAGTGGAGCATGTGTCTTTATTACATGTTGGAGCATCTTCTGGGTATATGCCTGTTGGGAGCCGCCTGAGCACCCACATCCGCCATTACAAGATGGCGCCTACATTCGGCCGAGGACAAGTTGTAAACAGGCTAGTGCGCATGCACCTGGTAATTTTCCACCTCAGAGTCTCAGCCTCTCTCGTGGCGTCATCTGGCCTGGTGTGCGGGAGCCAATGGGGAAGCTCCATGTCCCAGGCAAACGCTGTGACCCATATAAAGGGCGGGTGTTCTATTGTTCTGAGTCTCTACTCATGGCAAGCTTATGCTCTCCCTCTCAAGAGGCATTAAAGCTTTACTGCAGAAGGATCCTATGTGTGCCGCGTCGTTCTTGCTGGCGAGACCGTAGCGCGGGACATCTGGTGCCGAAACCCGGGAAACTTTGTCATCATCAAGCACCTTTGGAGACCCCCTGGAAACAGGGAGGATTCAGAACTGCAGGGAGGTAGGTTCGGATAGGCATGTTGACCCTGGATCTTGATTTGGGGTTGCCCCCTTTTTGGTCTAACGCTGTTGAAGTTTTGCTAATTGTGTTAAGTGCCCTCATTTTGGTTTTACTGTCTTTGTATTGTGGCGAACAAGGTAGGGCCTGTGTAGATGCTGTAAGGGAGGGGCAAATCACCCCTGATAGGGTCCAGGACACCATGTCAGAAACCGGATGGAGTGAGAGGAGGGGTACCCAAAATGAAAGAGATCTCAGCAAGGTAAATGGACCTCCAGGTAAGTCGAAAGACAAGGGAGAGATTAAAGATAAAGTAGGAAACTGTCCCCCTGACAGGAATGTGGGCAGAAAAACAATTCTCATACCCAAGAAAAAAGCAAAAAGAAAGGGGGAGAGCCTCTACCCAGTTCAAGACCTTGAGGCTCTTCCATTGGAAACTTCAGACACTGACCCCCTTAGCTCTAGTGAGGAGTCAGAGCTAGAAGAGGAAGCGGCGCGGTATGAGGAAGATTGGCCGCCTTGTAATGGGCAGATGAAGCGGCCGCCGCCTTTGGCCCCTACGCGGACCATGCCTTCCGCCCCTCCCCCTTATGAGATGTGTTCCAACTCCTTTTCTTTTCTCTCTGACAAGGTTAAGAGAAAGGTACAAGCCGCTTTTCCAGTTTTCGAGGCAGATGGTGGAGTACGAGTTCATGCCCCTGTAGAGTACAGCCAAATAAAAGACCTGGCTGAAGCGGTCCGAAAGTATGGGGTAAATGCTAATTTTACTATAGTAATGTTAGAGAGATTTGCCGGGGCGTCCATGACTCCCACCGATTGGCAGATGCTGGCCAAGGCTGCGCTCCCTACAATGGGCCAATATATGGAGTGGAAGGCTTTATGGCATGAAGCTACACAAGCTCAAGCCAGAGCCAATGCTACGGCACCAACCCCTGCACAGAGAGATTGGACCTTTGATATGTTAACTGGCCAAGGTCCTTTTGCTGTGGATCAGACCGCATTCAGGCAGAAAAGAGACTTTGGTATCTCTGCCATTATCATAGGTGTGGTGGCAGCGGCTGCAGTTACAGGGGCTGTCACTGCTTCGGCCCTTGCGCTCTCTGGAACGATGCAGACCGCCAATACCATTAATGAGTTGTCTGCAGCTGCCACCTTAGCTCTAGACAGACAGGTATCCGCCAATACTCAAGTCCAGAGGGACCTAATGCTGGTTAACCAGCGCATTGATCTTATTCAAGAACAACTGGATGTCCTTTGACAGCTAGCGCAATTGGGCTGTGAACAAAAGTTGCCAGGACTCTGTGTTACTTCCATACAATATGATAGATTTACAAAAGCAGCTAACCTGTCTAAAAGTCTTTCGCAGTATATGTTACAGAATTGGACCCTTAAATTTGATGACACCCTGTGGGAATTGCCGACAGCAATTATTCAGATCAACTCCACCCGTCTTGACCTGTCCTTGACCCGAGGGCCTCTCTTCATGGATTTCCTCGGCAATTTCTTATTTCAAGGAATGGGTGGGGGTGGGATTGTTTGGAGCAGTGCTTTGCTGTGGGTTGGTGTTCCTCCTATGGCTCATCTGCAAACTCAGGGCCCAGACTAAAAGAGACAAGGTGGTTTGTTGCCTTAGAACAAAGAGCCCCGGCCGGTGTTTGGCTGTCCATGCTTAAACAATAGCAGTAGGTCGCCAGCCAGCCAGTTCTTGCACACCCGCGAGTCTAGTCTCATTGCACTGGGTAGAATGTTTGGTCTGAGCAGCTCTTGAGGGATGTCGAGCAAAGCATCGCACAAGGCGGCCATCGTTGTAGGCCACCTTGGGAGATATGTCATCTGCATAAGGGTTAAGTGCCCTAGTTTCCCTCCCTCTAAAAAACCGCACTGGGCGGGTCAGGAAAACCTCGGGCGCGCATGAGCTTAGGGGTCTTCTCCTGTACAAGGCCCAAGCTTTTGGTCAGGGGATTTGACCTCTGTCTCCACCCTCTTAAGAGTGTCCTACTTTGCTTACAGAAATAAAAAGGGGGAGATGTTGGGAGCCGCCTGAGCACCCACATCCGCCATTACAAGATGGCGCCTACATTCGGCCGAGGACAAGTTGTAAACAGGCTAGTGCGCATGCACCTGGTAATTTTCCACTTCAGAATCTCAGCCTCTCTCGTGGCGGCATCTGGCCTGGTGTGCGGGAGCCAATGGGGAAGCTCCATGTCCCAGGCAAGCGCTGTGACCCATATAAAGGGCGAGTGTTCTATTGTTCTGAGTCTCCACTCATGGCAAGCTTATGCTCTCCCTCTCAAGAAGCATTAAAGCTTTACTGCAGAAGGATCCTATGTGTGCCGCGTCGTTCTTGCTGGCGAGACTGTAGCGCAGGACATATGCCCAGGAGTGGAATAGGTGGGTCCTCAGGTAGTATAATGTTCATTTTTCTGAGAGTCTGCCAAACTGATTTCCAGACAGGTTGTATCAGCTTGCATTCCCAACAGTGTTGGAGGAGAGTTCCTCTTTCTCCACATCCTTGCTAACATCTGCTGTCACCTGAGTTTTTAATCTTAGCCATTCACTGGTGTGAGGTGGAATCTCAGGGTAGTTATGATTTGCATTTCACTGATGACTAAGGATGTTGAATATTTCCTTAGGTGTTTCATGGCCATTAGAGTTTCCTCGGTTGAGAATTCTCTGTTTAGCTCTCTTCCCCATTTTTTGATAGGGTTATTTGGATCTCTGGAGTCTAGCTTCTTGAGTTCTTTGTATACCTTGGATATTAGCCCTCTAATCAAAGTAGGATTGATAAAGATCTTTTCCCAATCTGTAGGTTGCTGTTTTGTCCTATTTACAGTGTCCTTTGCCTTACAGAAGCTTTGTAATTTTATAAGGGCCCATTTGTCAATTGTTGCTTGAGCTTAGAGCACAAGCCATTGGTTTTCTGTTCAGGAACTTTTCCCCTGTGTCCATGTGTTAGAGACCTTTCCCCACTTTCTCTTCTATTAGATTCAGTGTATCTGGTTTTATGTGAAGGTCCTTGATCCACTTGGACTTGAGTTTTGTACAGGGAGATAGGAATGAATCAATTCGCAATCTTCTACATGTAAACTGCCAGTTGAACCAGCACAATTTGTTGAAGATCTGTCTTTTTTCCACTGGATGGTTCTAGCTCTTTTGTCAAAGATCAAGTGACCATAAATGTGCATTCATTTCTGGGCCTTCAATTCTATTCCATTGATCTACTTGCCTGCCATTGTTCCAATACCATGCAATTTTTATCACTAATGCTCTGTAGTATAGCTTGAGGTCAGGGATGCTGATTCCCCCGAAATCCTTTTATTGTTGAGAATAGTTTTTGCTATCCAGGGTTTTTTTGTTATTGCATATGAATTTGAGAATTGCTTTTTCTAAGTCTATGAAGAATTGAATTGGGATTTTGATGGGGATTGCATTGAATTTGTAGATTGCTTTCGGGAGGATGGCCATTTTAAGTATTAATCCTGCCAGTCCATGAGCATGGGAGATCTTTCCATCTTCTGAGGTCTTTTCCAATTTGTTTCTTCAGAGACTTGAAGTTCTTGTCATACAGATCTTTCACTTGTTTGGTTAGAGTCACAACAAGATATTTTATACTGTTTGTGACAATTGTGAAGGGTGTCATTTCCCTTATTTCTTTCTCAGCCTGTTTATCCTCGAGTATAGGAAGACTAGTGATTTGCTTAAGTTAATTTTGTATCCGGCCACTTTGTTGAAAGTGTTTATCAGCTGTAGCAGATCTCTGGTGTAGTTTCAGGTCACTTAAGTATAACATCATATCTTCTGAAAATAGTGATATTTTGATTTTTTCCTTTCCAATTTGTATCCCTTTGACATCCTTTTGTTGTCTGAGTGCTCTAGCTAGAACTTCATGTATTATATTGAATAGATAGGGAGAGAGAGTTCAGCCTTCCTTAGTCCTTGATTTTAGTGGGATTGTTTCTAATTTCTCTCAGTTTAGTTTGATGTTGGCTACTGGTTTGCTGTATATTGCTTTTACTATGTTTAGGTATGCTCCTTGAATTCCTGATCTTTCCAAGACTTTTATCATGAAGGGATATTGAACTTTGTCAAATGCTTTTTCAACATCTAATGAAATGACCATGTGGTTATTTTTTTTCTTTGAGTTTGTTTATGTAGTGGGCTACATTGATGAATTTCTGGGTATTTATCCATCCCTTCTTCCCTGGGATGAAGCCTACTTGATCATGGTGAATGATCATTTTGTGGTGTTCTTGGATTCGGTTTGCAAGAATTTTACTGAGTATTTGTGCATTGATATTCATAAGGGAAATTGGTCTGAAGTTTTCTTTTATTGTTGAGTCTTTGTGGGGTTTTGGAATCAGTGTAACTGTGGCTTCATATAATGAACTGGGTAGTGTTCCTTCTGTTTCTATTTTGTGGAACAGATTAAAGAATATTGGTATTAGGTCTTCTTTGAAGGTCTGATAGAATTCTGCATTGAACCCATATGGTCCTAGGCTTTTTTTTTGTTGGTAGACTTTTAATGACTGCTTCTATTTCTTTTGGGGTTATGGGACTGTTTAGATGGTTTATCTGATCCTGATTTAACTTTGGTAACTGGAATCTTTCTAGAAACTTGACCATTTCCCCCAAATTTTCCAATTTTGTTGTGTATAGGCTTTTGCAGTAGGATCTGATGATTATTTTTTAGTTTCCTCAGAATCTGTTGTTATATCTCCCTTTTAATTTCTAATTTCGTTAATTTGTATACTGTCTCTGTGCCCTCTCTTTAGTCTGGCTAAGGGTTTATCTATCTTGTTGATTTTCTCAAAGAAGCAGCTCCTGGTTTTGTTGATTCTTTATATAGATTTTTAGTTTCCACTTGGTTGATTTCAGTCCTTAATTTGATTATTTTTGGCCTTATACTCTTCTTGGGTGTATTAGCTTCTTTTTGTTCTAGAACTTTCAGATGTGCTGTTAAGCTGCTAATATATGCTCTCTCTAGTTTCTTTTTGGAGGCATTCAGAGCTATGAGTTTTCCTCTTAACACTGCTTTCATTGTGCCCCTTAGGTTTGGGTATCTTGTATTTTCATTTTCATTAAATTCCGGGAAGTCTTTAATTTCCTTCTTTATTTCTTCCTTGACCAAGTTATCTTTGAGTAGAGCATTGTTCTGCTTCCATGTGTATGTGGGCTTTTTGTTGTTGTTGTTGCCATGGAAGGCCAGCCTTAATCTGTAGTGATCTGATAGGCATTCGATTGTTTCAATCTTCTTATATCTGTTGAGGTTTGTTTTGTGATTATATGATCAGTTTTGGAGAAGGTAACATGAGGTGCTGAGAAGAAAGTATGTTCTTTTGATGTAGGATGAAATGTTCTATTGATATCTGTTAAACCCATTTGGTTCATAGCATCTGTTAGTTTTACTGTGTCTCTGTTTAGTTTATGTTTCCAAAATCTGTCCATTGTTGATAGTGGTGTTGAAGTCTCCCACTATTATTGTGTGAGGTGCCATGTGTGGTTTTAACTTTAGTAAAGTTTCTTTTGTGATTGTGGGAGCTCTTGCATTTGGGGCATAGATATTCAGAGAGAGTTCTTCTTGGTAGATTTTTTCTTTGACGAGTATGAAGTGTTCTTCCTTATCTTTTTTGATGACTTTTGGTTGACAGTCGATTTTATCCGATATTAGAATGGCTACTCCAGCCAGTTTCTTGGGGACTTTTGCCTGGAAAATTGTTTTTTAGCCCTTTGCTCTGGGGTAGTGTTTGTCTTTAACACGGAGGTGCGTTTCCTGGATGCAGCAAAATGCTGGGTCCTGTTGATGGATCCAGTCTGTCAGTCTATGTCTTTTTATTGGGGAGTTGAGACCAATGATGTTAAGAGATATTAAAGAATAGTGATTGTTGCTTCCTGTTATTTTCGATGTTGTTTATATGTTTGTGTGGCTATCTTCCTTTGCTTTTGTTGAAAGATTACTTTCTTGCTTTTTCTTGGTTGTAGTTTCCCTCCTTGAGTTGGCATTTTCCATCTATTATTCTTTGTAGGGCTAGATTTGTGGAAATATACTGTGCAAATTTGGATTTGTCATAGAATATTTTGGTTTCACCATGTATGATTATGGAGAGTTTTGCTGGGTATTGCAGCCTGGGCTGGCATTTTTGTTCTCTTAGGGTCTGCATGAGATCTTCCCAGGATCTTCTAGCTTTCATGGTCTCTGGTGAGACTTCTGGTGTAATTCTGATAGGTCTGCCTTTATATGTTACTTGCCTTTTTTCCCTTACGGCTTTTAATATTCGTTCCTTATTTTGTGTATTTGGTGTTTTGACTATAATGGGACGGGAAGAATATCTTCTCTGTTCCAGTCTATTTGGCGTTCTGTAGGCTTCTTGTATATTTATGTTCATCTCTTTCTTTAGGTTAGGGAAGTTTTCTTCTATAATTTTGTTGAAGATATTTACTGGTCCTTTAAGTTGGGAATTTTCACTCTCTTCTATACCTATTATCCTCAGGTTCTGTCTTCTCATTGTATCCTGGATATCCTGGATGTTTTGGATTAGGAGCTTTTTGCATTTTGAGATTTCTTTGAATGTTGTGTCCATGTTTTCTATGGTATCTTCCCCACCTGAGATTCTCTCTTCCATCTTTTGTATTCTGTTGGTGATGCTTGCATCTATGACTCCTGATTTTTTCCCTAGGTTCTCTAACTCCAGAGTTGTCTCCTTTTGTGATTTATTTATTGTTCTATTTCTGGTTTTAATTCCTGAATGGTTTGGTTCATTTTTATTGTGTTTTCCTGTAATTCTGCCCATTTGACTGTGTTTTCCTGTAATTCTTTAAGAGATTTTTGTGTGTCCTCTTTAAGGGCTTCCAGTTGTTTACCTGTGTTCTCTTGTATTTCTTTAAGGGAGTTATTTATTTCCATCTTAAAATCTTCTAACATCCTCGTGAGATGTGATTTTAAGTCTGAGACTTTCTTTTCTGGTGTGTTGGGTTATCCAGGACTGGCTGTGGTGGGAGAGCTGGGTTCTGATAATGCCAAGTAGTCTTGGATTCTGTTCCTTGTGTTCTTGCCCTTGCATTACAGCATCTGGTTATCTCTGCTGTTAGCTGGTCTTACTCTCTCTGACTGTGGCTTGTCTTTCCTCCAAGCCTAGGTGTCAATACTTCTTGGAGACTAGTTCTCTCTGAGAGGAATTTGGATTTGGAGAGTTGTGGTGCAGGGTCAGCTCTGGGGTGCAGCTAGAAACAGGAAGGATCTAATCCCCATCTGACCCTTGTTGCCTGTGTCCTGATGGCTCTTCTAGGGTCCCTCTTGGTCCAGTGAATTTGAAAAGAAGTGGTGGTCTTGCTTGTGCTTAAAGGTGTGTCAGCATTCCTGGTATACCAGCTCTCTCCTGGCTCTATTTGAGTATGGAGTCCTGTGCCACAGGATCTGTTCTCCAGTCACCTAAAGAAATCAGATTCCTGTTCCTCAATCCCTGTGACCTGGGAATTCCAGGTAGGACCCCCTGAGCAGTCAGTCTTGTCCCCACTTCTGGGAGGCTAGCTTTCTCCCCGTGCTATTTGGCTATGGAGCCCTGGTGGCCCAGGCAGAGGACTCCCACCACAGATGTATACTGGAAGGCTCTTATCTCCCAGTTGTTCCTCAGTCCTTGTGTCTGGAGCCCTCCTCTTGCTGGCTTTTCCACACATGTGGGTGTCTTGCTTTCTCTTGGCTCTGTTTGGTTATGGAGCCCTGGTGGCCCAGGCAGAGGTCTCCTGACACAGATGGAAACCAGTAGGCTCTTACCTCCTGGGTATTACTCAGTCCCTGCCCACCTATTATTTTTAAAAAAATTATTACCTTATCGCATTTTTCATTTAGAATCCTGCCTTTTCTTTGCTGATTTTCTTCTCTGGTTGTCAGGATAAAATATCCTGGAAAAGCATCTTAAGGGAGAAGCGCTTGTTTATTTACAGTTCTTGTTACAGTCTGTCATGACAGGGAAGTCAAGGCAGCAGGAGCCAGTGAAAACTGGACAATTAACTCCACAACAAGAACATGCAGCTTGCAGTGTTTCAGGATATTCAATTACACTGTGAACCCCAAGACTGTGTTGTTTACTGAGTATACTGAAGTATTGCTTCACTATTGGTCAAAGACTTGACAAAGCAGCAGTAGTTAAAGGGAATTTCTTTCCTTCTAGTCCAAAACATAAACTCTCTGGCCTGGGTGAATATCTAACATTTCAATTGGGTTGATTTATCTCTTGGCCAAAATATCATCCCTAGGAAGGAAGGGGGTTCACATTAAGTCACTCACAATAAATAAATAAATAAATAAATAAAAATAGAAAGACTAATTTTCCCTTTAATGCTGCTGCTGTTCATGCTGGTCATCTCATGGTACTGGCATCTCCAAAATACTGCTATCTTCTGCTTTAACTAGGCTTTACCAACAGACTTTCTTCATGGTGCCAAGCCTCAGCTCCTTTTGACCCTTTCAGTTCTGGGCCATCAATTGCAACTGAGGCTGCACCTTCACTAAAGGTCTTCCATGGTCTCTCACAGTGCAGAGCCTCAGCCGCTTTTCATCACCCTGCATACCATCCAAACCAGTACCACCTAGGTGAGTCTTACACATTATTAAGTCCAGTTGCAGCATGAAGTACAACTTTGGCCATCTCTGGAACACAGCTTCTTTATGCTCTCAGAAAACACTTCCCAGAAGATTTTACCTCAATAATGCTTGTCTCTACTTATTGGCACTAATTTATTAGCACCAGCTATCCAGCATCAATAGTCCCAGTAATGCAAAGGTTTTATATTAGTAGTTTTGGTATCTTGATAATCACAGCTGATTCTTCAACCCCAGCCACCCAAAACCACAGAATCTTCATAATCAAAACAGCAAAGGCCCTGATATGAATCTTTAATCTTTCCTCTGAAATTTCACAAGCTGAGCCTGCGTCATTTACACTGTTCTCAACATTATCTTCCAAACTCCTACAGAACATCCCCCAGAGCTCTCAACACCCAATGACTCTTTTAGCCCAAAGTTCTAAAATTCCAAAGTCCCTCCAGATTCCTCCTCAAAACAAGGTCAGTGTTGACACAGAAATACATTACTATGTTGGTACCAATTTGTCTTAGTCAGAGTTTTTATTCCTGCACACAACATCATGATCAAGAATCACGTTGGGGAGGAAAATGTTTATTCAGCTTACACTTCCACATTGCTGTTCATCACCAAAGGAAGTTAGGACTGGAACTCACACAGGGTAGGAATATAGAGGCATAAGTCGATGCAGAAGCCATGGAAAGCAATCCAATCAACAGTATTCCTCCATGTCCATTGTCTGGGAGCACAGAAGGGCCTTAACTGGGAGACTTAGGTTGTCTGGCTTTGTAGAGGAAGGCTTTCTCTCTGCTCCCCTGTGGTTCTTAATGAAAAAGACAGTATTTGTTTCCAAACTGTTTATTGATTGTTCATTGTGGAAAATGGATGCACACCAGCTCCTCAGGATGTATCAGAGATAAAAGACCTTTTGTGGGAAGAAATGTCTGGGAAGGGAAACTTATTGGCAAATTTCTCAAGCCCTATAAATACCTCATTAGCATGGAGAACTCTGTTCTGATCAATGCAACTATAGGTCATGTTCCATATAGTGAGTGTGGTATGTGCTCCAGGCCAAGAATAAGGTAGGGAGCAGGAAGCCACACCTACCATCTCAAGAGGGTATCTGGGTGCCAGGGGCTCTGAACACACTCAAGCTTACCAAGTTTCCTGGCACAATCCACAGTCTGACATGGTACCATTTTGATGAATATATGGGAAACACACAGTGTACTTAGTGTAGTCTTTAAAAAAGAAAGGATGGAAGGGAGGAAGGAGAGAGACAGAGGCAGAGACACAGAGAAAGAGAGAGTCAGACAGAGAGAGAGAGAGAGAGAGAGAGAGAGAGAGAGAGAGAGAGAACAGCAGTGCTTCTCAACCTTCTTAATGTTGGGACCCCTTTAATAAAGTTCCTCATGTTGTGGTAACCCCCAACCATAAAATTATTTTTGTTGATACTTCATAACTGTAAATTATAAATCATAATACAAATATCTTATAGGAAGAACATTTCATATGTGATCCATGCAAAAGAGTTATTTGATCCTCAAAGAGATTTCAACTCATAGGTTGAAATCCACTAGACATGAATTTGGGAGGATTTGGAGGTGAGGAGTGGGTCTGAAGTAAGGAGTTAGGAGAAATAGGGTGAATGTGATCAAAATTCACTTTATGCATGTAGAAAATTTTGTGAATTAATATGATTTATTTAAAAAATGTTTTTAAAGATGCAGGATGACATTATAATATCTCAAATTACTGTCCTGATATGAGAACTTAATGTAATTTATTTGTTTACATATGAACAGTACAAAAAATAACAACAAAAGACCAACAGGACTCAGATGTTAAAACCATAGATATCCCATGTAAGGCCCTTACCATCACCACATCTAAAAACACAATGTGTCTAATCATCCATAATATCCATATGCATTAAGGCATATTTGATTTTGCTTTGGGTTGTATTCCAGCATGACTTAATTAATTTTGTGGTTTAAATTTTATTGGATTTGCTGATTGGAAGGTCCACCTCATGCCTCAGACTCTCTTCTTATTACTGTTTTGTGGTTTCATTTTACTAGATTTTTGTGATTTTTTTTCTAAAACTGAAGAACAACAAATAAAACCCTTTGGCTGCACATGCTTTTATTATTTATTTTTGTCTGACTGTAATAAACACCGATCTGGGAAGTCAGAAATTGAAGCAATATGCTTTCAATATCCATTTAACTTGGCTGTGGATAGGGCACACCACTGATACATAATTATGATGATAGCCATAACAGTTGCCAGTGTTAACTGCTATGGACTCATTTTGTTCTATTTCCAAGTAGAGTAATAGTGATGCTACTTAGACCTTTGCTGCTAACCTACAGGTGAGTAAAACTTACTGAAAAACTGGCAACTCTGTCTCCTCTTTTTCCGTAAGTTTTGGATCTGATTATTTCTCCTTACCTTCAAGTGTAGCCATGATCATCATTTAAGAAAGATTTTTCCACAAATAGTGGCAGCTATTGATTTATTCCCCAACCCTGAAAAACCTCTTCAAAACCTTGAAGACTGATAATGCCAAGACAAGAGAAACTTAGGAAGTTTTCAGGATTTACAGGGGTATCACGACTAACAGATGGTTAGCTGTTGTGTTTTTTAATATCTTCCCCTTGATCACCAGAGAGGGAGCTAAAAGTTAAGAATAATCAATCATTTCCTAACCTAATATTCCCATCCAACTCCTTCTGAAGATAAAGGGAGTATACAGAGAAAGTAAGCAAGATAGTCTTTCTGCGTACCAGTCTTCCATCTTCTAAGTTTAGCTGGCTTATTAAATAAATCTTTTTCGTTAAGAAAACAACTTCTCCTTGATGGATAGTGTCCTTTCAGAGGAGGCAAATGGCCTTGGATTCTGTAACATTTCTTTATCAGGTCTTCAGAAATACCATGTTGTATCCCTACCCATAAAGTTAAGTTACTTCTCTTCTATAATTTGTTTTTTTCCATTAAATATAGTCTTAGAAACATTAGTATTCTATTACTGCTGTTATAAAAATCATTAACTTGGTGCTTTTATGCCAATATTTATCTTTCAATTCTTTAGGTCATAAATCTGCTACAAGTCTTATTTGGTTAAAATCAATGTGTTGAGTTTCTAGCATCTGGAAATAAAAATCACTTTTATCACTCTATAAAATACTGACTTTGCTAAAATGCTGTGTGTTAAGCAATATTCTATAATAAAAGATGTTAGTGGCTTTTGAATTCAATACAATGTAAATGTTGCTCAAAAGTGCTAGCTCAAAACACCTGTATAATTTGTTATTTTCACAAGTGAAAAAAAACTATAAACATTGAAACAAATGAAAGAATAAAAATATTTCAAAATTCATGGCCAGTTAAATTCTACTTAAAATATTCAGTTAATAATACTTCCATTCAGAAAATGGGAAACAAGGTTGCACAGATTTTCTATATTTCGTGTATATAATGTAAGCTTATAAAATGTATCAGGAAGCATAATTGTATTATTTCTTTTTAAAAAGTCTTTTATGGATGTACACATAGAAAACATCAAAATTAAATTATAACAAATTTATAATTTAAAACAAAGCATTGGACAAATTAAACAATTCCTAAATGTCATTCAACTAACTATGTAACCACAGTTACACTGCTACCAAAACCACACAAAGAACCAACAAAGAGAGAGAACTTCAGACCAATTTCCCTTATGAATATTGATGCAAAAATACTCAGTAAAATTCTCACAAACCAAATCCAAGAACACATCAAAATGATCATTCACCACCATCAAGTAGGCTTCATCCCAAGGATTAAGAAATGGTTCAATATATGGAAATCTATCAACATAATCCACTACATAAAAAAAACTCAAAGAAAAAAAGCACACGATCATTTCATTAGATGTTGAAAAAGCATTTTACAAAATTCAACATCCCTTCATATTAAAAGTCTTGGAAAGATCAGTAATACAAGGTCCATACCTTAACATAGTAAAAGCAATATACAGCAAACCAGTTGCCAACATCAAACTAAATGGAGAGAAAGTTGCAGCAATCCCAGTAAAATAAGAGACTAGACAAGGCTGCCCAGTCTCTTGCTATCTATTCAATACAGTACTTGAAGTTCTAGCTAGAGCAATTAGACAACAAAAGGAGGTCAAATGGATACAAATTAGAAAGGAAGATGTCAAAATATCAATATTTGCAGATGATATGATTGTATACTTAAGTGACCCCAAAATCCCACCAAAGAACTGCTAAACCTGATAAACAACTTCAACAAAGTGGCTGGATATAAAATTAACTCAGAAAAATCAGTAGCTTTCCTATACTAAAGAATAAATGGGTTGAGAAAAAAGTTAGGGAAATTACTCCCTTCTCAATAGTCACAAATAATATAAAATATCTTGGTGTGACTCTAACCAAACAAGTGAAAGATCAGTACAAAAAGAACTTCAAGTCTCTGAAGAATGAAATTGAAG
Organism: Rhynchomys soricoides; assembly: GCA_019843965.1. Classification (NCBI taxonomy): domain Eukaryota; kingdom Metazoa; phylum Chordata; class Mammalia; order Rodentia; family Muridae; genus Rhynchomys; species Rhynchomys soricoides. The sequence goes on along the minus strand of JADRCH010000076.1, from coordinate 7,501,639 downwards.
AAGACCTCAGATAGAAGCATGGGGAGGAGGTTATTGTATAGGGGAGCTCTGGGGGGGGGTCAGGGAAAGGGCATAACATTTGAAAAGTAAATAAAGAAAATAACCAATATTAAAAAGAAGATGGAAAAATCTGCCATGCTCATGGATTGGCAGGATTAATATACTAAAAATGGTCATCTTACTGAAAGCAATCAACAGATTCAATGCAATTCCCATCAAAATTCCAGCTCAATTCTTCATAGAATTAGAAAGAGCAATTCTCAAATTCATTTGGAATAACCAAAACCCCAGGATATTGAAAACTATTCTCAATAATAAAAGAACACTGGAGAATTACCATCCCTGACCTCAAGCTGTACCACAGAGCCATTGTGATAAAATCTACATGGTATTGGTGCACTGACAGGCAGGTAGGTCAATGGAATAGAATTAGAGACACAGAAATGAACTCACACATCTATGGTCATTTGATTGTTGACAAAGAACCTAAAACCATCCATTGTCAAAAAGACAGCATTTTCAACAAATGGTGCTGGTTCATCTGGTGGTTAGCATGTAGAAAAATACAAATTGATCCATTCTTTTCTCCCTGTACAAAGCTCAAGTCCAAGTGGATCAAGGACCTCCACATAAAACCAGATATACTGAATCTAGTAGAAGAGAAAGTGGAGAAAATCCTTCAACACTTGGGTGCAATGGAAAATTCCTGAGCAGAACACCAATTGCTTATTGTCTAAGATCATCAATCAATAAATGGGACCTCATAAAACTGAAAATCTTCTGTAAGGCAAAGGACACTGTCAGTAGGACAAAATGGAAACCAATAAATTTGGAAAAGATCTTTATCAATCCTACATCTGATGAGGGCTAATATCCAATATATACAAAGAACTCAAGAAGTTTGACACCAGAGAACCAAGTAGTCCTATTAAAAAATGTGGTACAGAACTAAACAAATAATTCTCACCTTAGAAATACCAAATAAAGCACCTAAAGAAATGTTCAACATCCTTCCTCATCAGGGAAATGCAAATCGAAACAACCCTGAGATTCCACCTCACACCAATCAGAATGGATAAGATCAAAAACTCAGGTGACAGCAGATTCTGGCAAATATGTAGAGAAAGAGGAACATTTCTCTATTGTTGGTGGGATTGCAAGCTGGTACAACGACTCTGGAAATCAGTCTGGTCATTCCCCCCAAAACTGGACATAGTACTACCTGAGGACCCAGCTATACCACTCCTGGATATATACCCGAATATTCTCCAACATGTTATAAGGCCATATGCTTCACTATGTTCACAGACGGCATACTTATCATATTCAGAAGCTGGAAATACCCAGGTGTCCTCCAACAGTAATGGATACAGAATATATGGGACATTTACACAATGGGATATTACTGAAATATTAAAAACAATGACTTGAAAATAAAAGACCATATGTTATGTACTTACTGATAAGTGGATATTAGGCAGAGAGAGAGAGTGAAATACCCACCATTCAACTCACGGACCACATGAAGCTCAGTGGGAAGGAAGACCAAAGAGTGGATGCTTCAATACTATATAGAAGGGGGAATAAAATAATCAAGGGAAGTAGTGGGTGATAGGGACTTGGGAGGAAGTGAGGAGGCAGAGGTGAAAAGGAGAGGAAGTATCTGGTGTGGAAGGAGATGGAGCAGATGTACAGAGGGCTAGGAAATTCAATAGAGGTGTGTAGCGATAGAATATGTGTAACTGGTGATAGCAACCAGAAAGTCCCAGATGCTAGGAAAGCAAGAGCCTCACAGGACCCCACCAGGATGATATTAGCTGAAATTTCCCACAAAGGGGAGGGAGAAACTGTCAAGTCTATATCTAGATGTTAGGCATGACACCTCGGTGGAGGACTGGGGCCACCCACCCATCTCCAAAATTTTAACCCAGAAATGCTCCTGTCTAAAGAACATACAGGGACAAAGAGAGGAGCAGAGTTTGAAGGAAAGGCCATCCAGAGACTGCCTCACTTGGGGACCCTATTGAGGATGCCAAGAAGTACTTATTGAGAGGAGCCTGATACAGCTGTCTCCTGATTGGCTCTGCCAGATCCTCACCAATACAGATGCAGAGGCTAGCAGCCAGCCACAGACTGAGCACATGGACCCCAGTGGAGGAGTTAGCGGAAAGACTGAAAGAGCTGAACAGACTGACATAGCATCAATCCTTTGAAGGCTTGATGGCCCATTGTAGAGGAATGCTAGGGCAGTGAGGCTGGAGTGGGTAGCTCCTGGGGGAGCACCCTTGTAGTAGCAGGGTAAGGGGGGGATTGGATAGGGGGTTTGCAGAGGGGAAACTGTGAAAGCCGATAATATTTGAAATGTAATAAAAAATTAGTTGGACTGTTTTACCATTTTCTTTCAATAATGCATGTGATTTTCCTATATTTCACCTTTTTGCCAACAGTGTAATTAGTTCATTTTAACCATTCTAATAAGTGTGAATCGTGGATTATTTTAAATTGATTGTATTTTCTCATTGTTAGTTTTGTCTTTACTAGTAGTACCACACAATGTAGTCTGCATTATCTATTAGTTATTGAGTGTGGTATATATTTCCCCATTTTTTAAAAAAGAAATTAGATGCAAAGATTCTCAATTTTATTCTGGTAAAATACTAAAATTTATCTGCTAAATAATGCTTTCTGTGACAGATCAAATATCACTGTGGATCCAAATATCAATACTATATTCTAGAAATTACACGAAGGCTCATGATGTAAGGCTCATGAATCAACTTTGGCATTTGAAAGTCCAGCAGTTTCAGCATTTTTTTTTTTTTTTGACAGAGGTGATATCCTTTCTCTGCTGACTTGAGAACTCTCTTCTGTATTAAAAGTCAGATGATTGTGTAAACATGTTTCTGATGTCTTCACTCTGACCCATTTATCCAAGCTTCACTAAAGAGTAAATTGTTTCATCTTCTGGCAAAGTGGAGACAGGTTCATTATCTACCTTTCATGTCATGAGGATTAAAGATGGGAATACTTACTAAGAACTTTGCTGTTCTCATTTCATCTATCAAACGACTGAACCTTCAAAGTAGCAGGCTATCTTTCCACTTCTCTTTTCTCCTCTGGAATTCCCGAAGAACTGCTCATTAGACAAATAATGAACCGTAGTCCAATCACAAATACTAAAATTAAATCTGAGATATAGCTTGGTCATATGTAAAATGTTGGTACCTTGTGTGTTGACTCTCTGTAGTGTTTTTCAGGAAATAAGAGTCTCCCAAGACACTCTGATGAATGTAGCTCTAGCAGGTATTGTGCACAGAAATGAGCAGCTACCCAAGCTCTTCCACAGAGCGTGGGAAAGAAAATTAAGGTATGGGCTACATTGCTCTTCCTGTTTATACAAAATGGTTTTTTTTTCAGGGACAAGGGTTTGTCATTCAATTGCATCTGGATAGAGCCAAATTCTAAACAATCTGAGCTTTCCTTTGAATGTAAAAGAGCTGTTTAATTAGCATTTTGTGATTTTTCTGTGTTTCTCAGCACATCGGGGTTCTATTCATCAAAGTGAGATAATTTTTCACATTGACCGCAGCAGACAACAAGCATAGTGCTGCTTCTGTGGTTTCTGTTACTGGACTCTAATCTCTCCTCAGCACAACCCGGAAGCTTTATCAGCTGTAAAGGAGAGAAATGGAAAATCCAAAGAATGATTTCTTAAGTCTGTGACAGCTGCACAAGAATACAATTCTAAAAAGTGGCTCTGGTACTTTCTTTTTTGTGTCCAGGGGTTTGATGACAAATGAATGCTTATGAGGGACAAAGGATTCAAGCTATCAGTAAGTGAGCTTTCAGCTCAGGCCAAACACTGTGCATGATTGACAGGAACAGTTCCTTCTCCTTTGATTGCTCAGCATCCAGTACATAGCATGTTTCTGTGTTCCTGAGGGACTACTCTAGGACTTGGGAAAAAAAATCCACAATTCTTTAACACAGAGCTTGAGAGCTATTAGTATTTTCTCGAGTAGTGCTGATAAACAAGAATGCTATTTTTCTTTTATTAGTCCATAAATTCATGTTCTATTAACAAAAATATATATGTTATGAAGATTTAATTCTGCTAAAATTCTGTCATCAACTCTTACTAAGAATTTTTATACCTTTGGAGACTAGACTTTAGTTAAATCTAGCACAACTGTCATTCAACTTATTCTAATCATATCCTCTAATGGTTGATTCCAGGGTTGTTAATCCCTATGACAGAGATAGATAAATAAGCTACATGAAATATTATAAGTATTTTTTATCTTGTAAAACTTATTCATGTTCACTTACTGTTTATAAGAGAATATCCTTAAATTATACCCAAATAAATTATGCGCTTTTATTTAGAAACAGAATTTATATTAGTATATGACACATGAAATAGGGGATTTAAAAAACACACACACACACACACACACAAATGAATAAGATAATTCTAAATTAAATAATGCCAGATTTTATTTTTAAGAAACCAATACAGTTTTAAAAGTAATCCAACACAGGGCTGGAGAGATGGTTCAGTTGTTAAGAACAACTGCTGTTCTTGCAGCAGATCTGAAATTAGTTTCCAGCACCCATATTTTGCCTCATAAACACCTATAACTCCAGCTTCAAGAGACTAAATGCTTCAGGATTATGCAGGTACATGGGCTAATGTGTGCACATACCACATACTGAAACACATACATATGATTTAAAAATGATAATGAAAATTTTATTTAAAGAAAGAAATGTACCTTATTTAACAAATTTGTGTCTGAGCTTCCTTGAGATAGTTTTGAATACAGTCTTTTCTTGCCTTTCAACATGGAAGAATTAGGATATTCTATGACTATGACATAATTAATATATTAAGGTACTTAACATATAAAGAAATGTACTGACAATAAATCAAGAGACAAAAATAACATAAGTGATTATAAAGGGTGGCTGACTAAATCAATGAATCAACTTTTTTCTTTATTAGTAATGTACAGTCTGAATAGGAGAGTGGTATAAATGAAAAGTCAATACTATTTTCTATAAAATATTATTTTACTGTGTAAATTGTACATATTTCCTATATGCTTGGTATATGGAAAAGATAGCATCTTAAAGTCTGAATACTGCATACCTCTGAATTTGATTTTTAAAACAATGATTTTTATGTTGGCATGTATTCGACTATATATAAGACTAGATTTTATTTTCATACTAGGGTATAATGTTCTGTAAGTTTATTTTTCCCATACTACCTTTCTCTACCCTTGTCCTCCTGCTTTCTCTTATTCTTTAAAACTTCCTAGATTGTTTGCTTCTACTTTAATATCATATGCATCTATATAAAATCTAGGAAGCACAAATGAAAGAAAACATGATGTTTGTCCTTGTGATAATGAATTAATTGGCTTGATATAATTATAATCTGTTTTATTTATTCTCCTACAAAGAACATAACATTGGTCTTTGTAGTAGAAATGAATGTTGACATTACATATTTTCTTGCACTTTTTAGTTGATGAAAACCTAGACTGTCCTCAAAACAGTTACAGTTAACAATGTTGCAATAAACATCAATGTGCATGTATCTCTGTACTACTTTGGCTTGCTCAAGTGATACAGCAGGGTCCTAATACAATTCTGCAGCTGTAGCTTGAGGAACTTTCATGCTGGTCTCCACATTGAGTAGATGAAATTTCTAATTGCAGTACACAAGTGATCCTTTTTCTCTACATATTCAGCAGTATTTGTTGTTATTTGCTTTCTTACGGACTACCCTTTTGACCACGATGAGACAGAATGACTAAGTAGGTTTAACTTGTACTTTTTGTAAGCTAAGCATTTTTAATATTTTATATGTTCAATGGATATTTTTCAAGATTGTAATGTAAATATAACATTTCTCTCTTCCCTTTCCTCCCTCCAAACCCTCCCATTTAATCCTTTTTGATGTATTTCAAATTCATGACCTCTTTTTCCACTCACTGTTATTGCATGTGTGTGTGTGTGTTACTAAATATAATTTGCTCTCTCCATATTATGTTACTTGTATATATTTTCTTGGCTGAATATTTGATAATAGACAACCATTTGATATCCTCTTCCCTGGAGAAGACCACCTTTCATTTTGCCAGCCTATAGTTTTTGTTGTTTGTTTGCTCTGTGTTTTTTTTTTTTTTAGAGATGAGCCCCCATCTACTTTGGCATGTATATTGATGTCATCCTTGTTAAACTCATGTTTGGACAACCATGTTTTAAGATTTTATGGAGGTAGGTTCTCATACCAAACTTCTGGATACTCAAGTGCTTAAAATTTTTCTACCATCTCTTGGTCAATGTTCACTGAACTTTAGGTTCAAAAGTGCTTGTAGCTGAATGCCTGAGACTGGGCTTTATAATTCTGCATTTTGATTGATTTTCTGTAGTGGTCTTTGTCAGTTTCAAAGAGAAGTTTCTTGATGAGAGGAGATGACTATAATTGTATGTGCATAAACTTATGTTTATAGATTCATGTTAAGGTTTATAGTCATTTAGTAAATTAGTGGTTGTTGATTCTCCTCAAATAACCATGACTTAATTCATTTTTGATAGTTTTTCATCAACTGTCTTGTTTATTTTATAATCTCATTTGTTGATAGGATACTTGATTATTTTTGTTATTTAGGTTTTAAATGTTTTATATTTTCTATGTATTAATTACTTGACATATGTAGAGCTGGCAAAGATTTTCTTCAATTCTCTAGTCTGTCTCTTTACTCAATTAATTATTTCTTTTGCTGTTCTAATTCAATGAAATCCCATTTGTCATTTTTTGATATTATTTCCAAAATGATTAGTTTTCTGTCTTACTTTTCTGTTGCTGTGATAAAGTGCCACAATTAAAAGCAATTTAGAAAAAAAATTCTTCATTTTGTCTTAGAGATCTAGAGGTAAAAGGATCTTTTATTGCTGGGGCAGGACAGAAGCAAACTGCTGACATGGCAACAAGAACAAGAAATTGAGCAATCATACACAGGAAAAGTGTACTGGAATCAGGAATGACGAAGTCATTTGTCAAAGCCCACCCTAATGATGCATTTCCTTCAACAAAACTGTACCACTTCTTAAAACAGGGCTATGCTATTTCCAGAAGTATTATATCAGACAGACAGACACACCCATACGCTCACACACGTTTTCAAAATTATTATGTCATATATATATATATATATATATATATATATATATATTCGCATATATATGATATACTAAATATAAACTGTATATATGTATCATATAATCTGCAAATCAGGATAATTTGACATCCTCCTGAATTTGCATTCCTTTAATTTACTTCTCTTTTTTTGTTGCTCTAGTCAGTATTTCAAGAACTATTTATGAAAGGAGTGAGCATAGTAGGCAACCATGTTCTACTCCTGAATTTTTTCCATGGTGGTGAGACAGGGTCTCACTATGTAGCCCATACTAAAATGGAACTAGCACTGATTCTTGTACCTGTGCGCTGGGGTTATAATTGTTCTCAAATGCTCCTTCTTCAATTTGTGTTTGTCATGAGCTACTAACTTGAGTTCATTTTTTTAAATATATTAAATTTTTAGAATTTTATGGACTAGACTATATTTTCATTTGTGAGGTAAGTCAACTTTATTATGGTGGATTGGGGGTGGTGATTTTGTTTTGTGTGTTTTTTAAAAATTATCTTTAATAATTTTTTACAGTGCAGTCGTTATCCCACATTCTGGCCTGACCTCTGACAGTTATCCCATTCCCCCCACATTCTGGTCTGACCTCTGATAGTTACCCCATTCCCCCCACATTCTGGTCTGACCTCTGACAGTTACCCCATTCCCCTCTCTCCAAGAGGATATCCCAACATCAACTCACCCAACCCTAACACACTCCACCTGACTCCCAACTTCCTGGGGCCTTAAGTCTCTAGAGGGTTAGGTTCATCTCCTTTCAGTGAGGCCAGAGCAGACAGTCATCTGCTGTATATGTGTCAGGGGCCTCAGATCAGCTAGTATATGTTGCCTGGTTTGTGGCTCAGTGTCTGAGAGATATAGGGAGTCCAGGTTAGTCGAGACTGCTGGTGTTCTTATGGGCTTGCCCTTCTCCTCAGCTTCTTCCAGCCATTCCCTAATTCATCCACAAGGGTCACCAACTTTAGTTCATTAGTGGCATATAAGTACCTAGATCTGTCTCAGTCAGCTGCTTGTTGGGCATCTTGGAGGGAAGCCATGTAAGGCTCCTGTCTGTAAGCCCACCATAGCATCAATAATAGTATCATGCCTTGGAGCCTCCCCTTGAGATGGATCCCAAGTTGGTCAAGACACTGGACCTCCTTTCCCTTAGTATTTTCTCCATTTTTGCCCTTGCAGTTCTTTTAGACAGGAACAATTTTTGGTCAGAGTTTTTAACTGTGGTATGGCAATCCCATTCTTCCATTTGATTCCCTGTCTTTCTACTGGAGATGAACTCTATAAGTTCCTTCTCCCCACTGTTAGCATTTCATCTAAGGTCCCTCCCTTTGAATCCTGAAATTCTCTCACTTACAAGGTCTCTGGTACTTTCTATATTATCCCCACACACACACACCTGCCACTTCCAGAGGTTGCCTGTTTCCACTCATTCTGCTGGCCCTCAGTGCTTCACTCCTGTTCCCCACCACCATCAATACCTGATCATGTTCCCCTATTCCCATCGCCTCCCCTCTCCCACCCAGATCCGTCTCTCCTTCCCTCTGCCACCCATGATTGCTTTCTTCTCCCTCCCAAGTGGGATTGAAGCATCCTTACTTGTGCCCTTCTGCTTAACTTTCTTGAGTTCTGTGGATTGTATCCTGGGTATTCTGATTTTTTTGTTTTTGTTTTGTTTTGTTTGTTTGTTTGTTTTCAATATCTACTTATTAGTGAGTACATACCATGCATGTCCTTCTGGGTCTGAGTCACCTTACTCAAAATGATTTTTTTCTAGTTCCATCCATTTGCCTGAAAAATTCAAGATGTCTTTGATTTAAATAGCTGAATAGTGCTCCACTGTGTAAGTGGACCATATTTTCTGTATCCATTTTTCCATGAGGGGTATCAAGGTTGTTTCTAGTTTCTGGCTATTACAAATAAGGCTGCTACTAAAACAGTAGAGCATGTGCCCTTGTATTACGGTAGATTATCTTTCGATTATACATAGACTTTTGTAGATTATACAAGACCTGTATAGTTGGGTCTTCAGGTAGAATTATTTCCAATTTTCTGAGGAAGCACCAGATTGATTTCCAGAGTGGTTGTACTAGTTTGCAATCCCCCCAGCAAAAGAGCAGTGTTCCTCATTCTCCACATCCTTGACAGCATGTGCTGTCACTTGAGTTTTTGATCATAACCATTTTGATGACTAATGACTTTGCACATTGCCTTAAGTGTTTCTTGGCCGTTCAATATTCCTCTGTTGAGAATTCTCTGTTTCGCTCTGTAACCAATTTTTTATTTGGGTTCATGGTTTTTTTTTTTTTTTTTGAGTCTAACTTCTTGAGTTCTTTATATATTTTGAATATTAGCCTTTTAGTAGATGTAATTTATTGAAGATCCTTTCCCAATCTGTGCCAATCTGTAGAGTGCTGATTTGTCTTACTGAAAATGTCTTTTGCCTTACAGAAGCTTTTCAGTTTCATGTGGTCCCATTTATCAATTGTTGAACTTAGAACATGAGCCATTGATGTTCTGCTCAGGTAATTTCCCCCTGTGGCATTTTCTCTTCTATTAGATTCAGTTTATATGGTTTATGTTGAAGTCCTTGATCCACTTGAACTTGAGCTTTGTACAAGGTAGTAAATATGGATAAATTTGCATTCTTCTACATGGAGACTATCAGTTAAACCAGTAAATCACCTCCCCTGACCTTGAGTTGTACTACAGAACAATCGTTATAAAAATCACATGATATTGGTACAAAGTCAGACAGGTCAGTCATTGGAATAGAATTGAAGACCCACAGATAAACCTACATACCTATGGCTACTAGAACCTTGACAAAGAAGTGAAAGTAATATAATTGTATTATTTATTTGGGAAGTTTTGTTTTTGTTTTTGAAGCTATATTTTGTTTTTTATTACTGCTTCAAATAATTCTTTTCTGTATATATGTTTAAGTTGCCTATCTCAAAGTTTGTTATTTTAGTGTATCAGATGCACCTAAAATTCCTTTTACTTTTTTCTTATTTATTTAACCATATTTTAAGTGTACTTTGGTAACAGATGTAGCTGCCCCCTTTACTTCTAAATTTATTAATTTGAGGCTTTTCTGTCTTTTTCTTATTTTAATTAAGGGTTTCATGTTTTATTTACACTTACAAAGAACTATATTATTGATATTTTTGCTGTTCAGTTTCATTAATTTTGGGTTTTATTGCAATTGTTTTGTAGTATCTACTGATTTTCAGTTTGTTATTCTCATTTCTTTCAAAGACTGTCAGGTGTAAAATCACTATTTATTTGAGGTCAAATTTTTAAAATAATATTTTCATTATTTTTTTAGAAGATATACTAATGCACATGATATATTTGATCTTATTAACTCGCCATTCCCTGTCTTCTATTCTTCCAGTATCCACCAACCTGTCTTCTTCAACACTTGACATCCTTTTTAGTGCTATTATTAATTTTTTATTAATAGCTTCTTAAATTCTTTTAGAACTGTGTAAAGGAGTGTGAGGACATCCACTAGGGAAAGGACAATTTACCAGCAGCCACACCCTCAAAACTGACCTTTTCTCCTTCAGTTGTTCTCAACTGCCAATAAATTCTCAGCTAGTAGTATGGTCTTGGTACCCTCTGATCATCCATGCTAAATTTTGATCGGATTAATTTTGTGAATCTCTTCTTCAGGTAAGTCTAGCTTCTGTGAGTTGATGTGCACAATATCAATGCTCTGTGTAGGAGACTGCATTTCTCAGCACTTCTCTATATGCTCCTGTTCTGACGTTATTTCTAACCTGTCTTCCTTGCTCTTATATATTTAGAGGAGGAGAATGATATAGATGACCTAATTACAGATAAGCACTCATAATCATGTTTTCTCAGGATTTTAAGCTATAGTGTGTTTTTGTATTAAGCACTACCCTTGGCAAAATCAAAACTTTGCTTCACCAAGAATATGGTTAGGGTTAATATTCACTTGTCACAAATTATAATCATATGAGTAAGGGGCTCACCATAGTTATTGATGTGGGAAGACACATCTCAATTGGGGTCAGTGCCTTCTGGTAACAACTCAGATATACAGGGTGTGTTAGAAGATCATCTTTTTGTTTATTTGTTCTTCAAATTGTTTTCTTAATGTTGTTGTTGTTGCTGCTGCTGCTGCTGCTGTTTATTCCTTTGCTTATAAAATAACTAGTCTTTCCAAGCTTTCATTGTTGACTAAGTACCAGCCAATCTCCTGGAGACTTCTGGTATTCCTGAACTTGTATTGGAATTACTGAGGCATCTTACCTTGTGGACTAAGTATCTGTTGTCATTCCCCAGAAATAGACAGCTATTGTATGACTACCCTGACTGTTGAGACATTCAGGCTCAAGGACCTAACAGATACTGGCTTCTTTACTTCTCAGTTATGATTTATCCATTGTTACTACTTTAAAACTGACTAATATATTTGTGTATCTTTAACCTATTGCTTCCATTCTTGATCAATACAGCAATGTAAAGAGCAGCATAAAACACACACACACACACACACGTATATTCATAAATATTATGAATTAATTTGAAAACATCTTTTTAGTGAAATATTACCAGCAGATATATATTCCTTAAAGCCTTTGATATCCATAGTCATGGGCATTTGAACTAGTATCATACATGTCATCCCTTTTCTAGGGCAGATCTCACATTTATCAGACAATAGTTGGCTCGTCCCATAACCATCATGCCATTATTGCACCAGTAGATACAACTTGACTGGTGGGTTGGTATTGTATACACAGGATCTAGTATTGAGTAAGACCACTAAATTTTTTTCTCACCTACATCAGCTTGCATGACTCCTACCAAAATTCCTCATCCTAACCAGAAGGTAGAAGTTTTTCTGATTCATTTTTGACAGATTTTTCAATGTCCTGAAATGGAAATGAGTGTTATATTTAGCAAGAAGGCCTTCATTTGTGATTATGTGGGGGGAACAATGGCAATAGCCTATGTGTTTGGGGTATTTCTGGGGTTTCTCTGATGAATAACTAAGAGAAAGATAGCTGATTCCTGACAAAAGAAAAGAGTCATAGCTAGGATCCAAATATAAAGGGAATACATACAATTTGTTTTGTGGAGCCAGGATGAGTAATTAACTTTTCACTCTTTCACTTTGTCACTATCATCATCACTATTATTACTCTGCTTTTTTGCTTTGCCCTACATGATTAACATCTCTTAACATCCTCAAATCACTAATGTTTTTTGTTTTCTAAAATTATTCTAGGTTGGTCACTTATAGCTAATTTCCTGCTGAAGTTTGCTTTAATTTTTCCCAAAGAATGATTTTTTTCTTTTAATATGTGGTAAATTATATTATTAAATTTCAGGCTGAACTGTCAAGGCCTTAGTATCTTCTTCAATCAACAATCCTTCTCAACACAATAAATACTCTTTGATGAACTACAGAATCCATAAAATATTTTTTGACCTTTTTTCCTTGAAAATAGATTCTTCTCTAATATCCTACATCTACTGTTCCCCACTTCCACTCCTCTCAGCTTCCTTGCTCCACTTCCCCTCCAAATGAGAGTCCATACAGAGACTCAGAACCAGACATTATATCAAAGTCTGGAGGTGCCTATTGGGTCCTTCCTATCAAAGTTTCCAAAATCCCAAAGAGTGGGTGGGGGAAGAAGGTGGTAAGAGTCAGAAGAATGTAGGACATAAAGAGAACATGGCCTACTAAATCAACTGAGTAGGGCTCATATATGCTCACAGAGACTAAAGTGATGGCATGGGGCCTACAAATGCCTGCTCCAAGTTCTCTGCTGATGTGTTATAGCTGTTAACTTGGTGTCTTCATGGGACTCCCAACAGTGAAAGCATGTACACCTTGAATTGTTTTGCATGACCTTGGGACTCTCTTCCTCCTATTGGTTTGTTTTGTCAAGCCTTGATATGAGGGCTTTGCCTTGTCTTAATGTATCTGTTTTTGTCCTGTTTGGTTGCTGTCTCTTGTAGGCCTGTTTTTTGTTTGTTTGGTTCGGTTTGGTTTGGTATGGTTTGGTTTCTTAATAGGATTTTTTAATAAGATGCTCTTATTATCCACATTTTCTTTGATAGTCATTCAGTATTCAATAATGCTGTGTTTAAGCTCTATGCATATTTCTATTACTTTCTCATTTATTTTGTTGTGATCTGATAGAGAACATGAATTGACTTAACTTTCCTGTGATTATTAAGATTTGCTTTGTGTCCTATTACATTTTTTATGTTAGATAATGACCCATGGCCTCTTGGAAGATATGCATTCTGCAAAGCTTGATTGGAGTATTCTGCTATGTATGTATGCATGTAGAGATTTCTATCATTGTTCTTATTGGTTCCAAGAACAGCCAGCTTTCCCTGACACTCCTGAATGTGCTGTTACCATGCACTGCTCTTGTCTCCATTCTCCCCTTTTACTGGCTATTTAAAATGCCTACTAATGAAAGTACAGTGCAAACTTAGAAAGTCTATGTCACAATCTGAGGCTCTTGTCTTCTGCTGCTGCATTTCTTCTCACCAGGAAGGGAAAGTTTCTCAGATAGATTGTGTCTGTCACTGCAAAGTTTTAATTTAATTTTTTTATTGAAATTAAAGTATTTAGGCTGCCGTCTACCTTGTGTGAACCTGCATTTGTTCCAAATATTTTTATAGGCCAAATTTTAATGTGACTTACTATCTTTTCAAATCTTACTTTTGTATTACTTTCAGTTCAGGTTCCCTGTTCTTTCTTTTAATTATTGACCACCATTAACTTTTTAATATTACCTATTTATCCAGGAGCTTTATGGAAGTATTCCATATCACCTTTCACGAGGTTCAGATTGTCTCATCTTTTTGCATATTTAGAATTATTTTATATACAATTATTACTTGTTTTTCATAGCATATTGCTTATAAAATGATGACTTAAAGCCTATATATTATTTCAGCATATGTTTTCAATTTGCATATTTTTGTGAAAAATATCAAAATTTGAATAAAAAGACCACTCTTCATTCTTGTTCTTACCAAAGAAAATATTACATGGCAAATGTGAATTATTCCTATAATCTTATGTAAATGAATTCCAACCTTGCCCTTTAGTTAAATGGAATCCTATCAGGCATGCTGCTTTTCTGCATGTTTTCCTAATGTGTCCGCATCTCCATCTGACACATCAGCAACTCCCTCATCTCTAAATACAGATAGCCATCTTATTACTTCTGTTCCATGTTTCTAACCATGAAACCTGACCAAAATAAATAAATAAATAAATAAACAAAAAAAAACCTGTTTTATACAATTTTTAAAATCTCACTTTTCTAATGAATGGGAATCCCTTTTTGGCATTACCTAATAAACATAAGTTCTATTTGTACTTTTTCCCAATTTATTTTATGATGTACTTCCAACCCATTTCTTATTTTAACAATTACATAAGTATGGTGTTATTTAAGCACTTTGGAGTAGGTGAATTAAAAGATAGAACTGGAGAGTGATTGTTACTTTAAAGAATGCAGTTCAGTTCTTGAGACTCTGCAATGCCAATATTCCAACTGTGTGACCACTACTTAATTTGAGCAATGGCCTCCTTATCATATCAGCTAAAGTATGTCATTATTGATACAGTTAAAAATATTGATGCATTACTTTTAAGTGTGTGTCTATGTGTGGCTTTGAGTGCAGGTTCACTCAGCCTCAAGAAGAAAGATAAGATTCCAAGAGCTGGAGGATCAAATGGTTGTGACCTGCCAAAATTCATGCTGGTCATAAAACTCTAGTGCTCTGCAAAAGCAGTTTGTACTCTTAACCACTGAGTCATCTCTCCAGCTTCTCCAGCATTCCATATTTAAATAAATAAAAATTAACATGTGGTTTTAGATATCATGCATACTTTCCTACATGTTCTGGAAAAGTTATCACATTCCCTTTTGAATTGTATTTACCATTTCTTACTAGCTTTTAAGAAGTAATTTGGTCATCAAAGGAAGAAATCTCTGTCTCTTGATATATATATATACGTATATATATATATATATATATATATATATATATATACGTATATATATATAGGTGTTATTACTCTAACACCCAAATAAGTTGTAGTTTAGTAAGTTGTTTCTGTTGTCATGTTTTGTTCTTTTCCTATGGCATCTACCTAGTTTGGGGAAGGAAGGAGATCTGGCAAAAACCTATTCCACATTAAATATAAAGGCAGTCATAATGTACTAGCTTATAAAATTATTCAGATTCTTAATTATGAAAGAAACCTAAATTACATTTCAAATGTTAAACCTTCATCTGCCACACAATTTCCATCTATATAAAATTAATCCAATAAAATATAATTTCTTGCTATATCAGATTTTATGTTCACTGCATAAAATCAGAGTACAAAGAAATGAGAAATTAATTAAATATGTGTAATAACCACCTATTCTTTCTGAATCCCTTTATAGCACAGAATTAGATATTATAACTATTTACAGGAGCTAGTTCAGAGAAACATTTTATTACATTTAATTTAAATTTAGGTCTCAGAAAACATTTGGAGTTTTATTAAATGAAAAACTCAGGGATAATTCAGATATGAAGAACCAAGCAATGATAAATTAAAGTGTTCAAAATACTGTTGAAACAAAAATTCATATTTAAAATTATAAGCTTATATCATAATGGTTCAATCAGTTCACAATTTCAAATGATTTTATTTATGGCTTATGTCATTACTCTAATTGTTACTATAGGTCAATTCTAAATGATCATTTTTATTTCATGACTGATATGTTCATAATATAGCATATTCTATGTACTGAAGTAATTAAAATAATTACATTCTTTGCACTCTTATCAAATAATAAGTCAACTCAAAATGCTTTCAATATAAACCCCCAAAACTCTGAAACTCTAAGAGAAATATAGATGTGTCTGAACCAGACACAATTTATTAGAACCTTACTCTTCTGACAGTACATTTTTTTATTTTTAATTTATACATAGTTATAAGCCATGTGCATGGAGTTCAGTGTGATATTTAGATACCTTCTTATGATGTTTAATGAATAAATTGGAAAGAGAGTATTTATTATATCTATCTGTTCCTAGATATTTTTGAAATATAGCAGACATTTTTGGAGTCAGCGATGTGCTTCAGTTCTTAAAGGCACTTGCCAGCAAACCTGCTTAATTCTCTAGCACTTACATAGTGTAAGCCACGAACAGACCTCCACAGGTTGCTCTTTGGCCTCCACTCATAGGTGGCATCACTTCCTACCCTCCTACCCTCCTTGTACACATTTGATTCTAGGATAGTAAAGCTATACCTTCAAGTCAGCTGTCAAATAGAATGAATCCTGTTCATTGGCAGAACATGGAAGGATCTGGAGGACATTAAGTGAAATTAGCTGGACCAAAAAGAACCAATAATATTTTATTGAATGCAAAATAGTTGATCTCCTAGGTGGATAAATAGAACAATATTTATCAGAGCAAGAGGACAGAGGGGAGAGGAGGGAAACAGAGAGGAGAAAAAGGGAGGGAAGAGGAAGGGAGGAGAGGAGAGGAGAGGAGAGGAAAGGAGGGGAGAGGACTGTGTAAGATGAAGTTAGGAAAGGTTTGGTTGATAGATATTAAGTAACATTTAGATAGAAATCTCCCATACCCATTATATCCGTAAGTTCTTGCATGCTGTTTTTGCTTCTGTTTTGTAAAAATGACGTGGCTTTCACATACAAGTTATACAGAATCAAGAAATTGATATAATGTCAAAATTCACTAGTGAGTATGGTGCATATCAAACCTTTGAGTCATAATTATTTACATTTCTATTTCCATATGTGGTCATGAAGGGTACATGTGTGCCATTGCTTATGTGAATATGTGTGCAAATATTTCGTGATGTACACATATCTAGGGGCAGATGTTAATCACAGGTGTCATTCTTTATCTTCCAATATTTTGAGACAGAGTCTCTTATTCAATACTGTACATGACAGTCTACATAGATCATAACTTCCAAAGATTCTCTACTCTCCACGTTCCATTTTAATCTCAGGGCACTGGAATAACAGAGACCAGTTACTGCTTCAAGCTATGTGTGGGTTGTGGGACTTTGAAACAAGATATTCTTTATTGTGCTAAATACACCCACGCCATAGCCCTATACCAGATCTAAAGTTTTTCTCTGTCTGCAAACATCATGTTTATCCCATCATGATATAACACCACCCACCTTCAGATTGAATACCTTGTGAAGTAAGTACTTTTTTGCACAACTTTAATTATAAAGTTAACCTACAGCCAAACAGTGGATGGAATTTGGGGACTCATGGAAGAATAGGAGGAAGATTGCAGGTCCAATCTAGATAGTAACTTCACAGGAAGACCAACAGTGTCAACTAGCCTGAACCCTTAGGGCTCTCAGTGTCTGAACTACCAACCAAAGAATATACCGAAGTTAGATCTAGCCCCACTCCCCAACATGTATGTAGCAGATGTACAGCTTGGTCTTCATATGGTTTCCAACCAACTGGAATGAAGGCCATCCCAAAAGCTGTTACCTATATGTGGGGTAAGTTCTTCTAGTAGTGTTGCTTTATCTGGCCTCAATAGAAGGGAATTCAACTTGCCTCACAGAGACTTGAAGGAATTGTGATTTCTAATGGTGTCAAAAAGAATTACTTGCATTGACATCATGCTTGAATTCAGACAACATTAAAGACACTACAAGCGATGTTAGATGGTGAAACAAATAGGACTATTTATCTAGCTGAAAATGTGTTTTAAAGCCATGTGTAATAAATACAAATTCTAGGTTCAAATTTCTATGACGCTAGAACAAATTCAGCTTATAGTCATGTAAATGTAGAACTTATTTTTTTTAATTTGGAAATTAAAAATATATCTTTACTTCTATATTTATACTGATTTTATAAAACAGGTATTTGTAGGGATGTTTAGTGTTATAGATATTATTTTTTAAAACAGTACAATTTGGCAATTCTTCTCAATTTTGAAGGGAAGTACCTTGGCTTTACATTAAAATGGATGTTTAAATTTACTATGTCATTGAATTTCTACTGCTTTTTGCATATGGGGTTACAGTCAGAGATGGACTTATAGTTCCACACATTTCATGCTTTTTCTCTCTCTCTTTCTTTGTTGCACAAAGGACTGAGTAGTTTCAGACTGATGGATTTGTGGTTTATCATAATAACATGCGTGCTAATAACAGACTCTTATCACACTTTACAGCCTGTCTTTAAGTTATATGGTTGAATAGTGTATTGCTGTTCAAATCATTCACTAGCTAGTTGGTATAATCATAAAAGTTGTCTCAAGTTGATGAAAATAGGATATTTTAAAAGAATAAACCAAGAATAAGGACTTTTACGTGCATAGTATGTCTCACAGTATAACACAGGCTGGCCTGAATTTTCCATGTATATTAGAATGACCTTGACTTCATAAAGATCTATCTGCCTCTGCCTCCAGAATGATAGATTTCTTGTTTGCTTAAAAGTTACGTATTATAGAAGGCACAACCTCAAACTGATTTAATTAAATTCATCATCTAAGTTCCTGAATAACTTGAAACAAATACTCACACCATGTTCTTCCCAGACTCTGCTTGTTGTGATAGAATTTTTAAAAAATCAAGATATAATTTGTTATAACGTCATTCATTCTGATTGAAATGACTATTAATGAGCAATAACCACATTTGAATCATAAGTAATATTAGCAAATTTTGGAGAAAGCCAATAGGGTTGATTATATTTGGTCATATGAAGATTGTCTCTGCATTCATTCAGGGTGATACACAGGGTTAGCGTGCAGAAAGGGTAAACCTCCATAGTGGCAGGGGGAGGGGGGAGGAAATGGGGAGGTTCCAAAGGGAACATCTGAAAAGGCAGAAACATTTGAAATGTAAATAAAGTATTAAAAGTATATAAAATAAAAAAGAAAGAAAGAAAGTGCAATGGCAAGTATGTCCAGAGGTGCTTTTCTGCAATGACAAAGTTATAAAACGTTAAAAATTTAGTAATAGGTTCTCATTTGTAGTGCTTTGGAAGCCAGTGAATTTATTATATTATCTTTATATTTATTATATTTACTCCATAAAAAAGCCAGAGGGTACATATTACTCTTTTTATTTCAAGGATAAAGACTCTTATAGATATTAAATAATGTCTTCTGTCTAATCTAATGTTCTTTGAAGTAATAAAATAACCTTTTATTCCATGAATGCTATGTCATAAGTCAGGAATCAAGGAAGTATTGAAGTCTGGCTTTCATGGTATTGAAATCATGCTTAAAATAGACATTAAAAACAATCTGTTATTTAATTGTCTATAAAAGTAGAAATATCAGCAAAGAGTAAATGGCAGTGATAATTATATGGAGGAGATGATGGTGGACATGATAATCAGGAAGTAGCCTCAGAAATCGAGGGGCTGCAGGTTAAATCAGTCCCTTTCAGGTGGTAAATTAGATAGATAGTCTCCAAGACATACAGGAAGGTTAATTTGAAGACAAATGCTTTAAGGTTATGTAGAGTTACTGTATTGTATATTCCCTCTGTGAGTCAATTTGCAGTGTGTGCTTTTTTTTTTTTTTTTTGAGTATAATGATCTGTGACCTCACACAAATCTCAGATGAATGAAGAGATAATTATCTTCATGCATTGTTAATGGAGTTCCTACTTATTGCCAAGGATCTGTCCAGTGCAGAGTGGGTTTGAGTATTGAAGTCTCTAATAGAGCAGGCAAAACAGGTCTATGAACTGGCACATATGTCATAAAGTAATAGAAATAAAGTTACTGGATTTTGAAGCTAAGCAAATAACTTCTATTGGGAAGAATTAAAAAAAGACAGTTTTAGTTGGTATTTAAAGAAGCATTCTGGAGGTCCTCGGTCCTGTGGAGTTTTGATGCTCCAGCAGAGGGGGGATGCTGGAGGAGTGGGGCTGGGTAGGGCAAAGGGGAGGGAAGATACAGAGGTTGTAGAAGGAGGCTTGTAGAGGGGTAACCGGGAAGTGGAATATCATTTGAGATGTAAATGAGTGCAATGATTAATAATAAATAAATAAATAAATAAATAAATAAATATTCTGTAACAAAATAGAAATAATTTTTAAGTAGCTGTTGTATACGTAGTATAGTCGTAAAGGGAAAGCAAAAGGACAAGATGAGAGATTGTGTCCCTTTACTGGAGGATGAGAAGGGAGCAGTAAAGACACAACTCTTGCGTGGCATGCATTTTGTATCCTGTTTACACTTCATGAAATCACAAGGCAAAATGTACAACTATTGGAGTTATATAACTCCATATTGTATTGCTTACAACTCCAGTGTGATGTGTGTGAATCACAGTCAAAGAACCCTCTCTTTCCCTTTTGGTTTTAGAAGCAGTGTCTCATGTGTTCCAGGATGGGTTCAAGCATGCAATCAAGAATTGAACACCATGTATAAACGTATAGCTGGAGCTTTTATAGTTCTAAGAATAAATGAAAATTGATGTTCCACATTAAAATTTTCTGAAGTTTAGGATTAGTTAACTCCTGGAATCCATACAGTAAAAAGAAGGGGAGGATGGAAGCATAATGAGAACAAAGCAAAACCAATGGAGATAAAAGATACTTTTAAGATATCATGTGTATATTTAAAAAAGAAAGTTGGCTGAGTATGTAATAGCACAGACTGTAGTTAACAATCTCTCTTACTATGACCTATCATAAATAATTTAATTTCCTGAGCCTCAATTTTTATATTTATGTAAGGTAAATGCTCTGAGACATATCTTAAAATCATAATCTTATTTAAGTTACTTAGAGATTACATTGCACCAAATTCAAAATAGACACAAAATAAGGCATCAAAATATGTTGCTGTTGTCATTGTGATTGTGTCTTGTTGCACTTTTATATATATATAAAACCTCATTCTACATAATGATAGAGAATAATCATAAATAATTTCCTTTGCAAACATTTAGAGTTGATGAATGTTGCAGGGCAGTTTGCATATTTTATTTTCTGAAGACTTCTGTGAGTAATATAAATAGTCAATTAGCATGCTTGTTTTAAAGTAAATTTATGGTCTTGGTGTCTGTTTTGTCTACCCTAAATGTTTTTATTTTTTATTATTTTTTAATTTTATACAGAACTGTGATCTGAAACCAAGCTTTCATAATCTGGGAATGCTTCATAGGTTTCTGTTTGTGTAACAAGTCAATGGTTTGAAGACTGTTTTATGACCTAGAGCATCAGAGCATCAGGAAGAAGACAAACTATATATATATATATATATATATATATATATATATATATATATATCCTTTTAAAGCAGTACTGTCTTCTGTTTTCCTTGCCAGATGACAGTATGAAGTAACTTAGGTAAGAGGTTTCTGAATTGAAAATGACTTCCTTTGAATAAAATGGAACTTTTATGCTTGAGAAATCTCATTGAGGACAAAGAATGGTTAGAAAATGTCTTAACATCTTCAGCAAATACTGCTGGTTAAACTGGCTTCATGCATAAGAACAGAAATAGATCTACAGCTATCATCCTGCACAAAACTCAGCCACAAAATGGATCGAAGATATCAACAAAAGTTTAGATACATGTAACATGATAGAAGAGAAAATGGAGAATAGTATTGGACACAGGAAAAAGACTTTATGAACAGAATAGCATTACACAGGCACTAAGATCTCCAATTAATAAATGGACCACATGAATTTGAAAAGCTTACAAACAACAAAGAGCATCATCATTTGGTCAAAGTGGCAAAATATAGATTGGGACAAGGTCTGCAGCATCAGGAACATATAAGTGAGATCCCTTTCCTCTACCCATTTCCCTGTCAACTGAGTCCTCTTGGGCATAGCTAGCTGTACATAGAAGCTTGCTGTCCCCCTGATCTCAATTATACAGCCATCTCTCTTCATTCTCATCAGTTCTTCATTCGGTTCACCAGGAACATACAGGTTAGATTTCTTATCCCAATCCCAAATCCCCTCTGTGTCCCCAAGGGTACAACTAACTGCTTGGGAACACTAATTGCCTACAGAGTTCCATGGCACCTTCTGAGCACAGTTATCCTACTAAACCAAACCCTGGATATCCCAACCTGACCAAAGCACAAGAAAATGACTTTAAATCCAGTAGTCATCTTAAGGAAATTAAAGAAAATACAATCAACCAGACAAAGGCTTGTCTAAAACACCAAATAACCCAAATAAAAAAATGGGGTACAGAGCTAAACAGAGAATTCTCAACCTAAGAATCATAAGTGGAGGAGAAACACTTAAAGAAATATTCAACATCCTTAGTCATCAGGTAAATGCAAATCAAGATGACCCCGAGATTCCATCTTACACCAATCAGAATGACTAGGATGTAAAGAAAAAAGAACACTCTTTCATTGCTGTTGGGATTGCAAACTGGTAAAACCACTCTGGAAATCAGTCTGGGACTTCCTCACAAAATTGGGAATATTTCTACCTGAAGACTCAGCAGTACCACTTCTGGGAATATGAGCAAAAGATGCTTCACCATGCCACAAGAACATGTACTCACTAAGTTCATACATTCCATATGTTTTCCCCTTTTCTAGGTATCCCATTTGGAAATCCCCTATCCCCTCTCCCTCCCTCTGCCTCTATGATGGTATTCTCCCACCCACCTACCCCCACCTCCTCTCTCCTTCCTTCCATGGTATTCCCTTATACTGGGGCATCTAACACCCTCAGGCCCAAGGACCTCTTCTCCCCCTGATGGCCAAGAAGGCCCTCCTGTGCCACATATGTGGCCAGCACCATGGGTCCCAACATGTGTATTCTTTGGTTGGTGGTCCAGTCTCTGGGAGCACCAGGGAGTCTGGCCAGTTGACACTGTTGCTCCCTCCATGGGGCTGCAAATCCCCTCAGCTCCTTCAGTCCCTTCTCCAACTCTTCCATCTGGGACCTCTTGCTCAGCCAAAATGTTGCTGTGAATTGAATCTTGGGTAATCCGAACTTTTGGGCTAATATCCACTTATCAGTGAGTACATACCATATTTGTTGTTTTGTGACTGAGTTACCTCACTCAGGATGTTATTTTCAAGTTCCATCCATTTGCCTGCAAATTTTATGAAGTCATTGTTTTTAATAGTTGAATAGCTGAGTAGTATTCATTGTGTAAATGTACCACATTTTCTTTATCCATTTCTCTGTTGAGGGGTATCTGGGTTGTTTCCAGCTTCTGGTTATTATAAATATGGCTTCTATGAACATAGTAGAGCTCATAGATGAGCATGTTAGCTCATCTTCTGGGTATATGCCCAGGAGTTGTATAGCTGGGTCCTCAGGTAGTATTATGTCCATTTTTCTGAGGGTCTGCCAAACTGATTTCCAGAGTGGTTGTACCAGCCTGCATTCTCACCATCAATGGTAGAGTCCTCCTCTTTCTCCACATGTTTGCCAGCATCTGCTGTCACCTGAGTTTTTGATCTTAGCCATTCTGGATCAGATAAACCATCTAAACAGTCCCATACACCTGAAAGAAATAGAAGTAATCAGTAAAAGTCTCCCAATTAAAAAAAAAAAAAAAGCCCAGGACCAGATGGGTTCAGTGCAGAATTCCATTAGACCTTCATAGAAAACCTAATCCCAATACTCTACAATCTATTCCACAAAATAGAAACAGAAGGAACACTACCCAATTCATTCTATGAGGCCACAGTTACACTGATACCAAAGCCTTACAAAGACCCAACAAAGGAAGAAAACTTCAGACCAATTTCCCTTATGAATATCGATTCAAAAATACTTAATAAAATTCTCACAAACCAAATTCAAGAACACATCAAAACAGTCATTCATCATAATCAAGTAGGCTTCATCCCATGGATACAGAGATGTTTCAATACCCAGAAATCCATCAAAGTAATCCACTACATAAACAAACTCAATGAAAAAACAACAACAACAACAACAACAAAAACACATGATCATTTCATTAGATGCTGAACAAGCACTTGACAATATTCAACATTCATTCATGATAAAAGTCTTATGAAGATCAGGAATTCAAAGTCCATTCCTAAACATAGTAAAAGCAAAATACAATAAACCAGTAGCCAACATCAAACTAAATGGAGAGAAAATTAAAGCATTCCCACTAAAATCAAGGACTAGAAAAGGCTGTCAACTTTCTCCCTATCTATTCAATATAGTACTTGAAGTTCTAGCTAGAACAATTATACAACAAAAGGAGGTCAAAAGGATACATATTGGAAAGGAAGAAATTAAAATATCACTATTTGCAGATGATATGATCATATACTTAAGTGACCCCCAAAAAAACTCCACTAGAGAACTGTTATAGCTGATAAACAACTTCAGCAAAGTTGCCAGATATAAAATTAACTCAAACAGATCAGTAGCCTTCCTAAACTTGAAAGATAAACAGGCTGAAAAAGAAATTAGCAAATGCCACCCTTCATAATATTCACCAACAATATAGAGTATCTTGGTGTGACTCTAACAAAACAAGTTAAAGATCTGTATGACAAGATTCAGGGATGGTTCAATACCAGGAAATTCATCAATGTAATTCACTACATAAACAAACTCAAAGAAAAAAAAACATGGTCATTTCATTAGATGCTGAAAAAACATTTGACAAAATTCAACATCCCTTCATCATAAAAGTCTTGGAAAGATCAGCAGCCTTATTTATAATAGCCAGAATCTGGAAGCAACCTAGATGTTCCTCAACCAAAGAATGGATAGAAAAAATCTGGTTAATTTACACAATGGAATATTATTAAGCTATTTAAAAAAATGAGGACCTCATAAAGTTTTCAAGCAAATGGGTGAAACTAGACAATATCATCCCAAGAAAAGTAACCAAAACCCAAAGAATATGCATTCTATATACTCACTAATAAGTGGATATTGGCCCCAAGGTATAAAATATCCACGATATAACTTGTAGATCATAAGAAGTTTAATAAGTAGGAAGGCCCAAGTGAGAATGCTTTAATCCCAATTAGAAGGGGGAGATATAGGGAGGAATGAATCCGGGTGGAAGAGGGTATAGGGAGGAAAAAAGGTGGGCAGGATCAGGAATGTAGTGTAGAACAGAAGAGAAGCCTAGAGGTACAAAAGAATGAATGGAAATATGCAGATTCTGGGGCTATGGGGAGACCCTCTAGAATGTCCTAGAGAACTGGAATGTGAAAGACTCCCAGGTCTCAGTGGGAGTGACCTTAGCCAAATTGCCCAACAGTGGGCAGAGTCTACCTGAAGAGACCAGCTCCAGTATATACACAGGGCCTAAAAGAGAAGGACAGAGATATCAACTTACTACCAAAATTCTGACCCAGAATTATTCCTGTCTAAAAGAAATGCAGAGACAAAAATTGAGCAGAGACTGAAGGAAATGCTGTCAGGTGACCAGCCCAACTTGGGATCCATCTCATAGGTGGGTACCAAAGGCTGACACTACTATTGATGCTATGTTGTTTTTACAGACAGGAGCCTAGCATTGCTGTCCTCAAAGAGGCTTTACCAATAGCTGATTGAGACAAATGCAGATACTTACAGCCAACCATTGGATTGAGGTTGGGAACCCCTATGAAAGAGTTAGGGGAAGGACTGAAGAAGCTGAAAGGGATAGTAGCCCCATAGGAAGTACCACAGTATCAAGTAACCTGGACCTCAGGGAGCTCCCAGAGCCTAAGCCACCACCCAAAGAGGTTGGCCTCTGGCCCCTAGCACATGTGTAGCAGAGGACTGCCTTGTAAGGCCTCAGTGGGACAGGATGTGCATAACGCTGTAGAGACTAGAGGCCCCAGGAGATGGAGATGCCCGGGGATAGCATCTCAGAGGCAAAGGAGAGGGGAAATGGGATGAAGAACTGTGTGTGGGGAGAATCAGAAAGGATACAATGTCTGGAATGTAAATAAATATTTTTTAAGCATCAAGAGAAAAAAGAGGAAATAAATAAATCCCTTAAAGAAATACAGAAAACACAACTAAACAGGTGAAATAAAAACAAACAAACATAAAAAACAAAACAAAACAAACAAACAAAAAACAAAAACCATTGTTTAAGACCTGAAAATAGAAATAGGAGCAATATATATATATATATATGCATATATATATATATATATATATATATATATATATACATATATATATATATATACACACACACACTCACACACACACACACATACTGAAGGAATCCTGGATATAGATCACCTAGACAAGAGACCAGGAACACCAGAAATCAACATAACCAACAGAGAATACAAGGGATGGAAGAGAGAGTCTCAGGCATGGAAGATACAATAGAAGAAAGTGATATGTCAGTCAAAGAAGATGTTAAATCTAAAAAATTTCTGACACAAAATATTGTGCAAATCTGGGATACTATGAAAAGACCTAACATAAGAATCATAAGAATAGAAGATCTTAAAGTATCCCAACTCCAAGGACCAAAAAATACTTTCATTAAAATCATAGAAGAAAAATTCCCCAACCTACTGAAAGACATGCATATAAAGATTAAAAAGTATATAAAACATGTATTAGATATGACCAGAAATGAAACTCTTCCAGCTACATAATAATCATACACTAAATAAAGAATATTAAATGCTGCTAGTGAAAATGGCCAAATAACACACATTGGCTGACCTATCAGATTTATACCTGACTTCTCAACAGAGACTCTAAATCCTAGAAGGGTCTGAACAAATGTTGTATAACCTACAAATAAAAAAAAAAAGGAAAAAACAAAAAACAAAATACATAGATGACAATCTAGACTATTATACCCAGTACCTACCCCCTTTTAAGTGTTTTGAGAAACATTTAATGATTTTCTTTGGTGTGATGGCATGTGTAATATAAATTCCACATATGTGTTTGGATCTAAAACTGCACTGAAGTTGTTGATCAGCATAGTAAGTGCTAGAAAAGACACTTCAGATTTCTTATATATTCCATTATAAATTATTTTTGGTAGTTGCTTGTTTAGAAAATTCTTTATCTTTTATAAAATTTATATTTATTATTTATTCACAATTCTATGTCCACAGAAAACACTAGAAAGAAAATTCCAACCTAAGAAGGATAACTATATGCAAGAAAACACAAGAAATAAGTAATTCCATACCAGCAAAACCAAGGAAAACACACACACACACACACACACACACACACACACACACACAATCAAAATTAACAATCATTTGTCACTTGTATCTCTCAACCTCAATGGACTGAATTTCCCAATAAAAAGACACAGAGTAACAAGAACAAATGTGAAAATAGGATCCATCATTCTGGTGCATTCAAGAAATACATCTCAGCAACAAAGATAGGGCTGGAAAAAGTTTTCTAATCAAACTGATCTAAGAAACAGGCAGTAATAGCCAATCCAATATCTAATAGAATAGAATTTCAAACAAAATTAATCAAAACAGATGGTCAAAAGAAAATATCCATCAGGATGACATCTCAATTTTGAACATTCATGCCCTTAATGTAATGATAGCCACATTTGTTAAAGAAACATTACTAAATTTTCTTTTGCTTGTGTAATTTCTTTAATTTGTTTAAATTACTAAATTTTACACAAATAGAACCACATACATTAATAGTTCAGTACCCCACACTCACCAATGGATAGCTCATCAAAACAGAAAGTAAACATAGAAATAATGAAACTAACAGAGGTTATGAATCAAATGTACTTAACAAATATCTATAGGGCATTTTACCCAAACAAAATAACATATACCTTCTTCTCATCACCCCATGATCATCTCAAAAATTGACTGTATTGACATCTGACAGAGGGATAATATCCAAAATTTATAAAGAACTCAAGAAGTTAGAGAACCCAAATAACTCAATTAAAAAAGGGGGTGCAGAGCTAAACAAATATTAATCAAAAGAGGAAACTCAAATGGTTAAGAAGCACTCAAAGAAATATTGAACATACTTAGTCATCAGGGAAAAGCAAATCCAAAGGTCTCAGCATGATTAAGATAAAATACTCAAGTACATATAGTTGAGGAAGTAGGACAAGGAGAACACTTCTCTATTGCTTATAGGGATGCAAACATAAATCCACTATGGAAATTAATTTGGTGGTTTTTTTGAAAATTGGGAATATTTCTTCCTGAGGACACAGCTACCCCACTCCTGGGCATATACCTTAAATACACTTCATTATGCCACATTTGCCCAACTATGTTCACAGCAGTTTTATTCATGAGACAGAAATGGGAAACAGTGTAGATGTCTCTCAACTGAAAAATAGATAAAGAATATGTGGTAAATTTATACTTTTCAGCTATTAAAAACAAAGAAATTATGAAATTTCTAGACAAATGGATGGAACTAGAAAATATTATCCCGTGTGAGTTAACCTATACCAAAAAGGACACATTGGTACGTACTCATTTATAAGTGGGCATTAGGTATAAAGTGCAAAATATCTGTACTTCAATCCAAAGACCCAAAGAGACTGGGTAATAAGGAGGGCCCAAGGGAGGAGGTGTGAATCTCACTCAGAAGAGGAAACAAAGGAGTTATCTGAGGTAGATGGAGAGAGAGAGAGAACTAGACAGGAGATGTGGTAAGGAAGGGATCAGGGATGGTGAGCAGATGTAGGGAGAGGAGAGGAAGGAGAGGGTTGGGAGTGATAACTAAAATTAGTCTCTGGCACTAGCTGGAGACCTGGGATAGGGAAGGCTCTGAGTAGCTTATGCAGGTGATCCTTACTAAGAGTCCTCCAAGTTGGGGATATGGAGACTGAAGTGGCCACCTGTGTAGCTAGGAGTAACTTCCAGTGGAAGTAATAGGACATTAACCCATCCACAACACCTTTAACCCAAAATTGGTCCTACCTACAATGTACACAGGCCTAAAGAAGGAAAAGAGATTGATAAAATGGCCAACCAATGATTGCTCCACCTTGAGACTCATCCCATGTGAGAAAGACAACCCATGACACTATTAATAATATTCAGCTATGCTTGCAAACCATATTAATGTCTACTGCAAGGCTTCCTCCAGAAGTGGATAGAAACAGCTACAGAGACTACAGCTAAACAACAAGGAGAGCCCAGGGAGTCTTGTGGAAGAGAGTGTGATACAAGGTGATAAAAGTTACGGAGCATGAAGGATCAAAGACACCACAAGAAGACCTACAGAGTCAACTAACCTGGATTCATTTGGGATCAGCAGGACTGAACTTCCAATCAAGAGCATTCAGGGACTGGACCTAGATCTGTTACACATTTGTAGCAGCTGTGCAGCTTAGTCTTCATGTGGAACCCCTAATAATTGGAAGCCTGGCTGACTCTAACTTTCTTTTCTGCCATTGAAGCTCCTTTCCCTAACTCTACCACCTGGTTGTGTCTTAGTGGGAGAGGATTTTCTTAGTCCTGTTGGGAGTAGATGTCTCAAGCTAGGGTGGTACCCAAGGGGGGCTAAGGGAAGGACTGGCAGAGAAGTAGGAGGAGTGGCAGCAAAAGGGATATAATGTTGTGGATTGCCTTGGTGCTGTTCGTATTTTGATGTTAATCTCCCCCCCCCATACACCATAAGGAGCAGATCAGCTACTCAGGTGATTCTATATGAACCCTGCTCCCATTTAATTAGTCAAATAAAGGATAGAGCATGTGATTGAGCAGTGGAAGGAAAAGATGGAGCTGGAAGTTTTAGGGAAAGGAGAGGAAGGAGAAAGGGGATACCAGGACAGAGGTTGTCTAGATTGGGCAGATATACCACTACACTACTCTGTTCCCTAGCTATAAGATCCCTTGCTACTTTCGTCCCCTCTAGACCACATGATTCTGCTCCATCTTCCACCTCCTCTTCAGCCATCTTCTCTTTCTGTTGAGAATTCTGGTGTAATTCTGATATTTCTGCCTTTATAAGTTCTTTGACATTTTTCCCTTACTGCTTTTAATATTCTTTCTTTGTTCTGTGCATTTGGTGTTTTGGTTATTATGTGATGAGAAGAATTTCTTTTCTGGTTCAATCTATTTCTTTCTTTCTATAATCTTTCTATAATCTTTCTTTAGGTTAGGGAAATTTTCTCCTATAATTTTGTTGAAGATATTTACTAACCCTTTAAGTTGGGAATCTTTGCTCTCTCCTATACCTATTATCCTTAGGTTTTGTCTTCTTATTGTGTCCTGGATTTCCTGCATATTTTAGGTTAGGGGTTTTTGCATTTTGCATATTCATTGACTGTTGTGTCATTGTTTTTCTGTGGTATTTTCTACACCTGCAATTTATTGTCTCTTCTATCTCTTGTATTGTGTTGGTGATGCTTGCATCTATGACTCCCATTCTCTTTCCTAGGTTTTCTATCTCCAGGGTTGTCTCCCTTTGTGATTTCTTTATTGTTTCTATTTCCATTTTAAGATCCTGGATGTTTTGTTCAATTCCTTCACCTGTTTGTTTGTGTTTTCCTGTATTTCTTTAAGGGGTTTATGTGTTTCCTCTTTAAGGGCCTCTATCTATTTACCTATATTCTCCTGTTTTACTTTAAAGGGGTTATTTATGTCCTCCTTAAAGTCCTCTATCATCATAATGAAAAGTGATTTTATATCCGAGTTTTGCTTTTCTAGTGTGTTGAGTGTCCAGAGATTACTGTGGTGGGAGAACTGGGTTCTGATGATGCCAAGTAACCTTGGTTTATGTTGCTCAGTTTCTTGCACTTGCCTCTTGCCATCTGGTTATCTCTGGTTTTAGCTGGTGTTGGTAAACTTGACTGGAGCATTTACCTCCTGTGAGCCTTTGAACCTGTGATCTTAGGTGTGTCAGTACTCCTGAGAGACCATCTCTCTCCTAACACTAATAGGGTGCAGAGAGTTGTGATCTAAGGTATGTCAGTACTTCTGGGAGACCAGTTCTCTTTGAGCGCACTGGTGTACTGAGAGCTGTGGAAGAGTTATCTCCAGGATGCAGATGGAAACTGAAAGGATCCTATCCCATACTGCTCTGTGTTTCCTGTGTCCTATGGGCATCTGGCTGGTTCCTCTTTGGCCAGCTATGGGAGGAATAGTGGTGGTCTCACCAGTGATCTTGGGTGCTATAGCACTCATGGAAAACAAGCTCTGTCTTCGGTACAGAGAGCTGTGGCACAGGGTTATCTCAAGGGCTATGTTCTAAGCACACATTGCACCTCACACAATAATAGTGGGAGACTTCAACACCCCACTAGCTGGAGTAGACATTCTAATATCCAACAAATTAGTTTTTCAACCAAAAGTTTTCAAAAAGGTTGGGAAAGTACACTAAATACTCATCAAAGAAAAAAAATCTACCAAGAAGAACTCTCAATTCTGAACATCTGTGCTCCAAATGTAAGGGCACCCACATTTGTGAAAGAAGCATTACTGAAACTCAAAGCACATATTGATCCTCACACAATAACAGGAGGAGATTTCAACACCCCACTCTCACCAATGGACAGATCGTGGAAACAGAAACTAAACAGAACATAGTGAAACTAAAAGAAGTTATGAATTAAATGGATTTAACAGATATCTACAGAACATGTCACATAAAAAACAAAAGAATATACTTTCTTTTCAATACATCATGGTACCTTCTCAAAAATCGAACATATAATGGACACAAAACAAACCTCAAAAGATACAAGGACATTGAATTGATCCCATGTATTCTATCAGACTATCATGGACTAAGGCTTGTTTTAAATAACAGCAAAAATATCAGAAAACCCACATACACATGGAAACTGAACAACTATCTATTCAATGATAACTTGGTCAGGGAAGAAATAAAGAAAGAAATAAAATATATTTTAGAATTCAATGAAAATGAAAGCACAACACATTAAACCTTATGACACAATGAAAGCAGTGCCAAGAGGAAAACTGATAGCCATGAGTGCCTCCATAAAGAAATAGGAGAGATCATATACTAGCAGCTTAAAAGATCTTCTGAAAGCCCTAGCACTGAAAGAAACAAACACACTGAAGAGGAGTAGGTGGCAGAAAATCATCAAACAAAGGGATGAAGTCAACTAAGTACAAACAAAGAAAACTTTACAAAGAATCAAGAAAACTAGGATCTGGTTCATTGAGAAAATCAGCAAGATAGATAAACCCTTAGGCAGACTAATTAGGGGGCACAGAGACAGTATCCAAATTAATAAAATTAGGAATAAAAAGGAAGACATAACAACAGAAAATGAGGAAATTCAGTTATCATCAGATATGACTACAAAAGTCTAAACTCAACAAAACTGGAAAATGTGGATGTAATGGATCATTTTCTACACAGGTACCAGGTACCACATTAAATCAAGATCAGATAAACCATCTAAACTGTCCCCTGGGCATATACCTAAAAGTTGCTCCAACATATAATAAGGGCACATGATCCACTATGTTCATAACAGCCTTATTCATAATAGCCAGAAGCTGGAAAGAACCCAGATATCCTTCAACAGAGGAATGGATACAGAAAATGTAGTACATTTACACAATTGAATACTACAGTGGGTTTGAAAATTATGACTTCATGAAATTTGTAGGCAAGTGGATGGAACTAGAAAATATCCTGTGCGAAGTAACCTAGCTACAAAAGGACACATATGGTATATACTCACCTAAAAGTAGATATTAGGAAATAAACTCAGTATACCCATGATGCAACTCATAGACCTTATGAAGCTTAAGAAGGAAGACCAAAGTGTGGATGCTTCAGTCCTTCTTAGAAGGGAGAAGAAATACTTAAAGGAGAAAATATGTGGATAAAGTATGGAGCATAGACTGAAGGAAAGCCCATCTAGAGACTGCTCCACATGGGGATCTATCTTATATAGAGACACCAACCCAAGACATTACCGCAGATGCCAAGAAGTGCTTGCTGACAGGAGCCTTATATAGCTGTCTCTTGAGAGGCTCTGCAAGAATCAGACAAATTCTTGGGTCTCAAGACCCAAGGGAGGATGCTCTCAGCCAACAATTGGACTGAGCACAGGGACCCCAATAGAGGAGTGATGGAAAGGACTGGAGGAGCTGAAGGGGTTTGCAACCCCTTAAGAAGAACTACAGTATCACTAACTTTCCATCCTAGAGCTCCCAGGGACTAAACCACCAACCAAAGAGTACACATGAAGGGACCCATGGCTTCAGCTTCATATGTAGCAGAAGATGGCCTTATCTGGTATCAATGGGAGGAGAAGCCCTTGGTCCTGTGAATATTGTATGCCCCATTGTAGTGGAATGCCCTGACAGTGAGGTAGGAGTGGGTGGATGAATGGGGGAGCAGCCTCATATAAGTATGGGAAAGGGGGATGAAATAGGGGGTTTGCAGAAGGTATACTGGGAAAGGGAATGTCATTTGAAATATAAATAAATAAAACACTCAGTTTAAAATTAAAGAAGTGAAGACCATAAAAACCAGGAAGACCAGCAAAAACTATCAGAAACCAGCTAAGTGTTGCATGGTGGAATAATGAAGCATTGTCTTTCACTGTTTCTGGGGTTTAATTTGTATTCTTTCTAAACATTATTTGCCTTCTCCAGTATCTTTTTTCCAGTATCTTTTTTCAGCAGAACAAGGCAACTCTTATAAGGCAACTTCCAGAAAAACATCTCATAAAACAATTGAGTTGTTAAAGAAACAGAAATTTCCACTTCAGACAAGGTCATTGAAATAAATAATAGCTCATGCTGGTGAGGATGTGGAATAAAGGAACTTTGATCCATAGCTGGTGGATTCAAAGTTGTACATTCCTTTTGGAAATCAATTTGTCAGTTCACCATGAACATAAACATTGATCTACCTCCAGATCTAATTCTACCCCCTTTGAGCATATGCCCCCAAAATGCTTCATCCTACTACAGAGACCTTTGTTCAACAAATTTCAGTGCTTCTCAATTCAAAATACCCAGTTATTTGAAACAATTTAGATGTTTGTCAACTGATCACTAGATAAAGAAAATATGGTATATTTATATAACAGAAGCCAGCTGTTAAGAAAATATAAAACAAAAACAAAAACAAATAAATAAGAAATCATGACATTTGTAAGTAAATGGAAGAAGTAGAGAAAAATCATTCTGAATGTAAAAGTAATCAAGAACCTGAGAATAGGCAGTTCAGGGACCTAGGGAAAAAGCAAATTGTACTGTTCTACTGAAGGAACAAAGAATAAAATGACTTCTAATGATATTCTGCTATACTCATAGATCAGTTCCCTGCTCAGCCATCATCAGAGAACCTTTATTCTAAAATGAATGGACAAAATTTTGGGACCCACTGCCAGACAATAAGCAGAGAATGAGACCATGGAACATTCTCTCCTTGAAGCCTAAGGAACTCTGTGGAAATTGTGGATGTAAGAGTGTGAAAGCCAGAGTAGATGAAGGACACAAAAGACCCTAGATCTATACCCAACAAGACTGCCTTACGTATAAATTTACAAAGACTATAATAGCCTGCACACAGCATTCACTGGTTTGTACCAGATAAGGTTCTAGAGATGAGATAAAAGATGGACATATACTCCAATCCCTATCCCAGAACTATCTCTAATTACTATCCACTTGAAAATATGAAAATTGATATTTCTCCAAGGGAGTTTCACTGGAGAATCAAAACTACTCTTAAGAGTAGGCCCCAATGCTTATCAGTAAATGCACAATACGAAACACCATTAATGTCATCTTCAGTGGTCCTCTTTCTCACAATGTTGTGTTAGGGCTTTCTCTCTGTCTGCTCAATCCATTGTACATATTATGGCTTCAGTTTTGAGGTTTTATGGGGTTCCTGTTTATGCAGAGACATATATTTCTGCATTTATATGTTTCCTTTTCTTTGGCATTTTTCCTTAGTTTTATTTGTTATTTGGTCTTATTCTGATTGTTTTAATTTTGCTTTATTTTATGTTATTTTTAACATTTTCCTTTAGATATCTTCTTGTTTTCTAAAGAGAGACAGAACATGGTTAGCTCTGGGTGGGAGGAGATTTGGGAAGGAAATTGGAGGAGTATATACTATATGAGAAAAACCTCTACTCAATAAAAAAGAAAGAGAAAAAAGACAAAATCTTAAATTTAAATGCATTTTTACTTTTGTAATATACTGTTGTGTATATGTGTTTGTATTAGGTTTGCACAAACACATTTGTATGTATATACATAGAATTGATTTTTATGCAATTGTTTTTAAAAATTTAATTTGACTATAACTCCAAATCATTTTTTTTGCTTTATTACTGAATATTAAATTTCCTGATTTTTAAGAGAACTCAAAAAATACACCTGATTAAAATACAATACAAGCAGGGCAATCAGAAACCTGAGAGAGTTAAGAAACAGAAGCATATATTGTAAAAAATAGAGGAAGAAATATTTTGCTCAGAAGTAAGCCACAGGCCAATTATGATGTTAGAAATTGCAAAGATATTTTATTTACAAAGAATAACTAAAGAAAAAAGTTGTATTGAACATATAGTTTTAAATAATAAGAGTCAGAACAACAAAGACAAAAATAATAACAAGCCTTTGGTTTTTCCTCAGCATTGATTTTATGTTCTCTCTGAACAATAACAAACAATATACAACAAAACCATTCTATTTCCTTACTAAGAGGATAAACTCCTTTTTCTGTTGTAGTTTTATTTATTTTGTGTTTGTCATTTGAGAAAAGATCTCACTTTGTTATCCAGGGTGGCTTGGAACTAACTTATATACTCATGATTTATTCCCGTCAGGCTTCCTAGTGCTCGGATTATAGGTGTGACGCACAAAGTCCAGTCAAGGGATCAACTCTTCAAATGTAAACACATTTTATTTCTACAAAATTCCTCTATAGAATGTTTTAGAAAGATCAAGACTCTTACCCACAGAGCTAGAGACATGGGATCAATGTTGAAAACCTACTGCTCTTGCTGATGATCCCAGTTCAGTTTCCATTACCCATACCTTGTAAGTAGCTATAACTCCAGAGGTTCCAATGACCTTGCTGGCCTCCATGGACCCTTCTCACATGCACAATAGACATAGGTACTTAGAATTAAAAATAAAAAGGAAATGGAAAATGACTTCTATGAATGATAGAAATCAAGTGTAGGTTTATGTTTTTTCTTTTTTCTTTTAAAGAAAGACTTTGTTTCATGTTCTCTGTTATGATTGACTTGTTTTCATGTGACTGTACTTACAAAGAACATATGAAGATATGATCAAAGGGAATTCATACCACCTGTCAGTTTATCCCATACACAGGCTGTTTTACTTGTAGAATCTTCCTCCCTGATTTGCAAGACTCCTGAATAATGATGCTGCCATGTGCAAAGAATCTAAATATACATGCCACAGTTAAAACAGAGCTGAAAGAATATGGTAACCATCATACATCAGGTTTGATGTAGGTATTAAAATATGGAAGGACACCATTATTGTAAGGAATTAAGTATGCTACATTAGCTAGTCTGTCTAAAAAGGTTTAATTCAATACTGGTTTCAAAACCATCAGTTTTAAAGTATTGATTTCATTTCACACTGTTTACTACTGTTATCTTATTCTTCATGGCTTATACTTTGTATCTTTCCTAGAAGTAGCATCTTGGGGGATATCAGGCTTGTTTTTTGTCCTAACTTACTCCAGTATAATGTAGACTATCACTTCCTTATGACATGTAAGTGAGTACTTAAAAATTAAAAATCATTTGCATTTTTTTTGAAAAAAAAAAGTGAAAACTATGACACGGGAAGCTCCAGTAATTTTTTTCCTTTTATTGGATTTTTAAAAATTTATATTTCAAATATTATCCCCTTTCTAGGTCTCCCCTCCAAAAACCACCTATCCCATCCCCCCAACCCCTGCATCTTTGAGGATGCTCCCCTACCTACCCATCCTCTCCTTGACTTTCCCCTACACTGGGGCATCAAAGCCCCACAAGATCAAGGGCCTCTCCTCCCACTGATGTCCAACAAGGTCATCCTCTGCCACATATGCAACTGGGGACATGGGACTCTCCATGTGTACTTTTTGGTTGGTGGTCCAGTCTCCAGGAGCTCCAGGGAGTCTGGCCTGTTGACAATGTTGCTCCCCCCACAGGGCTGCAACCCCCCCAGCTCCTTCAGTCCCTTCTCCAACTCATTCATGAGGGATACTGCACTCAGTACAATGGTAGGCTGTGAGCATCCTCCTCTGTATTTGTCAGGCTATGGCAGAGCCTCTCAAGAGACATCCATATAAGGTTCCAGTCAGCAAGTACTTCCTGGTATCCTCAACAGCATCCAGGTTTGGTGACTGTATATGGGATGGATTCCAGGTGATGCAGTCTCTGGATGGCCTTTCCTTCAGTCTCTGCTCCACACATTGTCTCCACATTTCCTCCTATGAGTATTTCCCCCATTCTAAGAAGCACTGAAACATCCACACTTTGGTCTTCCTTCTTCTTGAGCTTCGCATGGTCTATGAATTGTTATCTTGGGTGTTCTGAGCTTTTGGGCTAATATCCACTTATCAGTAAGTGCATACCATGTGTGTTCTTTTGTGACTGGGTTACCTCACTCAAGATGATATTTTCAAGTTCCATCCATTTGCCTAAAATTTCATGAAGTCATTTTTTTTTTTAATTGCTGAGTGCTATTCCATTATGTAAATGTATCACATTTTCTGTATCTATTCCTCTGTTGAGGGATATCTGGGTTGTTTCCAGCTTCTGGCTATTATAAATATGGAAGTTATGAATATAGTGGAGCATGTGTCCTTGTTATATGTTGGAGCATATTTTGGCTATATGCCCAATAGTGGTATAACTGAGCTGACTTACTCATTAGTAAATGTATTGAGTTGAAGATTTCCAGAAAACTAAACATTATATATTTGAAAACTATCATTTTTAATCCAAATTAATCTAAGATTTATTGACATATATTTCTTTTATTGTAGTATACTTTCTTACTGGTTCTTTGACAAATAGACTATTAAGCTTGGACATGCTTATTTCATATGTGGTTATAAAATTTACTCTCTCTCTCTCTCTCTCTCTCTCTATATATATATATATATATATATATATACATACTAGGAGAGTTCAACAAATACTATCTATATTTGAATAAGGAACATTAGATGTAAAAATTCTCCTTTACGTATAATAGAATTACATCATGATAATGTATCATTAACTGAAATAACATAAGGTGAAAATTCAGTTAATAGACTAACTCCCCAAGAATCATAACAATACATATTATCTGTTGAATACTCCTGGAACTATGTTCCTGAATGAATTCTGAAGCTTGTTAATGCTTTCTAACATCATAGAAATTGTACTGAACTATGAGAGAAATTAAATTTAAAATTTCCAAGTATATCCTTTACTGAATGTGTACTATTTTTTTACACATTGTCAATGGAAAAATATCAGTTCTAATCACTACTTAATTAGCAGCATTTGTATCCATAGATAGTTATTATATCTATGGATACAAATAGATATTTGTATTCCAGAATATTATATATTCCAGAAGCTCAGATGCAAGCTGAACAGGTTTTATCAGGAGTATATAATATATAATATAACTTGCATAATATCTTTCTTATTTGGATGTCTGCTATTTTAAATACATGTTTATACCAATTTCCCATGTTTTGGGGAATTATAGTATTTTCTTTAAGTAAGTTATTGAACAACTAAATCAAGAAAGCGTTTTGATTAAAAAAAAAAAACAAACATCAACCTTGAAACTGAAATTTTTCTGTAAAATGAAGGACACCATTAAAAGGGCAAAACAATAGCCTACAGAATGAGTAAAGATTTTCACCAATCATACATCCAACAGAGGGCTGATGTCCAAAATATATAAAGAACTCAAGAAACTAGATATCAATAAACCAATTGTCCAAATTTAAAAATAGGGTATTGATCTAAACTAAGAATTCTCTACATAGCAATGGCTGAGAAGCACTTAAAGAAATGTCTAACATTCTGAGTCATCAGGTAAAAGCAAATCAAAATTACTCTGATATTCCGTTTTATACCTTTCAGAATGGTTAAGATCAAAACTTCAAGTGACAGCTCATTCTAGCAAGGGTATTAGAAGACTTTTCAATTGCTGCTCGGAGTACAACTTGTAAAACTACTTTGAACTTAATTTCATGGTCTCACAGAAATTTTTGAAAAATTATGCCTGAAGGACCAGTTATAGTACTCTTTCGCATATACCCAAAAGATGTTCTTCCATACCACAAGCACTCTTGCTCAACTATGTTCATAGCAGCTTTATTAGTCATTGCCAGAAACAGGAAACCACCTAGATGTCCCTCAACCAAAGAAGAGATTGTGGGTCTCCCTGTCCTCATGAATTATCAGTTTATAAGCTCTACAAGGGCACTGGGAAAAGAGATGGAGCATGGGGTTCCACAGCCCCGTTAGTTCATAAAGTGAATGACCACAGTGGGACCAGCTATCAGGAAGCAGATCAACTTTACGTGATTCAAGACTTATAATGTTTTGTGGGACTGAAGGTAGGTACATTTAGGATGGTCCAAGGTCATTGGCTGGGGTCTTAGGGTAGTTGAAATGCCTCATTAGCATGGGGAAGCATTTCAGGAAGCTCAGATGCAAACTGAACAGGTTTTATCAGGAGAAAGGAAATTGATCCTTTAATCTAACTTAAAGTACCTGACATTCCTCAGGTCGAGGTGTGTATGGGATTTTAGAATTCCCCAGAGAAGGTAAGAGAAGGAGAAGTCATGCTAATGAATGGAGTCTCCCATATTGCATGGAACCCAGAGGCTATTGGTCATGATATAATTCAACCATAATTAGCAGAGTTTTTCTGTAGCTATATTACAATCCACATACACAAAGAAGCTAAGTAACAAGGAGAGTTCAAGGTGGAAAACTTTGAATTTCACTGAGAAGGGGAATTAGAATTGATGTAGTGGGTGCTGAAGTGAAATGGGTGAGGGAGGGGTTGTGGACAGGAACAGGAGAGATCAAGTAGGGAAAGGAAAGAGGAAGCGAGTACTGGGAATGACAACTGGATTGGGGGGAGGCATCTCTGGGACTAGTTATTAACCTAGGATAAAGTCCAGGTATCTGTGAAGGTAATACTAGATAAGACTCTTAAGACTGGATGATGGGATATGGAACCTGAAATGGCCATTACCTGTGGCCTTGCCTCATTAGGCAAGGAGGGATTCAGACATTAACTCAGCCACAAAACCTTCAATTCATAATTTGTCCTGCCTAGAATATGTGCAGGGTTAAAGATGAGGCAGACATTTAGGGAATCATCAACCAATGAATTGTCCAGCTTGACATCAATTAAGAATCAATTAACCTGGGCTCATAATCACTCACACAGACTGACCAGCCAATTAGAGATCATGCATGAGATGAAACTCGGCCCTCTGTATTTATTTAACAGTTGTGTAGCTTGCAGTACTTCATGTGGTACTTCTAACAGCAGGTGGATGGACTATCTTTGACTGTGTTGTCTGTCTTTGAATCTCATACCCCTAAATGGACTAGATTGTCTAGGCTCAATAGAATAACAAGTGCCTAGCCATAATACAATTTGATATGTCAAGGCTGGTTGATATCCTTGGGAGACCTCCCATTTTCTGAGAAGAAAGGAAATCAGGGTATACAGAGAGGAGAGGGAAGAGGGGGATTGGGAGTACAGAAATGAGGGGAAGCTGAGATAAGGTTTTAAATTAATTAATTAATAATAGTAAATAACTAAAAGTAATTTAAAAAATCAATCTTGCACTCAGTAGAATTAGAGAAAATAAAACTCTAGAGATTTTTATTAACAACAACAACAACAGAAGCCATTTGTAGTCATTTTAAAACAATGATGCATTGGCTATATCCTAGTAGACATTTCTGACATTTTTTGACTATGGAAAGCTATGACATCAAAGGAATAAAAGCCTACACAATCAGTTAGCTAGCCAATAGCAAAGCAACACTATAACCTGGGGAAGACTGTCCGTGAGAAAGATCCTATGACTTACTAGTTTATGATACACATAAAACCTAGTGTCTTTCAAGTTTACTGTGTATACACATAGGCATTACAGTCCTTTATCCTCTGAGATCATACATTTCATTTGTTCTAATACATTAATTGTAGTGTTTTTAAATTTTATACTAATTTGAAGTTAATCTCATAGTCACAACATCTATGGAAGCTCTTTATGATAAAATCTAGTTATTTTTCATATGCATATTTCTTCCCATTAAACAACAAGAGACTCAGACCTTTGAAGTCACACAAAATCTCATTTGTATTCTACACAACAAACAATAAGTGAAAATCAGCTTTTCCTTACACTGGGTTCTCAACTTTCATCTGTTTTCTCTATTTTACATCAAAATCCTGAAGACCAATAAGTTTTTCAATCTCAGAAGGGACTGAGGTAGTGCAATCCATAAAAAGTTAAGTTTCATAGACACAATCTACAACATCTTTCAAATAATAGGTGCTTTCATCTGTTAATTTCAATATACATTCATAAAGATTCAAAAGTATAATTTTCAGTAAGAACTTTTGATTCTTAGGTTGCTCAGATTCATTAACACAGATATTTTATTAATGTACTCACAATCCTGAACGTAGATTCTGATCCTCCAGTTGCTTTTGTGTGCTTAACTAAATGGTTCTTTTTATTTTCTTTTTGTTATTGTTTTTGTTCCTTGTATTTTCTTCTTTTTCTCTCTCTTTCTTTCTTTCTTTCTTTCTTTCTTTCTTTCTTTCTTTCTTTGTTCATAACTGGTAAATAACACAGAATTTTAGATCCTTGTATTTTCTAATACAAATATCACACAAAATATCAAAATATGAGTTTTTCAAAGAAACTAATGTATGGATTAAAATGTTTTATGTGTTCTTTTTTTTAGATTCTTTGTGGTCATGTGAGTAAACATTTTTGGGTATGACAGAGCTCTGGAATGACACTGTTTTACTTCCTTCTCCAGAAGAATAAGGTAATTTTTTACTACTAAGATGTCTTTCTAAATGTATGTGGTAGTTTGGGGGATTCAATAAAGGTTACGAGATAATATTATGACAGAATATCTGAGTGCGAAGTTTTTATGGTTAAACATACTATTGAACCCAGACTATGATGTAAAATCAGACAAATGCAGTGCCCTGATAGAATACATTCTTACAGAATTTCTCAAAACCTTTTTCTGAGGAAGAGGGACAGGAAGAACATACATCTTGCCTATATTGTCCTGTCTCTTTTTATGTTCTGCCAGTCTCTTGTTAACAGAGCCCAAGAGCAACGTCTTGTGCTGAGTTGTAGTCTATTTTCAGTTTCCCATGACTATTAAATGGCCAAGAGAAGAGAGAAGCAAAATGCAAAGTAAATGTGGAGAATACTTTAACCCTATTTGTAATATGAAATAAGAAATTTTTGTATTTCAAGTAGCAATACAGTTATAAGAATCCTCTCAACTTGGATGTGCATTATTTGGTAATGATTTCATTGGATTGTAAGGACAATTATTAAAAGCTTGTCACTTAGTGTATACACATATAATTCACACTTTAATCATACTCACACTTAATAATGCATTCACCTCTGTTATGTTACTTACTTTAAACAGGGAAGATGAACTGATTGTTCATGTTTACATTTTCTGAACTCAGATGGAGCCAAGCAATATGATCAATCAAACACCAGGTAAAGTGCAAACACTTAGTCCATGGACACATTGCTCATCTTTGATCAGAATTGCATGTTTGCTCTATTACTGGACACTTTAGGGAGAGAGAAGAAAGGTTAACATGTTTGCAGATGAATTGTCAAGTGGCTTCTGAAACAAAGAAAAAGAAGAGAAAAGGACCCATCTGCAACCCTGGATCTTTTTTTGTAAATTTCTCTGAATTATCACCTAAAGTGTTTAACTGAAAGTACATGTTGAATACTTTGATTCTGTTAAATTGTCCATCTATCTACATAAAGATACACACACACACACACATACTTGCAACATATAGAAAAAAGCTAACTTAAAATTCATTATCAAATATTTTAATCAAAACTATTGTTTACCATTATTACAAAAAATTATTGGATATTTGAGTTGTATGATAGAAGTTGGATAATTCTGTAACTAAGAATCTGTATCATCTATGTAAATTTGTTGATGAAAATTTTATCAGATACATATCAATAAGATTATACATACAAACAATTACCACTTTGTTACAATTGTTTACAATGTCCTATA
This sequence comes from Rhynchomys soricoides, assembly GCA_019843965.1. Lineage (NCBI taxonomy): Eukaryota > Metazoa > Chordata > Mammalia > Rodentia > Muridae > Rhynchomys > Rhynchomys soricoides. The sequence goes on along the minus strand of JADRCH010000076.1, from coordinate 7,458,144 downwards.
TATACCAAACCAAATCTTACATTTTGGTAACCCAAGGGCTTAGGATTATGTGGTTTAGAAATATAGTAGATTATACCCTTTTATTGTATATGTTCATTCTGGATAGTCATACAATAATAAAACTGCTTAATGCACTATTCTTCTGGTAATACCCCATCGTTATGTGATCTATAACTTTACCGAGGAAAAAAAATCACCTAAGCCATGAGCATATAACACAATGCCTAAAAATGATCATTTAAGAATTATAAATCGAATACATTATCCACTTATTAATATTTTTTGTTCTTGTTGTAACAAGCTAAGCATAGTAGTCCCTCCTATAATCCCAACACCTGGGAGGCTAAGGGACAGGACTGCATGAGACTGATCTCAGTCTTGGCAACATTGTGAGTTCTAGGACAGCCTGAGTTACAGAACATAATCTTGTTTGGATTTTGTTACCATCTTCTTTAACTACAAATCCAAATTACCTTCATATCTCAATTTATTTCAAATTTCCTCCTGTTTGATTTTTGTACTCTTATTCTTCTTTCATGATTTTTTTTCTCTATTGAGGAGATGTATGGTTCATTCTGAACATCCAGTCATGTTTTCTTTAGATTATAAGTGACCTGAACATACTAGCATATTAACAATATTTACTTAAAAGTCTATATCACTAATTGGCTCAATATCTTCATAATTTATAATGCACATGTACTTAGATACATATCTGTATTGAAACACATATGTTTTATATATATACATATTAGATCCAATGGGATTGGAAAATGGGTTATCACAAAAATGAGATTGAGAAAATTTCACAGATTGTCCCAGCTTAGATGAATTTAGTAAATCAGAGTGCTTCCAGTCAGGGACAAAAGGTAGTTTTGAGGCAAGAAGAAAGCAAAAAATAAGAGTAAGCAATAGTCAGGAAAATACAAAGAAGTAGGTTGCAATAATTAAGTATAAATTTCTACTGAGGAATTTATTCATCAGTCTATCCTTTCATGCATGACTTGTTCAACTAATGAATCATGCTCAATTGGATTTGACATTATTCCTGAATATTTTGATATTTAATTCAATATGCTATTATTCAATATGAATTATTAAATAAGCTAGTGGTCATTCACAAAAGAAGCACAGTGTGTTGGATTAAGATAACAGAAAAGACAAGGTCAATGATTTTTTCAGAGAAGATAAGCTCCAGATAATGATGAGAGCAGCTTCAGCAACATTGGGTAAAGGAGCTGAAGAAATATCATGAATTCAAAGTTAATGCTATGAATTCCGAGGCAGTAGGGAGATTCAAGCTTTAAAAATAATCAAACTTGAAAGAGAAACATTGAATAAACCATAGCAGGATACAATTAGTAAAAACAAAATGATCATAAATGGGGAATTTTTTTTCTTCAAAATAAAAATACTGAAAAAGGAGACATTCAAAAGGTGAATTCACAAAGAACCATTCCAGAAAAAAAAGGTTAAAATGATAAAGATAAAATAAAAACTTATAAAACCAGTATGTGATCACTTTTGCTTCCTTCAGCATAACTCCTATTCTCTTCTGCCTTCTAAAAATATGTGGTTCATACCGTCAATTTCAAATGTCCACTTTTACATTATACAGTTTTCTAAGAGTAATGTATGCACTATGAACATTTTCTGTCAGAGAAAGCAATGTAGCTCTCATTCTGTCCCGTGATGTGCTTGTCTTCTGCACACCTGTGCCTCTTAGAGATTGTAGCAACATCAACAAAACGTTAGCAGCCTGTCTGTTTTCAACTCATTTAACTGAACTTTTTCATGATGATTTAATTTATGTCTTTTTAATTTCTGTTTGTTTATGATCTTCAGTGCTTGAAATCTTAGAGTTAAGTTTCTTTCAAATCAAAACTGTTTTCTGTGCATGTTATTTTCAGTATGGGATGTTTTAATATTTGCAATTTATTTAATAAAACATATCAAAAACTGAAAATTAAAACAAAACTAAAATGAACTTATTTATCTTAGTTTATCTCAAGCAAAGCTTAAAGTAGCATCATAAGTTAGGCACATTTCTTCTCATTTTAAAAAATTGATGAATACTCTGAGATCATAAAATCAAGAAATAATGGAATAGGATCCCAACATAAATATCATATATCATAAAGGCAAGTGTTCTAACCAATACTAGTTATAACTATGGCAAAATGAACAGTAATAATTATTATTAAATGGGTATTCCTAAGTATAGAATTCTGAAAAAAAGTCATATATTTAAAATTGGTAACAATTTAAAATATTCTAGGATACTGAGAAATGACTTAGGAAGGAAAAGGCACTTGCCACCAAAGCTGAAAACCTGAGTTAGATCTTTAGGCCCCACATGGCAGAAGGAGAGAATTGATTCTACTTTTCAGTTGTGATGGGCACCATCTTGCCTCTTCTGCCCACTAATAAAGAAATATATGTAAATATAAATAATGTATATGAAAATATGCTTTTATGTTTTCTTTTTTAAAATTGATTATTTTATTTATTTACATTTCAAATGTTATCCCCCTTTCCATTTTCCCCTCCACAAACCACTTATCCTCTCCCCCCTCCGCCTTCCTCTATGAGGGTGCTCCTTCAGCTGCCTACCCACTCCTGGCTCAGTGCTCTAGCATTCCCCTACTTGGGTCATTGAGCCTCTACAGGACCAAGGGGCTTCCCTCTCATTGATGCCAAATAAGGCAATCCTCTGCTACATATCCAGATTGATCCATGGGTGCTCCCATGTGTACTCTCTGCTTGGTGGTTTAGTCCCTGGGAGCTTTGAGGATGGATATTGTATTAACTTCTTTTTGAGAATTTCATTATATTTATATCATTTCTATTCCTTTTTCCCCACTCCAATATCAACTGTTCAACACCTATATCTCTCAAATTCTCTCTTCTTTAATAATTATAGTTTAGTAATATTTGTGTGAGAGTGTGCATATAACCTATTAAGTCCACAGTGTTACTCTTAAGTTCATGTGTTCAAAGCTGATCACTTAGACTGGGTAACTTTTCAGGTGAATTCATCTCTGGGAAATACTCATTATTTATTTTTCTCAGTAGTCAGTGATTACCAATAGTTCCCCATTTAGGTTTGGGGTCTTGTGAAATTTTCCCAATTCACATAGACATATTGACTGTGGTTTTTATTATGCACTTTTTATATAGGTAACCATATTGTTCAGATTTCATATGAATAGATCCTTGTCATGTCTAGAAGACATTATCATGCTGTTAATAATCACATCCACTGGATCTTACAGTCTTTCCATCCTCACTTTTGCAGTGCCTGCTGAGCATTAGGTGTACAGGTTGCCTTGTTGACATATTGATAAGGGAAGGCCATCCCACATTCATTTATTATCTACATATTGGGTAGTTGTTTATCTCTGTGATAGTGGTCATACCTTGCAAAATGAAGCTCCCTTTTGCAAGGAAAAGTGGTTTAAGTACCATTAAACATGAGTACTATACTTATATGTAAATATCAGGGAAGTAGCTTAGGTACAGTAAAAAATTATTCTGGTTTAGGAAACTGGCAGTAGAAAGTTTTATTCTACTCTTTTAGCCATGGGTAGTTGGTTAAGTTTAGCACATGAAGCAAGAAGTCCTTTCTATTTAGCTTGCCTTGAAACAAATTAGACATCTGTTGATTACACCCAAGATATAAGTGCCATTATTGCACCATTGGAGAATCCATGCTAGATCAGTCATTGCTTTGGCTAATAGGTTATACAGCTGTTGTGCTGTATAAATCTTGATTGCCTATTTGACTACAACTGGAATAAACTAAAACCAAACCAACTAGGTAGTCCTATGAATGATTTCCTTGAATGGATCAATGAGATGAGTAGAACTAAGACCACACCTTCTGGTGGCACCACTCATAAAACATGGAAGGAAGAAACTTTTGATTTTTTTAAAATGTCCTCATTTTTAATGGCATGTTTATTTACCCTATTCATGAGGAATTTCTCCACTGTTGTTAGAGTCTTCTTTGGGAATCCAATGTAATAAAGACTGGCAGCTCTCTATGACTTCCCTGGACCTATAGGACCAGACTGGATCTGCTGATACTTGCCCTTTCCATCACTTGTTCCACAACCTGAGAGCCACTTAGATAATTCAACCAAAATTCAAGTGCCCATTTCGTTCATTAGATTTTGTAAGAGTACAGTGGTATGGAAAATATAAGGTATATCATCTAAGGAAAAGGATAAGTTACTTCACTTGGCCCTTCCCATACAAAACAAAACAAAACAAAACACCAACTCAGTACTTTGTGTGTCTTTTTGGATTTTGGAGACAGCATATTGATTTTGGAGGTGTGTTATTCTGACACAAATACCAAGTGACTCTGAAAACTACTAGATTTAAGTAGGGCCTGGAATAGAACCAGACTATTGAGTAAGTTCAGGCTACAGTGTAGTCTGTTCTACCATTTAGGCCATATGATTGAGCAGACCAGATAGGACTTGAGGGATCAATAGCAAATAAAAGTGGAGTTTTAGACTGTAGGAGGTTTGTATAGATAAATCACAGAGATGTTTGGAATATTGGACAAAGCCTCTACAATCTTTTACAGACAACTATCCTCCTTTAGAAGGACAGTTCTTGTCCTGCTATAGGACCTAAGTAGAAACTGAATGCTTGACTGCTAGCCACCAAGTTATCATAAAAACTGAGTTACTCGCCATGAGCTGGGTATCCAACCCCTCAAGTCATATAGTAGGACATGCACAATATCAATCTAATGTTAATGGGAAGGTGTATAGATGTAACTAAGAAGTCCAAGAATGTCTTGAGGGCACAAGCAAGTTACTTAAAGTAGACTCCTAAATTCCTATGATTTCTATTATGACAGTTTCTGCTCTAAAGCTTCTATCTGTAGCCTGAAAGAGTATACTATTCTTGGTTTACTGAAGAAAGGAGGACTAGAACTTGATTAATTGATGGCTCTACATATGGTAAACATATCATCCAGAAGTAGATAGCTAAAGCATTACAATTCTTTCTAGAACAAATCTAAAAGACACCAGTGAAAGATTATCTTCACAGTGGATAGAATGCAGACCGAACACTTGGTTGTATATCTTGTTTGGAAGGAGAAACTACAAAATGTGTAATTCTTTCCTTATCCATGGGCTGAATCAGTGGGATGGCTAACTGGTTAAGGACTTGGACAGAAAATGATTGGAAAATTGGCGAGAACAATACCTGGGGAAGAAGTATTTAGCTAGATATACATAAATGGGCAAAGGGATGCCCCATGTAAATGCTCATCAAACTGTTACTTTAACAGGGGAGTCTAGAATCCAGAAGATTTTATGACCCTTTCTGTAGACAATCAGATTCTTTCCTAAAGATCCCTTAATTTTTGAATAGGCCCATAAATAAGCATCCACAGATGCTTGCATTGCAGATACAGAGGATATTCATGGACTTGACAGCATGGACTTTCACTCATCAAACTACCCTGGTTACAGCTGCTATGAGTGCCAACTTACAAATGACCATTGATTCTCTATTGTGAGATCATAACCAATAAAAAACCAGCTATCAGATTGACTACATTGGACCACATTCTTTATTGAAAAGCCTTTGTTCTCACTACAATAGAGTTAAATTCTGGTTATCAACTATCTTCCTTGCAAATAATGATTCTTCCAAAGCTACCATCCATGGACAGACAGAACATATTATCTATCATCAAATTATCCCAAACAACATTGCTTCTGAGAAAGAAAATAACTTTGCAGTCATATATGTGTAAATGTGGGCTTACATTCATGGAATCCACTGGTCTTAACACATTTCCTACCATTCTCAGGCAACTGACAAGACAGTACGATAGAATGACTTTTTGGGGGGAATGGGGGTCGTGAGACAGGATTTCTCTGTATAGCCCTGGGTATCCTGGAACTCACTCTGTAGAACAGGCTGGCCTCGAACTCAGAAATCTGCCTGCCTCTGCCTCCTGAGTTCTGGTATTAAAGGTGCGCGCCACCACGGCCCTGCTTAGAATGACATTTTGAAGACACAGTTACAGTACCAATTACATGGCAGGATTCTGGAGGTTCAGGGCAGGTTCTATAGAAGGTTAAGTACAGAATTTCAATCCATGGCAATATATATAGATGTTTCTATATTCAAGTTTCAAGGGTCCACAATCCAAAATTTGGAAATATGAACAGTTCCATTCACTATCACCACTAGTGGGCCACCTGGAAAATTTTTGCTCTGTGTTCTGATGGTTTGATGTTCTCCTGCCTAGAAGTTTTGATTCTTGAGGAGGAAGTGCTCCTGCCAAGAGACACAACAAACATTTCACTTAGCAGGAAGAGCATATCTGGCCACTTTAGCCTTCTGATGCTGTTAAGGCAAAAGTCTAAGAACATGTTAGGAGGGATGATTGATCATGAACACCAAAGGGAATTGAATTGCTTCTCCATAGGAAAGTAGGGAAGATTGTGTCTGCAGATCAAGAATCCTTTAAAACTTCTCTTAGTGCTACCATGTCTGAAGATAGGAATCAATGAGAAATTACAATAACCCAATCTAGGCAGAGCAAAATAGGGCACAGACCATTCAAGAATGAAGTTATAGACTGCTTCTTTAGGAAAAGAACCAAGACCTGATGAGATGCTTTCTTGTTATGGAGAGGAAAAAGGATGGATAATAGAATACACATTTGCATATGTAAAAAAGCTAAGTATTATTTGTAGTTTTTCCTCTATGTGGTTTATCAGGTAATATAACATAAATTGAGATAATATCAGTGGTTATCATAAAATATTGTGGTGTGACTCTATCCAAATAAATGAAAGATCTGTACAACAAGAGCTTCAAGGCTATGAAGAAAGAAATCCAAGTAGACCTCAGAACAAGGAACAATCTCTCATGCTCATTGATTATCTGGATAAATATAGTAAAATTGTCCATCTTTCTGAAAGCAATCTACAGATTCAATGCAATTCCCATAAAAATTCCAACTCAATTCTTCATAAAGTTAGAAAGAGTAATTCTCATATTCATTTGGAATAACAAAAATCCCAGGATATTGAAAACTATTCTCAATATTAAAAGAAGTGGGGGGAATCACTATCCCTGTCCTCAAGCTGTACTACAGAGCAATAATGATAAAAACTGCATGGTATTGTTGCAGAGAAAGGCGGATAGATAAATGGAATAGAATTGAAGACTCAGAAATGAACCCACACACCTATGGTCACTTGGTATTTGACAAAGAAGCTAAAACCATTCAGTGGATATAAGACAACATTTTTAACAAATGGTGCTTGCTTAACTGGTATTCAAGATGCAGAAGAATGCAAATTTGATCCATTCCTATCTCCCTGTACAAAGCTCAAGTAAAAGTGGATCAAGAACCTCTGCATAAAACCAGCTACACTGAATTTAAAAGCAGAGAAAATGGAGAAAATCCTCAAACATATGGGCATGGGGGAAAATTTCCTGAACAGAACACCAATGGCTTATGCTTTAAGATCAAGTATCGAAAAATGGAACCTCATAAACTTGTAAAGCTTATATAAAGATAAGGACACTGTTGATAGGACAACATGGCAACCAACACATTGGGAAAATATCGTTACCAACACTACATCTCATAGAGAGCTAATATCCAACATATTAAGAAAAAATCAGGAAGTTAGATTCCAGAGAATCAAATAACCCTATTAAAAAATGGGGAAGAGCCATAAATAGTAAATTCTCAACTGAGGAAATTCTAATGACCAAGAAGCACCTAAATAAATGTTCAATATCCATAATCATCAGGGAAATGCAAATCAAAATGATCCTGAGATTCCAGCTCAAACCTGTCAGAATGGCTAAAGTCAAAAACTCAGGTGACAGCAGATGCTAGTGAGGATGTGAAGAAAGAGGCTTACTCCTTCATTGCTGGTGGGATTGCAAGCTGGTACAACCATTCTGGAAATCATTCTGGCAATTCTGTGGAAAATTGGGCATAATATTACCTGAGCACCTAGCTATACAACTCCTGTGCATACACCTAGAAGATGCTCCAACATGTAGTAAGGACACATGCTCCACTATGTTCATAGCAGCCATATTTATAATAGCTAGGAGCTGGAAACAACCCCTATGTTCCTCAACAGAGGAATGGATGCGAGGAATGGATGCAGAAAATATGGTATATTTATATAATGTAATAATACTCAGGAATTAAAAACAATGACTTCGTGAAATTCTTTGATAAATGGATGGAACTTGAAAATATCCTGAGTGAGGTAACCCCATCACAATAGAACACACATAGTATTCACTCACTGATAAGTGGATTTTAGCTTCAATGTTTCTTAGAAGGGGAACAAAATACTCACAGGAGGAAATATGAAGACAAAGTGTGGAGCAGAGCCTGAAGGAAAGGCCATCCATAGACTACCCTATCTGGGGATCCATTTTATACACAGTCACCAAACTCACACACTACTGGGAATGCAAGGAAGTGCTTGCTGATAGGAGCCTGATATGTTTGTCTCTTGAGAGGCTCTTCCAGAGAAGATACTAGTAATCAACCATTGGACTGAGCATGGGGTCCCTGATGGAGGAGCTGGAGAAGGGACTGAAGGAACTGAGGAAGTTTGAAGCCCAGTGGGGTGAATGACAGTGTCAACTGGCCAGGCCCCCCAGAACTCCAGTTGACTGGACCACTAACCATAGAGTGTACATGGAGGAACCCATGGCTCAGGCTGCATATGGGGCAGAGGATGTTCTTGTTGGACCTCAGTGGGAAGTTCGGCCCTTGGTCCTGTGGGGGTTCTATGCTCCAGTATAGGGGAATACCAAGCTGGGAAGGCAAGAGTGGTTGGAAAGGTGGGAGAGTACCCTCATAGCATCAGGGGGAGGAGATTAGGGTATTGTATTTCTAGAGGGGAAACCTGGAAAGGAGAAAATATTTGAAATGTAAATAAAGAAAATATCCACCAAAAAGGAGAGAAAAAAAAGAATACCCCTCAATAGACACTGCTACTAGTACTAAAATATATAATACATTGGTGATTGCACAAGAGAGAAATATGTCATTTTAGGAGGAAATACGACCTGGTTATTGTTTTCATTGTCTGTCAATCTGACAAGGAGTGAACTCATAATGGCTAATCTGAGTTGTCAACTTGACTAACAAAACTGACTAAGTGTGTAGCAGCTGAGAAAACATATGAAAGATACTCTTGATTGGACCATTTCAAGCAAACAAAATCCCCATCCTTAAGTCTCTCTTCTGTTGACAGCCTACATGAAAAAGACAATGGAAATTAAGTTTTACATTTTGCCTGTTTGCTTCCTCACTGGTAAGTTTTTCTATTGTGTTCCTGAGACATTCCATCACTGGTATTAAAACTTACTTCTTCCTGGATTTCAATGTAGACTGAAGTGTTGCAGTATAATTGATCACACTGTGAACCCTAACGTAGTGTTATTTACTGAAAAAACAAACAAACAAACTTGTTTCTAGTTGTGTGGATGAGCACTTAGCATACACCTTTAATCTTTCTGGCTGGTAAGAAGAAACACCTTAAGTATACACCTTTATTCCCAAACAGAAAAGATAAAGTTAATTTGTAATAGACAGTTCCCAAGTGTAAAAGTGATGTCTAACTGAGTGGCACACAAAGTGATGAATAAGCAAAGATTTGAAAGAATAAGCCAGAGAATAAGAGCCAGAAAATTAGAACATACTAATGGAGTTAGTTTGAGTCCAAGGAGATCAATTCAGGAGAAGCTAAATGAAGGCAGTTTGGATCATTCTTCTTAGAGAGGAGTTTGATCAAGAACCACTGAGTGAATCAGCCAGCCAGAGATCAGATGCAGCAAGAAAGGATGAGCTTAATTAGCAGTTGTAGAGAAAATATCTTGTGTATTATAATTATAAGGATATATTACCTATCAATTAAAAAAATATCTATGGCCTATAGGAAAGGGTAGAATTGAAGGTGGGGACATCTGGTGTGCAGAAAGAATTCTGGGAGAGAACCAAGAATGAGAAGTGGCACAAGGGAAGATGTGAGGTGAACACATACTTGGTGTCTGAGCAGAGGTAACCAGGCACATGGAATAATGAAGGTTAGTATAAATGGGTAAGCGTAAATTATTAGGTAGCTAGGGAATGAGCTGAATTATATGGCACAGGTATTTGTGAAGATATTTTGATTCTGATTCAGTATTCTAGGAACTTTGGGCCAGGAGGAAAACATTCCCTTATAAGCAGTAGATTTCAAAGGCTGAATACATTCTAGGCCAAGATAAGATTGTATAGATTATACATAACTAGGACTAAGTCTAGGATAGCAGATGGAGGCAGTAAGCCTCTAAGATAACATTCAAGTCAGGAGTATGAAAGTTACATTTACACTGAAGACTGGCAGCTCTATTGGAATTCCCCAGAATCCAGGACCAAATTGTGATTGCTGAGAAATTCAGCCTCATCTAATAGTGTAAACAACTACTGGAACCTTGTCCTTTTCATCGGGAGGCATCCACTGCCTGACTACTTGGATCACAGCCTGTAAATTCTTTTAGTAATTCTTATATATGACAAGATGAATATATATATATATATATATATATATATATATATATCTTGTCTGATCTATCCCATTAGAGACTCCTAACTATTGCAGCTTGCCCTAACTAATAGATCTTCGTAGGACTATTGATTGATTTTCTCCCTCAGGTTTCACAACACCTTATGATACTATGAGATTTAGTCCTCAGCAAAGACACATCCAAGTCAATTTTGGCTCTATTCCTCTAAACTTTATATCTAAAATGGGTAGTGCTCTCAGCAATAGGTTGTTACTTTCAAGGTGTTGGAGGAAACCAACCGCAATGGTTAGAAAAAACATGTTTCTTAGATTGGGAATTATCATTCTGGGTTGTTCTCTCTCTCTCTCTCTCTCTCTCTCTCTCTCTGTGTGTGTGTGTGTCTCTCTGTCTCTGTCTGTCTCTGTCTCTGTCTCTGTCTCTCTTTGTGTGTGTGTGTGTGAATGCATGAATGTATACGTCTATTTAAGTAAGCTTATAAAATAATATATTTCCTTATGTCTTTTCAAATTTTCTTACTGATATATATTCTCTCCTTTTTTTTTAATTTTCATATTTTATTTACATTTCAAATGTTTCCCCCTTTTCAGATCTCCCCTTTGGAACCTCCCCCTTCCCTCCACCCTCCCCCTGCCACTATGGGGATGTTCTCTAACCCACCCACTCTCATCATCCCTCCTTGTCATTCTCCTATACTGGGGGATCTAACACCCTCAGGCCCTAGGGCCTTTCTTCCCCCTGAAGGATAACAAGACCCTTCTCTGCCACATTGGTGGCCAGCACCATGGGTCCTTCCATGTGTATTCTTTAGTTGGTGGATCAATCTCCAGAAACATCAGGGGGTCAGGCCAGTTGCTATCTCTCATTCATTCTTCATCTGTCATATCCTCCCTTCTCTCAAGTCATACTCCAACCAAATTTTCTATGAGATTCTTCACAGAAGCATATTAAACCATCTTAAAATTCATGTGAAAGCACAAAATACCATAGATGGACAAAGCAATTCTGAGAAAAAGATTATCATATTGGATTTTAATCTATATTATAGTCACTGCAGAAAATCCAGCCTTTTATTTAATTAGAGCAATACATATATACTAATGGAAAAATAGAAGACCCAAGTATGAATATATGTAACTACAGCCACCTGATATTTGGCAAAGATTCTTAGAGTACATGGGAGAGGAATTGCAGCCTCTTCAATAAATGAGACTCATAAAACTGTATGTCCACATGTAGGAGAATGAAATTAGAGATGTATATGTCTATATTTGTGAAGCAAAATCAGCTCAAATGGCTCAAAGAGTATAATATGAAAACCTGAAATGTTGAACCTGCTAGAAAAAAAACCAAAACAAACCATATGCAGTGGACTATGTGACAGACATTCTGAATTCAACTCCATTCATTCAGAAATTAAGACTAACATTTCCAAATGAAATTTCATAAAATTGTTTGGAAGATATATACTAAATAACAGTTATACAAGTTGATCTGCAGAGAAATTAGAGTGAATTAAAACTGAAAGAGAAGACCGGTTGATAAATACCAGCATTTGTATTGTTTGCTTCACGATTACTCACTATGATTGGCCATCTCATATTTCTGTTGGTATGACTCAGAATTACCACAAGACTAAGTTAATATAAGAATTTCTTTATTTAGTTGTTTCTGTCAGTTATTTTGCTTCAAAAATGAAAAATAGTGGATGTAGAAGATTGGTACCAACCAATTGGGCCATTGCTGCAACTATTTGACCACAGGGTTTGTCGCCTTTTCCATATTTACAGAAGAAATTTGAACAAGTTTGGAGGCATGGGCTACAGAATCCCTTGAATATTATTAGCAGAGCTTACTGGGTCATTCTAGTAGAACTATGGAAGACTAGCATGCCTACAGAAATAACAACTGCGAAACAGTTCCAGTTCATCTAATTTCAGATGAGTAAAAGATTTATGAATTGGACAAGAGGCCATTAATAATAAATTATTGTAAATAGCCTCTGACTGTGTCCTGAGAGCCTAATGAGCCTTAAATCAAAGTAATGGACTCGATTGTCAGAGCATATTGAAAAAAGCATAGCATTGAGTTTGTGGCATGGTTATCACTCACCATTCATACCTAGGATCACCCTGAGTCAGAAGAGTAATTGGAGACAGAAGAGATGATGAATGAGCAGATGACAAGGAAAAGGAGTCAAAGTAACTTTAAAGTATCTAACAAGGAGAGGGTGATAAAGCACCAGCAATAGTTAAGGAGAGTTTAAAGTAAAACCTTACACTCACTGTAAGGCAACATGAAAGATGTCCAGAGGGCAAGACCTTACAGTTTCAAAGACCAAGCTGGTAAAAGTGTAAATTTGTTTGACTAAAGAGGAATTGATCTTCAAAAAGACACTGAAGTGGTCAATTACACATTAAAACAAAAACAGCAGCAGAAGCAGCAGCAGCAATAAAACATGTAGGGAAGTCTCTCTATAGGTTCAGCCACTAAGGCTCACAGAGATCAAGAAACCCAGCCAATGTAGAAGGGGCAAGACCTCCATCTGGGACATCAAACTCAGCCCTAGTGTAGATGCAAAGTGACTCTTGGGTATTTCGAACTTTTGGGCTAATAACCACTTAACAGTGAGTACATACCATGTTCATTCTTTTGTGACTGCGTTACCTCAGTCAGGATGATATTTTCAAGTTCCAACCGTTTGTCTGTGAATTTCATGAAGTCATTGTTTTTAATAGCTGAGTAGTATTCCATTGTATAAATGTACCACATTTTCTGTATCCATTCCCCTGTTGAGGGACATCTGGGTTGTTTCCAGCTTCTGGCTATTATAAATATGGCTGCTATGAACATAGTGGATCATGTGTCTTTATTACATGTTGGAACATTTTCTGGGTATTTGCCCAGGAGTGGTATAGCTGGGTCCTCAGGTAGTTTTATGTTCATTTTTCTGAGTGTCCTCCAAACTGATTTCCAGAGAGGTTGTATCAGCTTGCATTCCCACCAGAAATGGAGGAGTGTTCCTATTTCCATATCCTTGCCAACATCTGCTGTAACCTGAGTTTTTGATCTTAGCCATTCTAACTGGTGTGAGGTGGAATCTCAGGGTTGTTTTGATTTGCATTTCCCTGATGACTAAGGATGTTGAACATTTCTTTAGGTGCTTCTCGGCCATTCGAGTTTTCTTAGTTGAGAATTCTCTGTTTAGCTCTTTTCCCCATTTTTTGATAGGGTAATTTGGATCTCTGGAGTCTAGCTTCTTGAGTTCTTTGTATGCATTGGATATTAGCCCTCTATCAGATGTAAGATTGGTAAAGAACTTTACCCAATCTATAGGTTGCTATTTTGTCCTATTTACAGTTTCCTTTGCCTTCCAGAAGCTTTGTAATTTTATGAGGTCCCATCTGTCGATTCTTGATCTTAGAGCACAAGCCATTGGTGTTCTGTTCAGGAACTTTTCCCCTGTGCCCACGTGCTTGACACTTTTCCCCACCTTCTCTTCTATTAGATTCAGTGTATCTGGTTTTATGTGGAGGTCCTTGATCCACTTGGACTTGAGCTTTGTATAGGGAGATAGGAATGGGGACTGAATGAGCTGAGGGAGTTTACATTCCCATGGAGGCAGCAACTGTTGCAACTGGCCTGACCTCCCAATATTCCTGGAGACTGATACACCAACCAAAGAATACATATTAGGGACCCATGGTGCTGGCCACATATGTGGCAGATGAGGGTCTTGTTAGCCATCAGGGGAGGAGAGGCTGGGCCTGAGAGTATTACATCTTCCAGTATAGGAGAATGCCAAGGAGGGAAGTTGAGAGTGGGTGGGTGGGTGGGTGGGTGGGAGAATACCCCTATAGTTGCAAGGGGAGGGGGGAGAAAATGGGGAGGTTGCAAAGGGGAGATCTTGAAAGGGGGAAACTTTTGAAATGTAAATAAAGTATGAAAAATTAAAAAAAAAAGAAGGGCAAGACCATTAAATGTAAACCTTACTTCTCAATGGAGATCCAAGTAAGTGGGAAATACTAGGACCATAGACTTCCAACAAGGAAAATAGGTGAATTCCACCATGTAGAGAGGCCATGTGCACTGCAAACAGAAGAATGGAAGGGAGAATACTACTAACAAGGGATGTTGGAGCTCATATCATGCCACAGAATGCCCAGAAGCTAGATATGGAGATTCAAGACTTTGCGTTTCTTTTCTCAGTTTCTATCAGGTTTCCTTCTAGTGGTGACATTTCTCACCTTTGAAAGAATAATTCTTATTTTGTGCCATTTTAATATTCATTTTATTTTAGAAATACATGCTTTTTGCCTTCATTTAGACTATAAGTTAATTTTTTTTTTAAACTAGTAAAAAAATTAGTTTGGAATAGTGATGAAACTGGTTAATGGGGATTTTTTGGAGGTGGTATGAACACATTTTTGTATTATAAGATGATTATGAGTCTATGGGGAAATAAGATGTTATAACTTGCATACCATGTGTTTGGAAGTTAAATTAACATGGGATAGACTTGCATAAGTTTATTCTTCATTCCCAACTTGATTAGATTTATAATTACCTAGGAGAAAGATATCTTGGTATACCTTTGAGCATGTTTCTAGAGAGGCTTTTCTAAGAAAGAAAGAAACCATAAACATGGTTCACCATCCTGGTGACTGGGGTTCCAAACTGAATAAAAGGGAGAAAGGATGAAAATATAGTGAGTAAAGCTTTGTCTCTCTTTGCTTGCTAGATGTATTATAATGACTCATCTGCAACTCCTGACACCATTCCATTTATTTCTTCAAAACACTAGGCAATATAAAATTATTATGTTCCTTAAATTGTTTCTGTCATAGCAAGTTGAAAACAAATTAGTATACCGAAGTATCTAATCTATAAAGATACCTTAATATCTTTGATACCTTAATATTTAAAGATAATATAAAAACAATAAAATGTTAAGATGTTGTCCTTTAATTAAGATATATGAGATAAACATAAGATATATTCATTTAATATATACATAGTATATTGAAGGGCTGCTTATGAAGTTAACAAATTACTGAAAGTTGAAAGGGTGCCAAATGCTCAAAATAGAAAGCAGACTTGACAGTCCATTTCCATATGGAAACTGATAGAAAAAAATTAGGATCATATAGGCTAGATGCTAAAAGAAACCTAGCTTTATGGATTGTTCTATCACAATATTCTTCATGTTGAATTCTGGACATTTTTGTCCATGTAAGGTCAGTTTGAGTTATCTGGTACTCAAAAAACCCGTGAAGAGTTCAGAGTATAGCTCACTGGTAGAGTATATGCCTGAGTTCCAAACACAAAATTACTAAAAACAAACCAACAAAACAATAAGCCTACACCATTAGGTTTGTGAGGAATTTACAGATTATGGGTCAACTACAAAGTCTTTGTTCAACTATAATTGTGCCATTGTGATAGTTTGTATATGCTTGGCCCATGGAAGGCACTCTTTAGAGGTGTAGCCTTGGAGTAGGTATGGCCTTGTTGGAGTAGGTGTGTCACTGAGGTATGAGCTTTAATACCCTTGTCCTAGCTGCCTAGAACTAGTCTTCTTCTAGCAGCCTTCAGATGAAAATATAGAACTCTCAACTCCTCCTGCACCATACCTGCCTAGACACTGCCATGCTCTCATCTCAATGACAATGGACTGAAACTCTGAACTTGAAAGGTAGGTCCAATTAAATGTAGTTCCTTTAGGAGGTGCCTTGGTCGTGGTATCTGTTCAATAATGCAGCCATGAGCTCCTTTTAGTCACATTCCACACCTTTATTATAAATTGAACAAAATAGGATCGTTACAGCTCTTCTTTTATGATAGAAAATGAATATATTTTATGTATTTAATTTTTGAGTTTTACTACAATATTTTATTTATTTACATTCTAAATGTTGCGCTCCTTCCTATCCCCTCTCCCAGAATTCTTCATCCCATCTCTTTCCCTTTGATACTGAGAGGGTGTCCCCCTATAAAGCCAACCATGCCCCTATCCATACAACCACACCTACCTCACCTCCAGCATCCCCCTTCCTTGGCACATAAAGTCTCTACAGGAATAGGCACATCCTCTCCCACTGAGGCCAGACAAGATAGTCTTCTGTTACATATGTGCTGGGGGATACAGACCAGCCCATGTATGCTCTTTGCTTTCTGACTTTCTCTAGAAGGGGTCCAGATTAATTGATACTATTGTTATTCCTATGTGGTCGCCATACCTTTCAGCTCCTTCAACCCTTCCCCTAACTCTTCCATGGGGTGCCAGACCTAAGTCCACTGGTTGGCTGTAAGTACATGTATCTGACTCAGTCAGCTGCTGGTACAGTTTCTCAGAGGACAGCTATGCTAAGCTCCAATCTGAAAGCCCAACATGACATCAGTAATAGTGTCAATGTTTGGTACCTGCACATAGGATGGATCCCATGTTGGGACAATAACTGTATGACCTTTCCTGAAGTCTCTGCTGAATTTTCTCCCTGTATTTCTTTCAGACAAGAACAATTAGGTCAAAAAATTTGAAGGGAGGTATGTGGACCCATAATTTCACTAGAGGGATGGTATAGCTACTGGAAGTGATATTTTCAGGATCTCTTTCCCCCAACTGTTGGGCATTACTTCTCAGGTCTCTAGGACTTTCTAGGTGCTCCTCTTCACCCCTCCCCCCCATATATTAATATTTACTTTCATTCTCCTGACCTCTGCTCTTCTCTTTTGTTTTACCCATACATGATGCTGCCCCTCTTTCCCTTGTCCTCCTATTTCCTACCCTGGTGGTTCCCTGTCTCTCTCCCATGATCATTTTGTTCCCCCTTCTAAGTGGGATTGAAGCATACTCAATTAATTCTTGTTAAACCTCTTACTGTCTATGGGTGGTATCATGGGTATTCTGTACTTGGGCTAATATCCACTTATTAGTGAATATATACAATCCATGTTCTTTTGGGTCCAGATTGCCTCACTCAGGATGATATTTTCTAGCTCTATCCACTTACCTGCAAAATTCATGATGATTAATTCAAAATTAATGCTGAATAGTATTCCATTGTATAAATGAACCACATTTTCTGTGTCCAGTCTTTGGTTGAGGGACATCTGGGTTACTTCCAGCTTCTAGCAATTACAAATAAGACTATCATGATCACAGTGGATCATCCTTTGGGTACATGCCCAGAAGTGGTATAGCTGGATCTTCAGGAAGAGTTATTTCCAAATTTCTGAACAAGTAACAGATTGATTTCCAGAGTGGTTGTTCTAGTTTGCAATCCCACCAGCAATGGAGAAGTGTTCATCTTTCTCCACATTCTTGACAGCATGTGCTGTCACTTGTGCTTTTGATTTTAGACATTCTGACTAGTATAAGGTAGAATCTCAGGGTCATTTTGTTATGCATTTTCCTGTTGACTAAGGACTTTTAACATTCCTTTAAGTGCTTCTTGGACATTCAAGTTTATTCTGTTGAGAATTCTCTGTTCATGGATGTATCCTATGTTTAAATTGTGTTATTTGATTTTTTTTTTTGGAGTCTAACTTCCTGAGTTCTTTATATGTCTTTGGTATTAGCCCCTATCTGATGTAGCGTTTGTGAAGAACTTTTCCCAACCTATAATTTCTTGTTTTATCCTATTAACAGTATTCTTTGCCTTCCAAATACTTTTCAATTACACGAAGTGCCATTTGTTAATTGTTGATCTTAAGCCTGTGCCACTGGTGTTCTGTTCAGGAAGTTTTCCCCTGTACCAATGTATTCATGCTATTCACCACTTTCTCTTCTATTAGATTCAATGTATCTGGTTTTATGTTGAAGTCCTTGATCCTCTTGGACTTGAACTTTGCACAAATTAATAAATATTGATCAATTTTCATTCTTCTACATGCATACTACACGTTAGACCAGCATCATTTGTTGAAGATGCTTTCTTTTTTCCCTTATATGATTTTGGCTTCTTTGTCAAAGATCAAATGTCCGTAGTCATGTCGCCTTATTTCTGCATCTTCACCTCTATTCCATCGATTGACATCTCTGTCTTGGTACTAATACCATGAATTTTGCTTTTGTTTTTGTTTTATTTTATTTTGTTTTGTTTTATCACTGTTGCTCTATAGAAGAGCTTGATGTCAGGGATGGTGATTCTCCCAGAAGTTCTTTTATTTTGAAAATTGTTTTCACTACTCTGGGTTTTTTGTTTTGCCACATGAACTTAAGAATTGTTGCTTCTAACTCTGTTAAGAGTTGAGTTGGAATTTTGTTGGTAATTGCATTTAATCTTCAGATTTCTTTTGATAAAATGGCAATTTTCACTATGTTAATCCCACTGATACATGAGTAATGGAAGTCTTTCCATCTTCTGATATCTTCTTTAAGTATTTTTCTTCAGGGACTTGAAGTTCTTCTCATACAGATCTTTCACTTGTTGGTTAGAGTTAAATCAAAATAGTTTATTTTATTTTGGCAAATTCTGATGAGTGTTATTCCCATAATTTCTTTTTTAACCTGTTTATTGTTTATAACCTGTTTATTGGAAGGCTACTGACCTGGTTGAGTTAATTTTAAATTCACCCACTTTTCTGAAGATCTTTATCAGGTATAGCAGTGCTCTGGTAGAATTTTAAGGAATGCTTATACATGCTTTCCTGTCATCCTCAAATAGTGCTATCTCGACTTTTTACTTTCCAATTTGTATTCATTTGATATCCTTTTGTTGTCTAATTACTCTAGCTAGGATGTCAAGCCCTATGTTGAATAGGTAGAGGGAGAAAGGGCAGTCTTGTCTTGTCACTGATTTTAGTGGAATTGATTCTAGGTTTTCTCCATTCATTTTATGTTGGTTGCTGGTTTGCTGTATATTTCTTTTATTATCTTTAGGTATGTGCCATGAATTCCTGATCTCTCCATGGTATTTAACATTAAGGCATGTGTATTTTGTCAAAGGCTTTTTCAGCATCTAACAAGATGATCATGTGATTTTATTCTTTGAGTTTGTTTATATAGTGGTTTTTGTTTATGGGTTTTCATATAATAAATCAATCCTACATTTGTGGGATGAAACCTACTTGGTAGTGGTCAAATGATGGTTTTGATGTTGTAATGATTTGGATATGCTAGTCCAGGGAGTGGCACTATTAGGAGGTGTGGCCTTATTGGAGTAGGTGGGTCAGTTCGGGCATAGGCTGAACACTCTTATCCTAGCTGCCTGGAAGTCAGTCTTCACTAGAAGCCTTCAGATAATGAAGTAGAACTCTCAGCTCTGCCTGCATCATGTCTGTCTAAATTCTGTCATGCCAATCCCTAATTGGCATGCCAATACCATCCCTAATGATAATGGACTGAATCTCTGAACCTGTAAGCCAGCCCCAATTAAATATTGTCCTTTATAAAACTTGCCTTCATCATGGTTTCTGTTCATAGCAGTAAAACCATAACTAAGACAGAGGTGTTCTTAAATTCAGTTTGCAAGCATTTTATTGATCATTTTTATATTGATATATATATAAGCAAAAGTCATCTGAAGTTCTCTTTCTTTGTTGGATCTTTGTATGGTTCAGGTAACAGAGTATCTGTGGCTTCATAGAATGAAATTGCTAGTGTTCCTTCTGTTTCTGTTTTGTGGAATAGTTTGGGGAATATTTAAATTAGCTCTACTTTGAAGTTATGGTAGAATCTGCACTATAAACATTTGTCCTTGGTATCTTTTGGTTTGGGAGGTTTGGTTTGTTTGCTTTTGACTGTTTCTATTTTTTTTTGTGTTAGGGGACAATTTACATTGTTTGCCTGATCTTGATTAAACTTTGTTGTGTGGTATCTGTCTAGAATATCATCCATTTCATCTATATTTTCCAGTTTTGGTGAGTATAGGCTTTTATAGTAGGATATTATGATTTTTTTGAATTTTCTCAGTTACTATTGTTATGTCTCACTTTTCAGTTCTGATTTTGATAATTTGAATACTGTCTATATGCCTTTTAGTATGTTGGCTAAGGGTTTAATTATCTTGTTGATTTTCTCAAAGAACAGGCTCTTAGTTTTTGATTCTTTGTATAGTTCTCTTTGTTTCTACTTGGTTGATTTCAGCCCTGAATTTGGCTATTTCCTGCCTTCTACTCTTCTTGGGAAGTTTTGCTTTCTTTTTGTTCTAGATCTTTCAGAAGTGATATTAATGTGCTAGTATAGCATCTCTCCAATTTCTTTTAGAAGGCACTTAGTACTTTGAATTTTCCTATTAACATTGCTTTCATTGTGCCGTATAAGTTTGGGTATACTCTGCCTTCATTTTCATTAAATTCTAGAAAATATTTTCTTTCTCTATTTCTTCCCTGTCAAAGTTATCATTGAGTAGAGTTTTTCAGTTTCCACGAATATGTGGACTTTTTTTGTTGTTATTGAAAACAAGCTTTACTCCATGATAATCTGATAGAATGCATGGGATTATTTCAAACTTATTGTATCTGTAGAGGCTTGTTTATTGTTTGTTATGGTCATTTTTTTATAAGGTTCCATGAGGTGCTGAGAATAAGGTATATTCTTTTGTTTTAGTGTGAAATGTTCTGTAGATATCTGTTAAATCCTCTTGGTTCATAACTCCTATTAGTTTCACTGTGTCTGTGTTTAGTTTCTGTTTCAATGACCCATTTATTGGTGAGAGTTGGGTGTTAAAGAATCCCTCTATTATTATGTGAGGTTCAATGTGTGTTTTGAACTTTAGAAGTTTCTTTTATGGATTTGTGTGTCCTTCCTTTTGAAGCATAGATGTTCAGAATTGAGACTTCATCTTGGTTGACTTTTCTTTTGATGAATACAATGTGTCCTTTCCCATCTCTTTTGATTTCTTTTGGTTGAAATTCTCTCTTATTGGATATTAGATAGGCTACTTCAGCTTATTTCTTGAGACCATTTGCTTGGAAAACGTTTTCTAGCCCTTTACTCTGACCTAGTATTTGTTTTTGTGCATGAAGTGTGTTTCTTATATGCAGCAAAAAGATGGCTCTTAGTTATATATCTAATTTGTTAGCCTGAGTCTTTTTATTGGGGAATTGAATCTGATGATGTTGAGAGACATTAAAGATCAATAATTGTTAGTTCCTGTTATTTTTGTTGTTCGGGGTCATTTTACATGTATGTGATTCTCTTCTTTTGGGTTTGTTGTGAGATGATTATTTTCTTGAATTTTTTTTTTTTTCCTGTGTAGTTCCTTTCCGTGTTTTGGAGTTTTGATTCTAGTATCCTCTTTACACTGGATTAGTAGAATGATATTGTTTAAATTTGGTTTTGTCATGGAATATCTTGGTTTCTCTCTCTATGTTGATTGAGAGTTTGCTGGGAATAGTAGCCTGGTCTAACATCTGTAGACTTTTAAGGTCTATATGCCACCTCTCCAACGTCTTCTGGCTATCAGTGGCTTTCTTGAGAAGTCTGGTGCAGTTCTGGTAGGTCTGCCTTTGTATGTTACTTGTTCTTTTCCCCTTACAGCTTTTAATATTCTTTTTTGGTTCTATAAATTTAGTGTTTTATTATTATATGGCAGGAGGATTTTCTTTTCTGGTCCAAATTATTTGCAGCCCTGGAGGCTTCTTGTACATTTATGCCCATCTCTTTCTTTAGGTAAGGAAACTTTTCTTTCATAATTTTTTTAAAGATGTTTTTTGGCCTTTTGAACTGGAAACCTTCATACTCTTCTATTCCTATTTTTAGGTTTGATCTTTTCATCAAAGTTTGTGTCCCACATTTCCTGAATGTTTTGATTTGGGACCTTTTACCCTTTGTATTTTCTTTGATCAATGTGTCAATATCTTTGATGATATCTTCTATGCTTGAGATTGTCTGTTCCATGTCTTGCATCTGTAGCTCCTGAGGTCTTTACTAGGTTTTCCATCTCTGGGTTTGCCTCCATTTGTGATTTCTTTATTGCTTCTATTTTTAGGTCTAGGTTCTTTTGTTCAATTACTTTGTCTGTTTGATTGCATTTTCTTATATTTCTTTACGGGGTTTATTTGTATCCTCTTTAAGGGCTTCTATATATTTGCCTGTGATTTTCTGTATTTCTTTAATGGAGCTATTTATATCCTCCTAAAAGGCCTCTATTATCTCCATGAGATGGAATTTTAGGTCATAGCCTTGCTCTTGGAGTGTGTTAAGTTATCTAAGGATTGGGGTGATAGAAGAATTGAATTTTGATGCTTCCAAATTATATTATTTAAAGTTGCTTATATTCTTATGCTTGCCTTTTACTGTCTGGTTATCTATGGTGTTAACTGGCCTGCATGTCTTGGACTGGAGCAGGCCTTCTCGGAGGTAGGTATAGCTAGCTGTGTGATTTGGGTCAGAGTAGGCCTCCTATGATGCTCCTGGTGGTATTTTTTGTTAGAGCAGGCATACTGTGTCCCTGTTTCCTTATATCCAGGATTATGGCAGACCTCCTAGGTGTTTTTAGGCTGTTGGTTATCTGGAGGTGGAGGATAGAAACTAGCAGACTCTCACATGTACTATGGTTTCAAGAGGAGGTACTGAACAGAAGGAATGCATGCTATTTATTTTCTCAAAAGTCAACTGTTATTGAATCAAACATATGTCACACTCTTATTTCTCAGAGTAATAGTTAAATATATCCACTTGGACTAATTTATTAACAATGTTAAATTTGTGAAATAAAATTTATTAAGATTATAAGACATAAAGAGGCCTTATAATCTACCAATAGGTTCTCCAACACACTAATGAAGTGGACCAGTGTGGATCTATTTTATCAGCAGGGCCATTTAGTTAGTTTCTTTCTCTTGAATGCAAAACAAATTATTTAGTATTTCCAAAGCTTTTTATGAGTAGGAACTCCATATGCACTACATAATAGCACATAGATTTTTCATTTTTTCACAATTCAATTCAATTTTCAATTCACAATATTCAAATGCACAAATAAGCACACATTCTGCATCTCCATTGACTAGGCTCATAGTTATTTCATTTAACATTTTCAAAAGCTAGCTGCTCGTACTAATGACACTGAATAATCAGTGGTGCCAGTGTTCTGTCTTCAGTACTTACAAATTTAACTTCTTGCTTATCATAAGAGATGAAATGAGTGGCCTTGAAACAAATCCACATGACTCTCTTCCCACAAAGGAGGCTTTTATGAAACTCACATTCTACTTTGTTATACTTATTTATGTTTCCTGACATGTACAGTGAGTAGTCTTTGAACTATAGTTTATCCTCTTTAAGTTCTTAATTTTAGAGATTTTATAGTGGAAAAAAAAAGGTCAAATATTTCAACTGCTTCATAAAATTATACAAGTTTGACTAAGCTATGCTAAAACAATCATTTTAAAACAGTATTTACATATTTAAAACTATTATATATATTGTGTATGCTTGTATACATGTGTGCACTTTGGGTGGTGGTGCATTCATGTGAATACATGTATTCTGAGACCAAATGTTGGCATTAGCTGTATTCTATTATGGTCCACCTCATTACTTTAGACTTGCCTTCTCACTGAACCTGGAGCTCAATGATTGAGTAGACTCTGGACAGAACCTCTCTGGGATTTTCCTGTATGCTTTGTCCATTGCTAGGATAACAATTGTGTAATTCTACACTTAGCTTTTGTTTATGGGTACTGGACACACAAAATCAGGTTTTTATTAGAATGCACAATATATGTTTTATGCAGTGGACCATATCCCAGCCTTAATGTAAGTATTTCTAAATATTAAATTGTTTTGAAAGAGAGATCCCTCCAGTGACAGATGAGACATAAGTTTCTAGAATTCATTTGTAAATCTTTAATAGGATGGCTAGGAAGATAGCTCAGTTTGTATAGTACTTGCATTGAAAGTGTGAAGACATGAGTTCATTTTGGGAATTCATGACAATAGGGATGGACAAGTTGGTGAACACTCATAAGTCTAGCACCGAAGTGGTAGAGACAACTGGCTTCATGGAGCTCTGAATTTCCAGGCTTGACTACTTGGGGATCTCCCTGCCAGTGAAAGATGCAATCTTATAATGGTCAGGGCAGCACTGGAAAATATTATCCAAGATTGTCCTCTGGGTTCTATACACATATGCACTTCTATCTGCACAATTATATACACAATCCTCTTCCTTGCACCATACACTAACATTCTTAAGCAGTACAGGACTAAAAGAGACATTGGACATATGCCAGTGTGTATACATTTGTGTTCTCATTCTCCTGCATACTACTTATAAGTTCTTCACATATGTTCTAATAATGTACATGGGAGTTATAATCCAGATAGATTACAGAGATAAAATATGCACTTAACAGTTCTATAGCCAGTGAATTATGCTACTTAGTAGCAGTGAAAAATATATTTAAACATACTTAGGAAGAACATTTAGTTTTAACAACATGTTGCTGATAAGCACATTATTGTAAATTCATTAACAAAGTTTTGATCATGCTTAACTAGTTTTAAGAATTTTGAAATTTTTATTTCTTTCTTTTTCTTTTTTATTTTTCATGTTTTATTTGCATTTCAAATGTTTCCCCCTTTTCAGATCTCCCCTTCGGAACCTCCCCATTCCCTCCCCCCTCCCCCTGCCACTATGGGGGTATTCTCCCACCTACCCACCCACTCTCGTCTTCCCTCCTTGGCATTCTCCTATACTGGGGAATCTAACACCCTCAGGCCCAAGGGCCTCTCCTCCTCCTGATGGATAACAAGACCCTCCTCTGCTGCATATGTGATCAGCACCATGGGTCCCTCCATGTGTATTGTTTGGCATTTGACATAGTTCAACATCCCTTCATGATAAAAGTCTTGGAAAGATCAGGAATTCAAGGAGCATACTTAAACATAGTAAAAGCAATATACAGCAAACCAGTGGGCAACATCAAACTAAATGGAGAGAAACTCAAAGCAATCCCACTAAAATCAGGGACTAGACAAGGCTGCCCTTTCTCTCCCTACCTATTCAATATAGTACTTGAAGTTGTAGCTAGAGTAATCAGACAACAAAAGGAGGTCAAATGGATACAAATTGGAAAGGAAGAAATCAAAATATCACTATTTGCAGATGATATGATGGTATATTTAAGTGACCCAAAAACCTCCACCAGAGATCTGCTACAGCTGATAAACAACTTCAGCAAAATAGCTGGATACAGAATTAACTCAAGCAAATCTGTAGCCTTCCTATACTAGAAATTATTGAGAAAGAAATTAGGGAAATGACACCCTTCACAATTGTCACAAACAATATAAAATATCTTGGTGTGACTCTAACAAAACAAGTGAAAAATCTGTATGACAAAAACTTCACATCTCTGAAGAAAGAATTCGAAGAAGACCTCAGAAGATGGAAAGATCTCCCATGCTCATGGATCGGCAGGATTAATACAGTTTAAATGGCCATCCTGCTGAAAGAAATCTACAGATTCAATGCAATTCCCATCAAAATCCCAACTCAATTCTTCAATGACCTAGAAAGAGAAATTTTTAATTATTTCTGTAGTCTGTAACTTTAAAATCATATGAATGTAAGTTGTCTCAAGACATTTTTGTCAAAGGACCTTTCATTGATAGATTTTTATTGTTTTATATTCATTTTACTTGATTATGGATTTTATAAGGATAATTATATGTGCTCTGGATATATCCCCACTTTTATTCAGTACCTATGACCTTCTAGTCCCATTTGCTTCTTTTCTTCATGTAATTGGTTACTAAGAAATCTTTTTTCTGATGTTATCCCTTTCAAGTTATTTAATTTACAAAGTTATTTAAATTACGAAGCATCTGTATAAAAATTAATTTTTAATTTTGTTGTTGCTATAGTAGTTTAAATTAATAACCTTGTTATGAAAAAGTATCCTGTGTATGAAGGGTAGGAAGGAAGATGTAAAGAGAGGAGGGAGCAGAAGTAATCAGAATGTATAAAGTGTAGAAGACTTGATTGGCCACTTTTCCATTTTACTCTTATTATTAATGAGTTTAACACATTGGAAACTTTTGGACTTTATCAAGTCTAAGCAGCATCTAAAGGTTAGATTTTCCTTAAATGAAGATGAGAAGAATTGACAAGACAAAATGGAACCAAATGCAAATTTTATGAATGGAAGTTTTTGTTCTCCTTTGCTAACTTTTCATGTATCAAGAAGACTACTGATGGTGTTTATCTTCCCTCTTAACTACATTTCACATGATAGTTACCTGGACTATATGAATAAGCAACCATCTCTATATTTTTACAAGACACTTTCACAATTCTGACAAATACAGACAGTGATAGGGAAGCATTTTTTGTAACATAATATACAACACAATTCACTGAATTGTGTACTTGTATGCAAGAGTGCCTGTATATGTGTGTGTGTGTGTGTGTGTGTGTGTGTGTGTGTGTGTATGTTCATGTGATTAAAGGCCAAATAACAACCTTGAACTAAATCTTTTGTTTGTCTTTTGCTTTGAAACAGAAATTCTTCTTCTTCTTCTTCTTCTTCTTCTTCTTCTTCTTCTTCTTCTTCTTCTTCTTCTTCTTCT
>JADRCH010000076.1:7355766-7421061 GCA_019843965.1 Rhynchomys soricoides | reverse complement strand
CTCCTCCTCCTCCTCCTCCTCCTCCTCCTCCTCCTTTTCCTCTCTTCTCTCTCTCTCTTTCTCTCTCTCACACACAAAAACATACACACAGAGAGACTAACACAGACACACAAAAATTTTAAAAAATGATTCCTAGATTACAATTCTAGTAATAAAATACCTGTTACTGATATCCTTCAGATAGTTCTGAAAGCTTATATAAATTATAATACAGAAAATAAAGGAATAAGTTTACATTCTCTTCTGCTCTAAAAATTTGAGTTCTAGGATATATAAATTATCTGAAAGCACATTGTGAGCACCATTCTAACTCAATGTGCTTCTTTGGAAATTCATGTCAAATTAATTGGTATGCCTATGAAAGATGCAGCAGTTAAACCGCTGAAGACATCCTTACAGATGTATGCAGTTGTTTAATATATATGAGTGCAATTTAAATGCCAATACTAACATTTAGACTGGCACACAGTGATAATGTTGCATGAATTTAGATCTCATTTACAGTCCAGGTAGAGAAATTTAACATGCAGTTCTTACCTTTTGTGATCTTTTCAAATACAAGTTTTTATTCATCTGTGCCTTACAACCTTGAGCATGGATGTCAGAACACTCACTGCAAGGTCAAGTAGGAAGACAGGGAGCTTTTGATGGGTCAAATGATACCTTCCCTGTGAGCAAGTTTGGTGAGTCATGTTTGCTTCTATGAACTAAGCTACAGATAAGTGGCCTTATGAAGCATCCTGTATTGTTGGTTTTGTTGTTGTTGTTGTTGAATGTAAATTTCCTGGCAAGTGTGAAGGTCAATTCTGAAAACAAATAGGCTTGCCAAGAGCACAAAATAAGCTACATATAAAATCTGAAGTAGCGTGGAGTCTTTGACAAAGACCATAGGACACAAAGAGAGATGAATTCTATCTCACATCCTGATATTTTGATATTGTAGACACAATTGAATACAGTAGCAACTCATACTTTAACTGGAAAATGTCAATTATATTCAATAAAATATCTGGCTTCAAGCTTGGCACTGAAAAGCTAGTCAGCATTCCAAATCTAGTAGAATCATGGACCTTTATTGTGGGTTGTTTTCTGTTTTATCTGCCCTATCAAAATGGGTGCCTGTACTCAGGTGAAGTCAGATGAAATCTTAAATAGTCAGATAAAACAAGAGCTTATGATTGGAGAGTGGAAGAAGACAGCAGAGCTGAAAGTTTTAGAGAGGGGAAAGAAGAGAGAGAGAGAGAGAAAGACAGAGAGACAAGAATGAGATGTGAGGGACAAAATGGAACATGAAGGAGAGGATGATGAACCAGAACCACATGATCCTAGGACCAATATGTAGCTGGGGATTTCATAGATGAACGATTGAGTAATGTAGGGTGCATTTGTCCAATCTAGGTTTACAGCTTGTATTTATATCAATCTAGTTTTATGTTCTTTGTGTGGGCATTTTAAGGTTGAAGATTTACTGTTATAAATCTGGCTTGTAAATTACAAGACTCTAGAGTTTTCATTTTATGGGACTCAGGGATCAGAGAAAGCAGCAGCTAGTTTCTACAGGCTTGCCATAGGAAGTAGATGGCTTGGGAAGTACAAAAGGCTTGGCAGCAGGCAGACTATGGAAATCTGAGCAGACCACTGCTTAGGTCTCTCAGTGTTGGTGGGGAGACTGCTGTTTCCTGTGTGTAGCCAGTCTTAGCATGGATTGATGTTTTTTACAACTACAGGCTAAAGACTCTAGAAAAGAATGTACTACCTCCGTTAGGCTAGAGCAGCACATTTGCTAACTACATTTTACCCTTATACACACAGAGAAGTGTAATTACCACCTCCATCAGATAAGTTGTTCTTTGCAGCACATGGAGACCATCACAGTAAAACACAACTGGACAGAATGTAGAAATGAACAGATCATGAGAAACCCAGCATCAATGGATACATCTGTATTACAGCTCTGGCATCTATGGCTTAGGAAATATCACAGAAGAGAGTTGTGAAGATTGTTAAGAGTCAGAGTGCCAGGTTGTCTACTGTGAAACAATCTCTCCAAGAAATGACTGAATAAACAAGACTTGAACCATAGCAAAATGAATAGACAAGGTGATGTGGAACGGAAAAAAATTCTCAGCATCTCAAGCCTAAACAAAGAACTGCAAGCAACTAATGATTACTTGGAAAAAGAGAATGCTTCCCCTACAGATGAGCCTCCTTACTGGTTATCCAAAACAAAGGGGTCATCCCTAAATACATATATAACATACCAACAATAAAAATTAACTCATAAAGTTATATTCATATACTTGTACATGAATATATTATAAATATATATTCACGTATATTACATACAAACAAACTATACATTGTATTTATGTGTAGCAACAATAATCCAAGAAAAAGTGTCAACTTGATATTGGTACAATGAAGGATAAGCAAGGTCAGAGGGATGATACCTGGGAGGATCTAGAGGGAGAAGAGAAAGGATGCAAGTTGAGGTAATTCTTTTTTCAATTAAAATATATTTTTAAAATAATATTTAAAAATTGGGAATATTTTTTTAAAAAGTCATTATGTAGCCTTGGTAATAGGATTTTGGATGGTTACCTCTTACAGATGAATTTTTGGAGACGTCAAATGGAATGTAGCAGTCAGTATATAAAAGAAGCACAGCCACATGTGATCTGTATCTCTAGAATATACTTTTAATATATCAAAAAAATATTAAAATATGTAATAATGGAAAGAAAGATACATACACTGTATCTGTTTTCAGCAAGTTATACATAAATTATTCTTTATGCTCACAACAGTAGAATAATTCAGAGATTTAATGTATGAGGAAAATATACCATGATATTTCACTGAACTCAGTAATCTTTTTTTTATTTTCATTAAAACTTTACTAGTGAAATTAAAGACAAACATTAACATCAACATTTTAATTGTAAGTGATTTCAGTATCTGATATTCTTCAACAAACAGGTTATCTAGACAAAATAATCCCTAAGTAAAAGAGAAAAATATCAGCATTGAATGACAACATGCATATTACAGATTTTCCAAAGTTTGCCTAAAGGAAATATAACTGTTTACTTCATTGATTAAATGATATTTTTAATCAAGACATAAATGCTAGCAAGTTTACAATAGTTTGTTGATTCACATAGATTAAAGAAATAAAATCCATATCTTTACCATTTAAAGACTTTGATATAATTCAGATGCCAAACTCCTTGAAATTACTTATAGCCCTCAGATGCTGTTTTGTATAAAGTTACCCATATTTATAAAGGTGCATACCTTTATGAATTATAAAAATACATTTATGTAAAGGTGTAAAAGACTCAGCTGTCACCCTTTAAGCCAGGCTAGCTTTGAATTTAGAGATCCTCCTGTATGTGCCTCCCCAGTACTGGGATTAAGGGAACATATAACCATGATCCAGATTATATTTCAATTCTTAAAACAATTATATTTTCCAGAAAAAGTGACTTCTTAAATAAATTAGAACTGTCATACTGTTTAAAATCTTTCCTGCATGACATAAGAAATCCTGATTACATACATGTGTTTGAATCTTTCATTTATGATTTAAAAATAAATATACGAAAAGAATAGGTACTTATCAAAATATTTAGTGGGATAATTATTTCAAGATATTATTTGATGTAGTTCTGAAGTTAATGATGATAAATAGATTGACAACTAGTAGCCACTTAAGTATTTCTTAAAAGGGTAATAGCTATTAAACTTTCAAATTAACCAACTGTGGTAGCTTCATTTTATTATTTAGAATAAAACATATATACTTAAGAGATAAGATTTAATAAGATAAGTAATTTTAATAGTGTAAGCTTGTATATTGTATACTTTGATTAGCAATTTTTTGCTTCTCATTTTTGATTCATGTCGATTAAAATATTAACTAATCAATATAATTTCTTCCTTGGAATTTCCCTGAAGAGGTAAAATAGTACTGACAGATAAAGGTATCTCACTATTTTTATCTTCCAAAGTTATATATAATGAAGTGAATGAGACTATAACATGTCCTAATTATCTAGAACTAGGATAATATTATTTCTATTTTTTGAACTCATTTATTTGAATGATAATTTTAAATTTTTTTATTTCAGACCTTTTTGGTAAAAATATTTTAAAATCATAGAATATATATTTTTAACAACACAGTACCTAATGTACTAATAAAGACTTTTTTCTAGTAAATTCATTTCTTAATAAGTGGAATTAATGCTACACAATGTAGTCAATAGGATTAAAAGAAATACCACTTTTAAATACAAAATGTGTTAATTTATTGAAAGGAAAGCAAAGACACACTGGAGAATGCATTTACCAGTCAGGACAACAATGCTGCCATTACAGTTCCCCCAGGACCTGAGTAATTTTAACTCTGAATAGGATACAATTTTCCAAGATTAGAAACTCCAGTGAAAGTAATGCTACAGCTTTTGTCTGCTAAAACTTCCACAGGTTTTTATGGGTTTGGTTTATTTTATATTATTACCACCAAATATAGATATCTAGGTAATTTAAAAAGCAGAATGTTATTTTCTTATTACTCTGTAAAGAGGGGTATGCAAGAAGATACTATCAGTATCAAGAAAGTTCCTTTCTACTGTGTTCACATATAGTGGATAAGCAGAGGACCAGGCAAGCTACCTAGAAAGTTTCTTCAATGTCCTTCTATGGAGATTTCCTTCCCCTTCCCCCTACCCTCCCCCCCCAAAAAAACCATAAAACTGGTGTACCTTTGAATTCTACTATTGACAAAATCTGGATTAAAAGCCTTTCAAGCCAAACTGCAACACACTCTAGGTAAACTAATTACGCTTAAATGATGAGGCAGGATACCGAATAAAGTACTCCAGAATTTTTACTTTAATTTTCTAAATTATGACTACTAAAATGATATTTTAGGAGCTATAGTAATTTTGAAATTATATAGGTGAGAAGAAAAGAATTTCAAAGATTACTCTAATAAATATTGGAAGCATAGAAAATTTTAAGACACTAAGTCATGGTATAGTATCTCAAACATACAGTGTAGTATATTGTATATGAGAGTGTGTACTATCTATATTAGAATTACAACTTAGCATAGAAAAATATTCAATCAACATGAGAATCATTGATTCTAGGCCTGAATGAGTAAAAATGTCAGAGTAATAAAGTTAATACCTAAAACTGTGATTAGCAAGCAATCAGTAAAAAATATAGATTTAAAACAAGTATGAGTTTGAGGCCAACCAGGTCTAAGGAATAAGCTCCAGGATAGTTAGGGTTACACAGAGAAACTCTGTTTAAAAGAAAACAAATAAACAAAGTAAAAACAAAAATGAAAACAAAACAATAATAATGATAATTTAAATAAATAAAAAACAAACAAGCACTATTAATTTGAAAATACATTTTGAATATTAAGTATCATCTTTCTTTGCAAAAAATATGATTAACATTATCTTGAGAAAAGAATATACATAACATAAGAAGAAAATATGGAAATTTTATAGTAAATAATATAATATTCTAGAAGGATATGTAGTGAGCAATATTCAGCATGAAATTTTTACAAAATATATACTGAAAAGGTTTAAGTTTTATTGTCATAAATAATTTGCATGAATAATATTTCCACCAACCGTTCTAATTAAAATTATCTAATTTCAAATAAGCACTTCAGAGAAAAATTTCTAAACATAGGGTATATTATTAACATAACACTAGTGTTCAATATAATAAAGAATGTTTCATGACAGACTCCCTCTATATACATATATGCATATGTATGAAACAAACTTAAATCTAAAACTAAAAAATATTCCAAATGAAACAAGCAATATAACACAAAGTTTGGTTAGAATGTTCCATGGTGCACACATGAGATTGAATACAGGACTTCATAGGTCATGAGCAATGTAAACATACTCATCTGGTTCATTATGGTAACCAACTAATATGATCACCTTAGGATTTGAACGATATTTGTTGATTTTGACAAATGATTAACTGCATAATAAAACTCCTATAAATTTAAATTTATATAGATATTGCTTATCTAGGGAAAAAAAGCTAATGTTAAGATATCAATTCTGGGTCAGAATTTTTGACTTTGAAATGGCAACCTCATCCCTCTACTTGATGCCCTGTCTCCTACTGGAGGTGGGCTCTACAAGTTCTCTCTCCCCACTGTAGGACATTTCATCTAAGGTCTCTCCCTTTCAGTCTTGAGAGTCTCTCACCTCCCAAGTCTCTGATACATTCTAGATACATACCTCCTACCTCCTGAGGTTGCCTGTTTCTGTTCTTTCTGCTAGCCCTCACGGCTTCAGTCCTGTTCCTCCAACCCAATACCCGATCAAGTCCCCCCTTTCCCTTCTCAGTCCCATTTGCCACTTAAGTCCTTCCCTCCCTGTTTCTTGTGATTGTGTTCTTCTCCTTACCAAGTGGGATTGAGGTATCATCACTTGGGCCTTTCGACTTGCTATCCTTCTTGAGTTTTATGGATTGTATCTTGGGTATCCTGTACTTTTTTGGCTAATATTCACTTATTAGTGAGTACATACCATGCATATCCTTTTGGGTCTGAATTATGTCACTCAGGATGATATTTTCTAGTTCCATCCATTTGCCTGCCAATCTCATGATATCCTCATTCTTAATAGCTGAGGAACATTCCATTGTATAAATGAACCACATTTTCTGTATCCATTCATCTGTTGTGTGACATCTGGGTTGTTTCCACCTTCTGGCTATCACAAATCAGGCCACTATGAACATAGTGGAACACTTGCCACTGTGTCATGATGGGGAATCTTTTGGGTATATGCCCAAGAGTGTTGTAACTGGATCTTCTGTCCGAAAATTGTTCTTGTCTGAAAAACTCTGCAGGGATAAAAATGTAGAAGAGACAGAAAAAAAGGAGGTCCAGTGACAGGCCCTAAGTGGGATCCAGGTCAAGGGGAGGCCCCAAGACCTGACACTATTACTGATGCTACTGTGTGCTTACAAACAGGGGTCTATCATGACTGCTTTCAAAAAGGCCCAACAAGCAGGTAAGTCAGATGCAGATATTTACACCCAAACAATGGACAGAAGCTGGTGACCCCTAGGGTTGAATTAGGGAAAAACTGGAAGAAGCTGAGGAGGAAAGCAACCCTACAGGAAGACCAGCAGTCTCAACTAATCTGGACCCCTGAGATCTCTCAGACACTGAGCTACCAATCAGTGTACACCAGCTGATATTAGTCCCTGAACACATATACAGCAGAGGATTGCAGGGTCTGGACTCAGTCAGAGAAGATGCACCTAACCCTCGAGGGACTTGAAGACCCAGGGAATTAGGAGGATTGGTGGGGTGTGGAAGGGAGCGATGGGGACATCCTCTTGGAGACAGGGCAGGAGGTATGGGATGAGGAACAGTCAGAGGGTGTACAGGGAAGTGGATACAGTCTGGACTGTAAAACAAGAATAATAAAAGAAAGCAGGAAAAATTCAATTCTGAATGTATTTAAATTGGACAAAAAAATTATTGTTAAAATGTGAAACACAACATGGAAAATTACTATTGTTACTATTATTACTATTGACATATTGTTAAGATGATCTTATCAAATCCAATAGATAGTAATGTAGAAATGATTTATAATAAATAAAATTTAAGTACTTGTAATTAATAATATAATCTAACACCAAATTAATCTGATATATGTTTTGGATGAACTGTTGAGAAGACACATGTTACATACCTGACCAAACTTCCAAGATTCATTCATATTTTACAGGTCTATGAAAGAATAAGCATTAAAAATTAATCAGTATGTTTTAAATGCATTTATTTTGTAAACAAAACCTGGAGGAAAATGTTCATTTACTCTACAGGATATATATATATATATATATATACACACAACGGTAAAAAGAGGAGTTAAGAATTTTAAAGTCAGTAGAAAAGATTATATGGGAGGGGTTAGAGGGAAAAAAGAAAAGGTAGAAACATAGTAATTAAAATATAATTTCAAAAATAAACAAAATTCCTTTTCATTTGAGTAAAAATAGCATCCACAGAAGAAATATAATTTGGAAGTTATGCAGTCGTTGTATAACATGGTGCATCTATTTGTAAATGTCTATACTTGGTTTTGTTGATAGATATTCTAGCAAATTTTCTTCAATAGTTATTGAGAGCTTTTCTCCTAAAGCTGCAAAGTATAACATGAAAGGAAATGAGAGCATACTATGCTAACTCAGGAACCAGAGGGCATGCAAGTACATGTCCACAGCAGAGAGGGAAGGAAGGAGGGATGGAGGAAAGGAGGGAGGGAGGGAGGGAGGGAGGGAGGGAGAGAGAGAGAGAGAGAGAGAGAGAGAGAGAGAGAGAGAGAGAGAGAGTGTAGTTTTGGTTATGTGTCAGCCTTCAGTCTGAGGAGGTCAGTTCATTATTTCATTATTATATCTTGGTTTTGGTGCTATGTTCTATAGTCATGTGCATTTTGACAAAACTTCATTTTCAAAAGGCTACACATCGATATTTCTCAATGCTGAAAATAGCATTATGGGAGAAGGGGGAAAGCATTTCTCCTCTGCATCCCATTGAACAGCAGGATCCTGTACATGATGTTTTCAGGAACCTTTTCTTCCTCAGATTTCAGTAAGGCAAAACCATTTATTTGATTCATTCCTGACAACCTCCCTTCTCTGGAGATAATTCTCTCTCTGGAAATAGAGCAATATGTTTTCCACCCTGTACAGTTTCTCCAACAACCAAGAATTTATTCTTTAACCTGTCACTCCCATCATACAAGCAACCATTTTGTATAAATGTAAACGGTTCCAGGATGCCTAGAAGGCCAATGGTTAATGTCAATCAAACTCTTTAATGGGCCCATATGTCCAAAGTGTTATAGATATAAAACATGAAAAACAAAACTATGGGAAAACAAGCAAAAGGAAGAAGGGAATGACATTAACTGTAATAAGTTCAGGATGCCTTGGGCAAGGTACATGTTTTTGGTTTGAGACAATTTCAGGCTGGCTTCCTCTTGTGAAGTGCAAGCTAAAGGAATTCACCAAAGATCAGGGAAAAATTGTAGAAATCATTCCAAATATTTTAAGTGATAATATCAAATTCCTTAAGAATGTTCCCTAAATTAGTCACACAGGTTCTATAATACATGAGTGTGAAACAGGGTTGGTGTGTTCACCAGTGGAGAGTAGTCTGTATGCACTGAAGTTTATGTATGTGAGTGCCATTAATAAAATTACAAACTGTTGAAGTCAGTATGATTCTTACATTGTTCAAATTATAAGTGATAGAGCATTCAATTTAAAGGAGGAACAGATTACCCAAGGTGCATTTATAGCTTAAGAAGTGGAAAACTTCACTGTATGCATAAATTTGGATACAAGATACACCCTAAGCATGCATCTGGGCCCCATTTCCCATGGTTATACCATGGGAATACCTTCCGTTATACCTTCCACAAATATGGAGAAAAAAAGATAATTTATTTCCTTATGGTGGATAAATGACTATAGAAATTTTATTTTCAGGTACAAGATATGGAGAAATGCTCCTTTTTATATGCCAAAAGCCCCTCAACCTCCAAATTGGTTATCCAATATTGAATGAATATATACAAATAGCATTATAGGGACTGGGCAGATTTATTTTATTTGTAATACATATGTATGTTATTGTATATCCATATATGCTTATATTATATATTATTATTCACATATATAATATATAGATGTATTATAAATATTATTTATTTATGTGTATATATGTACATTTTACACATGTACACTTACATACATATATATTAATATATGTATTTATACACATACATACACATATGCCAACATTGAAGATAAAAGAGTCCATGATTTTTAGAGAAAGCTGGACAGATACATGAAAGGGGTAGGCTGGAGGAAAGAAAATGTGGGTAATTACATAATTGTATTTTAATTTCAAAAATAAAAGATATATTATTGAAAGGTATCTCTCTGTTTAACTGATAACTTCTTAGTATCATATTTAAGTGAACACTCAGGTTAGAGAATAAAATTTGGTACCTTTCACACCTAGTCCTAATCAGTGCTTTCTCTACTAGTGAGGTCTTCTATAAGAAAAGCATACCTTTCCTAATAAGTGGGAGGATGATGAGGCTAATATTTCAAAATCACAGGGCTCTGCAAGTAGGTATTGGGCAAGAACAATCCTTGGTTTATTTTTGCTGTTACATATGACATCTATATATGCATTGTATACATATTAAACTTCCTATATGATGGTAAGATATTGTCACTTTTCTGGCTTAGGTCATGTACAAAGGTATTTTTACTTTCAAGTTATACTTGATTTCCTGGAAATTTTTTAACTGGCTGTCCTCGAAAGCCTTTTAGACAAGTCCACTAAATGATGAACTTGAAATATTTGTTGTTGCTGATGGCTTGATTTGCAATCATATGGGATGGGTGTGTGTGTGTGTGTGTGTGTGTGTGTGTTTGCATGTTTAATAGAGTCTCACTTTGTATCCCTGCTTGACCTTGAATTTGCTAGGTAGATTTGGCTACTTTTGAACTCAAAGATGTCTGTCTTCATTTTCATCCCAACCACAGACAAGGATTGAGCCACAATGACTAGCTTGAAATGTTTAATTAATGAACATTTATAGTGGGTCCTATTCTCTCTATGCAAGATTTGTAAAATAAAAAAGTTTATATTGTATAAAACCTGAAGAAATTCAAACTTTCAAAAGCTTTTGTACTAAAGTTGAATATCTTCAAACATTATATGTGTGAAGCTAATTAGAACTTGTTTTTGTGATCTGTGACAGGAAAACAAAATAGAAATTTTTGATGAGGTGGGAGGGGGTAGTTGGGAGGGGGTGGTTAGGAAGGGGAGTACCCTCAGAAAAACAGGGGGAGGGTATTGGATTGGGGGTTTCTGAAGGGGAAACCTGGAAAGGGGATAACATTTGAAATGTAAATAAATATAATATCCAATAATTTTTTTCTTATTCTCCATATGCTACTATAATGTAATACAATGATCAAGTCATTCTTACATAACTGAAATATATTCCTCACAGTTGTCTCTTTTTCAACATGATGCCTTGAATTCAAGTCTCATGGAGAAGAATGTTCTGTCCTCACACAGGGGGAGGTTAAAGCAGAAAAATATGAACATTTGAATAGTAAACTGTATACTTGAAAATTCATTCTTTATTAGATAATCCATCCTGTCTGCATTTCACCTAAATCTTGGCTTCTCATTATTCAAACTTATGAGAAAATATTTCTATTATTTACATATTATTCAAATTTTGATATTCTATTAATACAGTTAAAGCCATATTTTACTACCATTAAAACCACAAGTATAAAACATATTTTATATTTCTATACACAAAAGAGAAACTTAATTGTCCAATCATTATTTTGAGCCCTATAGGAACTTATAGATATGGATGGAACACAAATAAATCACAACTAAATTCAAAATCTATTTCTATTAACTAATAAAATGTGTGTGTCTATGAGTGTATGCATGTGCTTACATGTGTAGGTATGAGTGTGAGAGCTGATATGTGGTACTCAAACCACAATTTATAGGAGTCTGCTATATGTACAGGGGAATTCAGAGGATCAAACTCAAGTTGTCAGGCATGTTGAAAAATGGCTTTACCATTTGTCAGGAGCTATCTTGGAGAGGCTAAGGCTAGCAGGTGACTATTCTGGGGGAGGGGTGGCCCACCATTTTTACATGACCTACAATGAATGAACTCTGAGAGGTAAGGTCCCAAGAGACTTTAGAATTGCTTCTTGGAGCTGATATGTCTTTTGCTGTCATTATTACATAGTCTAATGATTTTGGTGCATTATCCCACCCTATTGGGCAGCTTTTATGCAGATCAACAAAGATATACCATCACATAGTGATGCTGTGTAGAGTAATTGATGATTTAATAATTCCTGGTAGTGATTTAACAAAATTAGTGATTTGATTCAAATAATTTTAGGAAGAAAGTTTTAAGAGATGGATTTGGTTTTTTGGCCAGACAGATATTATATAGATAGAATCAAGAATAAAATGTGCCCACTTCTCATAGAAGAGCAAGTAAAGACCACATACAATGAGCTTTCATAATTACACCAAAAAGAAATAGGCTTGGGACAAATTTATGATCAAGAAAAAAACATTCATTTTAGGTCAGATCCAAGGATGAATCCACAGGTATGCAATATGATAAAGCAAGGTTATGTGAAACTGTTACTTTGAGCTCATAATGAGCATATAAAAAGAAACACTACTTTTACTATCACTATCAACATCCTTCTTTAACTCCCATTTTGTGTAACATTTTATCTGTGTGGAAATTTTCTAAGGAACTTTTGTCTAAGAAGGTATAAGAAGATCAGAGAGAAGGAACAAAGCATAGTGTCTGGGGTTCTGCCCCATCTCTCCATTCACCCACCAAGTTTATGTGTGTGAGCCCCATATACCACCAGATGTCTATATGAACATATCTGTTTATAAGTATATATATATATATATATATATATATATATATACTTACTTATATATACTTAAGTGTATATATATATATATATATATATATATATATATATCATGAACACTTATAGAAGAGATAAGACAAGTGGTCAGGCTGTGACAGACTATATATATGTATGAGTGTGTGTGTGTATATGCATATTGCCTGTGTAAAAGATTTTAAATTTTTCCTTTCTTTGATTCAGTCAGAGTTAATATGCTCAAATCCTCTCACCTGGCCAGCAACAGGTCCTTGAGGGAGCACAAAATTGTAAGAGAGAATTATAGAGTAAGGAAAGAACACTTATTAAGGCATGGTATAACAAGAAGAAAGGCAACTAGTGCTTATTAAAGCACAGGCCAAGGAGTATCAGATTTTTATCTTCATCAAAGTACTCAGTACCATTCCCCTAAGGCTGAGACAGGCAGAAACCATTGAACCATCTCTTGAACACTGAAAATTTGTGTTATTTTTAAGAGAAATAATTTCTATTTACCATGTGCACCTATGGTATGAAGCAATTTGTATACACTGTGGAATGGCTCACTGACAACACAACATGCATCTCAGTATTTTAATTTACTTTTAATTTGTGTATGCACATTTGCATGCATGGCACTGGTGTGCAAGTCAGAGAACAAATTGCTGAAATGATTTCTGTCCTTTTACCCTG
This sequence comes from Rhynchomys soricoides, assembly GCA_019843965.1. Taxonomy (NCBI): domain Eukaryota; kingdom Metazoa; phylum Chordata; class Mammalia; order Rodentia; family Muridae; genus Rhynchomys; species Rhynchomys soricoides. Next base: position 7,407,810 of record JADRCH010000076.1, on the reverse strand, counting down.
GATATCTCAAGAACTGAACAGGTCATTAGGCTCAGTAGTAGGTACGTTTGCACTCTGTGCTATCTTGCTAGATCTCTCATGTAATTTTTCAAACAACATTTAACTATTAAGTGTAAAAAGAAATGTTCAAATGATTAATTCCAAAAAATAGAAAATAATGCTTAGACTTATAAAGGATTTGCCAAACTTTACTTTGAATATGTTAGCTATATGTACTTCACACACTGAAATAGTGCCACAATAAGAGATTTCTACCAACCTGATGCTAACTTAATAATTGAAAGCTCTTTTGACAGCTTCAACTTATGTTCATAATTATGAGGCTATATAATACTTAAATTTTTGTTCTTTTGAACATTTCATATATAAATACTATATTTAAATAATTCCCCCTTCCTTCTCCCCTTCTCCTTATTCCAAGTCTTAATGTTTTACTTTCTGACTAATTATAATTGGATAATACATTTTATAATCAGAATAATATAATATATGACATATATGTATGACATACAACATATGATATATGACATACAACATATGACATATGACATATATAACATATAATGTCTAATACATAATATATAATCTATTATATATGCATGTATGTTTATGTGGGTGTATCTGTGTATACACATATGAATGTAAGACCATGCTATAGATCTCATAGATCATTGTGATTGGAACACTTATCAGCCTTCCCTGCAGCAAACTCATTCTCCTTCTCTCAGCGGTTATTAATTTCCTGCAAATTCTTCACCTAAGAATAAGGCCTTGTGGTACTTCCCCTTTCCTATTTTCATGTCACTTGGTGCTGTCAGTTTTTACAGGTCTGGCTAGGCAACCCACAAAATCTCTACATTATAATTCATGTTTTAATGTAACTTTTATTAGTTTTTTGATAATTCATAAATTCATAGAGTATAATTTGGTTATTTTCACCCACACTCCTTCTTTGTAATGTCCCTTGATCTACCCTTTTCTTCACTGCCATCAGAACCTCTAAAGCTCCTTTATCTTATACTTTACTGAGTATTTAAATTCTTATGCTCATACACACATGAATTTAGGGCAATCCACAGTCACATGTTTGACTACTAAGAATCACAGAAATAAAGAAACGTACCACTCTTTTCCCACAACATCTGAGGGAGGGACATAGGTACAAAAGGGGGGAGGGACTGGAAAATGGAATGTGATCAGGTATTGGAGGGGGGGGAAAACAGGGCTGAAGTTCTGAGGGCCAGCAGAAAGAATGGAAACAGGCAACATCAGGAGGTAGGAGGTGGGGGGACCCTCTGGAATGTACCAGAGTCCTGGTAGAATAAAGACTCTCAGAATCAAAGGGAGGAACCCTAGATGAAACTGCTCTACAGTGGGGAGAGGGAACTTGTAGAGTTTACCTCCAGTAGAAAGACAGGGCATCCTCAGGTGGTATTATGTTCATTTTTCTGAGGGTCCACCAAACTGATTTCCAGACAGGTTGTATCAGCTTGCATTCCCACCAGCAATGGAGGAGTGTTCCTTTTTCTCCACATCCTTGCCAACATCTGCTGTCACCTGAGTTTTTGACCTTAGCCATTCTGACTGGTGTGAGGTGAAATATCAGGATTGTTTTGATTTGCATTTCCCTGATGACTAAGGATGTTGAATATTTATTTAGGTGCTTCTCGGCCATTAGAGTTTCCTCAGTTGAGAATTCTCTTTTTAACTCTCTTCCCCATCTTTTGATAGGGTTATTTGGATCTCTCGAATCTAGCTTCTTGAGTTCTTTGTATACATTGGATATTAGCCCTCTATCAGATGTAGGATTGGTAAAGATCTTTCCCAATCTGTATGTTGCTGTTTTGCCTATTTACAGTGTCCTTTGCCTTACAGAAGCTTTGTAATTTTATGGGGTCCCATCTGTCGATTTGTGATCTTAGAGCACAAGCCATTGGTGTTCTGTTAAGGAACATTTCCCCTGTGCCCATGTGTTCGAGAATTTTCCCCACTTTCTCTTCTATTAGATTCAGTGTATCTGGTTTTATGTGGAGGTACTTGATCCACTTGGACTTGAGCTTTGTAAAGGGAGATAGGAATGGATCGCTTTGCAATCTTCTACATGTAGACTGCCAGTTGATCCAGCACCATTTGTTGAAGAGGCTGTCTTTTTTCCACTGTATGGTTTCAGCTCCTTTGTCAAAGATCAAGTGACCATAATTGTGTGGGTTCATATCTGGGTCTTCCATTCTATTCCATAGATCTACCTGCCTGTCACTGTACCAATACCATGCAGTTTTTATCACTACTGCTATGTAATATAGCTTGAAGTCAGGGAGGCTGATTCCCCCAGAATTCCTTTTATTGTTGAGAATAGTTTTTGCTATCCTGGGTTTTTTGTTATTCCATATGAATTAGAGAATTGCTCTTTCTAAGTCTATGAAGAATTAAGTTGGGATTTTGATGGGGATTGCATTGAATCTGTAGATTGCTTTTGGCAGGATGGCCATTTTAACTACATTTATCCTGCCAATCCATGAACATGGGAGATCTTTCTATCTTCTGAGGCATATACCCAGAAGATGCTCCAATATGTAATAAAGACACATGTTCCACTATGTTCATAGCAGCCATATTTATAATAGTCAGAAGCTGGAAAGAACCCAGATGTTCCTCAAGAGAGGAATGGATACAGAAAATGTGGTACATTTACACAATGGAATACTATTCAGCTATTAAAAACAATGACATCATGAAATTCTCAGACAAATGGATGGAACATGAAAATATCATCCTGGCGAGGTAACTCAGTCACAAAAGAGAGAACATGGTATGTACTCACTGTTACGTGATTATTACCCCAAAAGTTCATAATACCCAAGAGTCACTTTGCAGCAACAGTAGGGCTGAATGTGAGGTCCCAGATGGAGGACTTGGAGAAGAGACTGAAGGAGATCAGCGTGTTTGCATTCCCAGGGAGTCAGCTATAGTGGTAAATAGCCTGACCCCCTGATACTCCTGGAGACTGATCCACCAAAGAATGAATACACATGGAGGGACCCATGGTGCTTGCCACATATGCAACAGAGGAGGATCTTGTTAGCCATCAGGGGGAGGAGAGGTCCTTAGGACTGAGAGTGTTAGATCCCCCAGTAGAGGAGAATGCCTAGGAGGGAAGATGAGAGTGGGTGGGTTGGTGGGAGGGAGAATTCCCCCCTTAGTGGCAGAGGAAGGGGGAGGAAATGGGGAGGTTTCAAAGGGTAGATCTCGAAAAGGGGAAAAATTTGAAATGTAAATAAAGTATGAAAAATATATATATATATATATATAAAAAGAATAAGAAAAAGACAGGGCATCAAGTGGAGGGATGGTGTTGTCATCCCACAGCCAAAAAGTCTGACACAGAATTGTTCCTGTCTAAAAGAACTGCGGGGTCAAAAATGGAGAAGGGCCTGAGAAAAAGGAGGTCCAGTGACAGGCTCAAATTGGGATCCAGCTCAAGGGGATAATCCAAGGCTGTACTATTACTTATACTATGTTGTGCTTACAGTCAGCATGGCTATCCTCTGAGAGACCCAACCACCAGCTAAAAGAGTCAGATTCAGATACTTAAACCTAACCAATTGGAAAGAAGTCAGGTATTCCTGTGGTAGAATTAGAGAAAAGCTGGAAGAAACTGAGGAAGAAGGTGACCCCATGGAATATGAGCAGTCTCAACTAACATGGACTCCCCAAGATCACTCAGATGCTCCGCCATATACCAGGCAGCATACACTAGCTGTTAGGAGGCCCCCAACATTTCTATAGCAAAAAATTGCCTATTTTTGCCTCAATGAGAGAAGATGCACCTAACCTTTGAGAGACTTGAGGCCCCAGGGAATGGGGAGGTCTGGTGGGGTTGAGGTTGGGGTGTGGTTGGGACATCCGCTTGGAGACAAGGGAGGATGTATGTGATGAAGAACAGTCAGAGGGCAGATCAGGAGGGTGATTATGACTGGATTGTAAAGAAAGATTGAAGAATAATAACTTTTAAAAAATTGGAAAAAGAAGAAAAAAAAAAGTTACTCAGATAGGTGTGAGCCTTTGAGCCCTCTCCCCTCATGCCTATCTCTTCAAACCTACTTTATGTCTATGACATAAGAGAAAGCAGTGATTTTTTTTCATTATTCTAATAACTTTTAACTAGATTTCACTTTCTTTCCTACTAAAAGTTATACTATGTTATCATTATGCACTTCTAAGTTGTAGAGGAGCATATTATTTGATATGAGGAATGATAAATGAATTTTTAATTACATAATTACTTTCTTATATGATGTACTAACTATGGTACCCAAGGTGCAGAGTATCATCAAGGCATTACTTTAAATAATTCCAGACAGATAATTAGTTCTTAGACTTTTAGATGAAATTACAAAGTACAAAAAGCAATTTATTTTAATAACTTAAAATAACTATAGATTTTGATGTAATTCAGATGGAGAAACAATTTTTTTCTTTAAAGATTGTGGGTAGTCAAACCTGTCAGAAAAACTTACTATTTATTATATTAGCATCCTTTATCTTTAGCATATTTTTTGATTTTCACAACAAATGATAATTTAGAAAGAAGTAGACTACTCCATAAATATTGTATTACTGAAAATCTAAACTCCTAGATTTGGACTAAAGGAAGAATAGCTGATCTTTTAGGTGGGCGGTAATTATCTTTTAACACCAAATCCTTCTGGGAGTCTTATTAAAATGGATTCTGAATAATGACCTACATACTTCCATCATCTCTGGTTGACATGTCTTGCTGAATCTCTAAAGTTTTGCATGGCATTGACCAGGACACAAATTAATATTTCTCATCCTGGAAACCACAGTCTTCCTTTTACCTTTGCAGAATTTGTTTAATTACCTTCTTTGTGAATCTGATAAATGAGACATTCTCATAAAGCATCAGAAATAGAATGTTTCTTTATTAACTTAAAGTTTAAAAAGTACTTCTAAGTTCTACAGAGCAAGTTGTTATGTAACAGTTTCCTCACTTGAAACATCCAGTCCTGCAGGGAAGCCCTTTAAGCATAGAGGTAAACAACTCAAAATAGCTTCAGAGAGTCTCCGAAACTGTCCAGAGGAGCTTTCCTCCCTGGGCAAACAGAAAAGCTGCAAAAAGACCCAGAAAAGCCCAAAGACAAAGTAGACTTTTTGACCAGTAAAAGTGCAAAGAAGAGTCTGAGATCAGAACTACTGCCTAGGAAAAAGCAGAAACATGCCTACGTGTGTAGAAGATGTTCAGAGAACTTACTTGGAAAGGCTACCCTGCTATCTGTTTCATTGCCTGCTGGCTGTGTGGTACAGTCCCAGTTTCACCATTTTTGTGAGCTTTATCCAGTGCTAGATGAGCCTTGGTGATGCAGCTGTATTTCACATAATTTTTCCCCTGTAGGTAAACCCTCAGTCAATATTCTTTAAGTCACCACAATTAAACTAATTGATTCACCAAGTTGTATTTTGTTGGTATCCATACCACAATGGTCTATTGTGAACTTTTTACACTGAGTAAGTAGGTTTACATATTACACCTTCCCATGATATGTTGTTTTGTGATACAATATAAGCTAATGAGATAAGATGGTATTTATGAGATTTATGCTGAAAAGGCACACATAGAATTTATGCAGTAAGAGTGGTAGTGGTAGTAGATCTTAAACTTAAAAAATAAACTTGGTATTGTGCATATAAAACACATGGTTTATATACAGCACATTGGAAGTGCTTTCTATTATTTAGCTGATACTAAATTCAGAATAGTGATAACTTCATATCTTTTTTCCTTCCTTTTCTTTCAGTTTTATTCTTTTATATTTTTCTTCCTAGAAATTCAAACCTAAGGTTATTATATGGGACTGACATGCATCTATTTGAAAGAGGGGGTGGAAGGCACAAGGTGTCAGAATAAGGGTTAGAATTAAATTAGGAGGGTATCAGCTTGGGCCACTTTGTAACTTGGTCAGAGCATGTGAAAACATACATCAAATAGGGTTATAGCCTAATGTACTGAGGAAAGTATCCAAATCAAATAGTTTCCTGGTGTGGATAAGACATAGCCTGAGCAGAGTAATATAGTATCTGGTGGGAAGTGGATTATCTATGGGTGAATAGAATTCACTATGTGATAGGTCAAGTGAGAATGTGTATGTAAAACAATAAGATATTTGCATACCATTCTCAGAGAAAGAGGTTATAATATGGACATGGTCACTAGAGTATGGCTTGGGTTTCAGCACTGCTGGAAATATTTCTCTGAACTTACAGTTTAAAACTACATATAAATTACAAGAAAAAAAAATAGGTGCAAATGCTTTTACACACATTTATCTCTCATTCCACCAGCCACAATAGAAGTAATTGCTTAACACATTGGTCATACTACGTAAGTTAGTCCTTGAATTCTAAAGCCCACAAAAAGGGATAATCTAATGACTCTTTAGAAAAAGTATCCAATTATATAGCTAGAAAAGTTAACTTGGTAATATATTAAAGTTGATTGCTCTTATTATTATTATTGTTACTGTTATTAAATATGGGCAAGTGTATAACAGCACAGATTAAAATTCAAGGAACAACTTTCAGGAATCACTTCTCTTCCTCTACAGTAGCATTAGAAGATCAAACTCAGATTGTCTTTGTCATATAACAAATGCTTTTACTAGCTTTAATATCCTACCAACCTGAGAAAACGATTTTAAGAGCAAAAAATAGACTCCTGTAAAAGGGACATTCAGATAGGCCTAAATTTCTCTTCCTGAGAAAACTTCAGAACGTATGCAATTGTCTTACAATAATTTTAACCCATAGAATAAAATAAGTATCAGTAAATGCACAGATTCACATGAATAAAATAACTAAAATTTGCGAATATCTATGATATCTCCAGTAGGAGTAATAAAGGAAATATAGAGGAATTTCAATCCAGCACCATATCTGCTTTTGCAAGGGATCTTAGCCAAAGACCTTTGAGCCAACTGGGATAACACACCAACAATCCCTCTGGTTAGAATACAGACATGCTCTTAGTATACACCTCTAATAACATTAAATGTAAGTAAAATTCGTTTGTAGAAGTATGCATCTATATTTACAAGTTTGGTCTAATTGAGAGGTACAACGTGACAAATCAGAAAAATGTTTGACAGAGCAAGTCAAAAATAAGATACACCCAACTCTCATAAAAACTTCATAGGAAAGAGACTCTACTATAGTGCATGTGTGCGTATACACACACACACACACACACACACACACATACACACACACACACATCAGAGAGAGAGAGACAGAGACAGATAGAGAGACAGAGAGAGAGAGACAGAGGGAGAGAGACAGAGAGACAGAGAGACAGAGAGAAGAGTGAGAGACAGACAGAGAGACAGAGAGAGAGAGAGCAGTTTTACCTGGACAGATACATGTTACATATAAAGACAGTATGAGTCAGAGAATGAGAAGCCAGATTAGAACAGATAGCAAGAGTTAGTTTGAGGCCAAGCAGAGCAATTCAGTCAGAAGCTGAGAGAAGCCAGTTTGAATCAATCAGCTTTGAAGGAATTTTCATCTAGAATAACTGAGTAGAACCAGTCAGCTAGAGCTCAGAAAGAGCTGAAAAGGTGAGCTTATTCAGAAGTAAACCTCCAAGATGACAATTAAATCTGGAGAACGAACATTAATTTTCCAGGTAAACAATGCATTAGAAATTTTAATAGAAGGGAGATGGTGTATGTATTTTTGATGGATGGAAGTAAGAATATAAATCTAATTTAATTTTAAAATACAGCATCATGTTACAAAACAATATTAATGGTAACAATCATGTATTAATGGGATTAATATTTTATGTACTATTTTACCTGATAGTATCATGGTTTTTTATAGTTATCTTTTCTGAATAAAATGAGGTCTGAAAATTGAGGTGTCTACTTATGGTTTTCTCATTTCAGTACATTTAGCTCATGTTGGATAGGTCCTTGAGTCAGCTTATATGTGTAGCTTTTATGTACTTTTTGTGCAATATTCATTGAGTATACAACTGCTGAGGGGTTGTCTAGTCACTATTGCTTTCATTGAAGTTTTTGTTTAATTTTATTTATTTATTTATTTATTTATTTATTTGGAAAGCAAGAAGTAAAGTATCTTTATTTACAGATGATGATAGTATATATAAGTGATCACAAAATTCCACCAGGATCTCCTACCCCTGATAAAGAATTTTAGCAAAGTGGATGGATAAAAATTAACTCAAAATTAGTAGATCTCCTTAATAGAAATAAAAAAAAAAATGAGTCGAGAAAGAAATTAGGGAAACAATACTCTTACAATAACCATTAATGTTATAAAATATCTTGGTTTAACTCTGACCAAGCAAGTGAAAGATCTATATGACCAAAATTCCATGATAGTAAAGAAATATTTTGAAAAAGATATTATAAGATGGAAAGATCTCCCATGCTTATAGGTCAATGGAATTAACATGGCAAAAATGACTAACTTTTTTTTATTTTCATATTTTATTTACATTTCAAATGTTTCCCACTTTCCAGATCTCCCTTTTGAACCTCCCCATTCCCTCCACCCTCCCCCTGCCTCTATGGGGATATTCTCCAACCCACCTTCCCACCCCACCCCACACCCACTCTCGTCTTCCCTCCTTGACATTCTCCTATACTGGGGGATATAACACCCTCAGGCTCAAGGGCCTTGCCTCCCCCTGATGGGTAACAAGACCCTCCTCTGCAGTCTTTGTGGCCAGCACTATGGGTCCCTCCATGTGTATTCTTTAGTTGGTGGATCACTCTCCAGAAATATGGGGGGTCTGGCCAGTTGCCAGTGTTGCTACCTCCCTGGGGCTGCACATTCCCTCAGCTCCTTCAGTCCTTTCTCCAAGCCCTCCATCTGGGACCTTGTACTCAGTACTACTGTTCCTGTGAAGTGACTCTTGGGTATTTCAAACTTTTAGGCTAATAACCACTTAACAGTGAGTACATGCCATGTTCATTCTTCTGTGACTGAGTTACTGGCTCAGAATGATGTTTTCAAGATCCATCTATTTGTCTACGAATTACATGAAGTCATTGTTTTTAATAGCAGAGTAGTATTCCATTGTGTAAATGTACCACATTTTCTGTATCCATTCCTCTGTTGAGGGTCATCTGGGTTGTTTCCAGCATCTGGCTATTATAAATATGGCTGCTATGAACATAGTGGAACATGTGTTTTTATTACATGTTGGAGCATCTTCTGGGTATATGCCCAGGAGTGGAATAGCTGGGTCCTCAGGTAGTATTATGTCCAATTTTCTGAGGGTCTGCCAAACTGATTTCCAGAGAGGTTGTATCAATTTGCATTCCCACCAGCAATGGAGAAGTGTTCCTCTTTCTCCACATCCTCTCCAACATCTGCTGCCACCTGAGTTTTTGATCTTAGCCATTCTGACTGGTGTGAGGTGGAATCTCAGGGTTGCTTTGATTTGCATTTCCCTGATGACTAAGGATGTTGAACATTTCTTTAGGTGCTTCTCGGCCATTCGAGTTTCCTCAGTTGAGAATTCTCTGTTTAGCTCACTTCCCCATTTTTTGATAGTGTTATTTGTATCTCTGGAATCTAGCTTCTTGAGTTCTTTGTATACATTGGATATTAGCCTTCTGTCAGATGTAGAATTGGTAAAGATCTTTTCCCAATCTGTAGGTTGCTGTTTTGCCCTAATTACAGTGTCCTTTGCCTTACAGAAGCTTTGTAATTTTATGAGGTCCCATCTGTCAATTCTTGACCTTAGAGCACAAGCCATTGGTGTTCTGTTCAAGAACATTTCCCCTGTGCCCAAGTGTTCGAGACTCTTCCCTACTTTCTCTTCTATTAGATTCCGTGTATCCGGTTTTATGTGAAGGTCCATGATGCACTTGGACTTGAGCTTTGTGCAGGGAGATAGGAATGGATCAATTCACAATCTTCTACATGTAGACCGCCAGTTGATCTAGCACCATTTGTTGAAGATGCTGTCTTTTTTCCACTGTATGGTTTTATCTCCTTTGTCGAAGATCAAGTAACCATATGTGTGTGGATTCATTTCTGGGTCTTCAATTCTAATCCATTGATCAACCTGCCTGTCACTGTACCAATACCATGCAGTTTTTATCACTACTGCTCTGTAGTACAGCTTGAGGTCAGGGAGGCTGATTTTCCCAGAAGACCATTTATTGTTGAAGATAGTTTTTGCTATCCTGGGTTTTTTGTTATTCCATATGAATTTGAGAATTGCTCTTTCTAGGTCTTCAAAGAATTGAGTTGGGATTTTGATGGGGATAGCATTGAATCTGTATATTGCTTTCGGCAGGATGGCCATTTTAACTATGTTAATCCTGCCGATTCATGAGCATGGGAGATCTTTCTATCTTCGATTTCTCTCTTCAGAGAATTGCAGTTCTTGCCATACAGATCTTTCACTTGTTTGGTTAGAGTCACACCAAGATATTTTATATTGTTTGTGACTATTGTGAAGGGTGTCATTTCCCTAATTTTTTGTCAGCCTGTTTATCCTTCGAGCATAGAAAGGCTACTGATTTGCTTGAGTTAATTTTGTATCCAGCCACTTTGCTGAAGTTGTTTATTAGCTGTAGCAGATCTCTGGTGGAGTTTTACAGGTCACATAAATATACCATCATATCATCTGCAAATAGTGATATTTTGATTTCTTCCTTTGCAATTTGTATCCCTTTGATTTCCTTTTGTTGCCTGATTGCTCTAGCTAGAACTTCAAGTTCTATGTTGGATAGATAGGCAGAGAGAGGGCAGCCTTGTCTAGTCCCTGATTTTAGTTGGATTGCTTCAAGTTTCTCTCCATTTAGTTTGATGTTGGCCACTTGTTTGCTGTATATTGCTTTTACTAAGTTTAGGTATGCTCCTTGAATTCCTGATCTTTCCAAGACTTTTATCATGAAGGGATGTTGAATTTTGTCAAATGCTTTTTCAGCATCTAACGAGATGACCATTTGGTTTTTTTCTTTGAGTTTTTTTATGTAGTGGATTAAATTAATGGATTTCTGGATATTGAACCATCCCTGCATCGCTGAGATGAAGCCTACTTAATCATGGTGAATGATTGTCTTGATGTGTTCTTGGATTCAGTTTGCAAGAATTTTATTGAGTATTTTTGCATCGATATTCATAAGGGAAATTGGTCTGAAGTTTTCTTTTATAGTTGGGTCTTTGTGGGGTTTTGGAATCAGTGTAACTGTGGCCTCCTAGAATGAATTGGGTAGTTTTGCTGCTGTTTCTATTTTATGGAATAGCTTGAAGAGTATTGGTATTAGGTCTTCTTTGAAGATCTGATAGAATTCTGTACTGAACCCATCTGGTCCTGGGCTTTTTTAGGTTGGGAGACTTTTAATGACTGCTTTTATTTCTTTAGGAGTTATGGGACTGATAAGATGGTTTATCTGATCCTGTTTTAACTTTGGTAATTGGTATCTGTCTAGAAACTTGTCCATTTCCTCCAGATTTTCCTAATTTTGTTGCATATAGTCTTTTGTAGTAGGATCTGATGTTTTTTTCAATATCCTCAGAGTCTGTTGTTATATCTCTGTTTTCATTTACTAATTTTGTTAATTTGGATACTGTCTCTGTGCCCTCTGGTTAGTCTGGCTAAGGGTTTATCTATCTTGTTGATTTTCTCAAAGAACCAGCTCTTGGTTTTGTTGATTCTTTGTATAGTTCTTTTAGTTTCCACTTGGTTGATTTCAGCCCTTAATTTGATTATTTCTTGCCTTCTACTCCTCTTGGGTGTATTAGCTTCTTTTTGTTCTAAAACTTTCAGATGTGCTATTAAGCTGTTAGTGTATGCTCTCTCCAGTTTCTTTTTGGAGGCATTCAGAGCTATGAGTTTTCCTCTTAACACTGCTTTCAATGTGTCCCATAGGTTTGGGTAAGTTGTACTTTCATTTTCATTGAATTCTAGGAAGTCTTTAATTTCTTGCTTTATTGCTTCCTTGACCAACTTATCATTAAGCAGTGAATTGTTCAACTTCTATGTTTATGTGGGCTTTCTGTTGTTGTTGCCATTGAAGATCAACCTTAATCTGTGGTGATCTGATAGGAGGCATGGGATTATTTCAATCTTCTTATATCTGTTGAGGTTTATTTTGTGACCAATTATATGATCAATTTTGGAGAAGGTACCATGAGGTGCTGAGAAGAAGGTATATTCTTTTGATGCAGGATGACATGTTCTATAGATATCTGTTAAACCCATTTGGTTCATAGCATCCGTTAGTTTCACTTTGTCTCTGTTTAGTTTATGTTTCCAACATCTGTCCATTGTTGATAGTGGGGTGTTGAAGTCTCCCACTATTATTGTGTGAGGTGCAATGTGTGCTTTGAGCTTTAGTATTTTTTTTTTTTTTTTTATGAAAGTGGGAGCTCTTCCATTCAGGGCATAGATGTTCAGAATTGAGAGTTCTTCTTGGTAGATTTTTCTTTGATGTGTAACAAGTGTACTTCCTCATCCTTTCTGATGAATTTTGGTTGAAAGTCAATTTTATCTGATATTAGAATGGCTACTCCAGCCTGTTTCTTGGCGCCATTTGCTTGGAAAATTTTTTTCCAGCCCTTTACTCTGAGGTAGTGTTTGTCTTTAATACAGAGGTGTGTTTCCTGGATGCAGCAAAATGCTGCATCCTGTTTATGGTCCAGTCTGACTGTCTATGTCTTTTTATTGGGGAGTTGAGACCATTGATGTTAAGAGATATTAAAGAATAGTGATTGTTATTTCCTGTTATTTTTGATGTTGTTAATATTGTTTGTGTGGCTATCTTCTTTTGAGTTTGTTGAAAGATTACTTTCTTTCTTTCTCTTGAGTGTAGCTTCCCTCTTTGCGTTGGCATTTCCCATGTATTATTCTTTGTAGGGCTGGGTTTGTGGAAACATACTGTGCAAATTTGGATTTGTCGTAGAATATTTTGGTTTCATCCTGTATGATTATTGAGAGTTTTGCTGCGTATAGCAGCCTGGGCTGGAATTTGTGTTCTTTTAGAGTCTGTATGAGCTCTGCCCAGGATCTTCTAGCTTTCATAATTTCTGGTGAGAAGTCTGGTGTAATTCTGATAGGTCTGCCTTTATATGTTACTTGCCCCTTTTCCCTTACTGCTTTTAATATTCTTTCCTTGTTTTGTGTATTTGGTGTTTTGACTATAATGTGATGGGTGGAATTTCTTTTCTGGTCCAGTCTATTTGGTGTTCTGTAAGCTTCTTGTATGTTTATGTTCATCTCTTTCTTTAGGTTAGGGAAGTTTTCTTCTATAATTTTGTTGAAGATATTTACTGGTCCTTTAAGTTGGGAGTCTTCACTCTCTTTTATACCTATTATCCTCAGGTTCTGTCTTCTCATTGCATCCTGGATATCTTGGATGTTTTGGTTTAGGAGCTTTTTGCATTTTGTGTTTTCTTTGACTGTTGTGTCCATGTTTTCTATGGTATCTTCGGCACCTGAGATTCTCTCTTCCATCTCTTGTATTCTTTTGGTGATGCTTGCATCTATGACTCCTGATTTCTTTCCTATGATCTCTAATTCCAGGGTTGCCTCCCTTTGTGATTTCTTTATTGTTTCTATTTCTGTTTTTAATTCCTGAATGGTTTTGTTAATTTGATTGATTGTGTTTTCCTGTATTTCTGCCTGTTTGATTATGTTTTCCTGTAATTCTTCAAGGGATTTTTGTGTGTCCTCTTTAAGGGCTTCCATTTGTTTACCTGTGTTCTCTTGTATTTCTTTAAGGGAGTTATTTATTTCCTTCTTAAAACCTTCTATCATCCTCTTGATAAGTGATTTTAAGTCTGAGTCTTCCTTTTCTGGTGTGTTGGGGTATCCAGGGCTGGCTGTGGTGGGAGAGCTGGGTTCAGCTGAAGCCAAGTAGTCTTGGTTTCTGTTCCTTGTGTTCTTGCCCTTGCCTTTCGCCATCTGGTTATCTCTGGAGTTAGCTGGTCTTTCTCTCTCTGACTGTGGCTTGTCTTTCCTTCTAGCTCAGATGTCAATATTCCTGGGAGACCAGTTCTCTCTTCCAGCTGTTCTTAAGACCCTGCATCTGGAGTCCTCCTGTTGCTGGCTCCTCAGCATCAGTGGGCAGGTAGCTTTCTCCCTGAGCTACTTGTATATGGAGAGGCCTGTTGGCCCAGGCAGGGCTTCTGGCCACAGGTGGAAGCAGGCAGGCTCTTACCTCCCAGCTTTTCCTCAGTCCCTGTGTCTGGAGCCTGCCTCCCGCCTCCTCAACACAAGTGGGCGGGTAGCTTTCTCTCTGAGCTACTTGTATATGAAGAGGTCTGTTGGCCCAGGCGGGGTTTCTGGCACAGGTGGAAGCAGGCAGGCTCTTACCTCCCGGCTTTTCCTCAGTCCTTGCCTGTTTAATTTTATTTGATAAAGTTTTTATTTAATTTAAAGCTTTATTTAATATTTGAGTATCCAGATATGCATGGCTAGACTAACAATCTCTCTTTTTCTGGTAGCAATATCTTATACCTGAGATTGTCATCAAGCAATTCTTGGTCAGACACCTAACAACTGCATCTGAGACTTGTAAAGTGAAACATGTTGTTGATTGTGTTCTATTCTCAATGAACAACAACACAGATATTACATACTGTTTATATATATCTGCTGCTTAATTTTTTGGGAAACAATTTCATAATATATACACTAACATATACTTTGGAATCTTAATATCATACTCCTTCATGAAGAACTTGACAGAACTCAAACTTTCTATTCAAGATGGACAAAAACTTCCTTGTCTATGTTCTAATATTATGTACTATTATAACATTTTAGTATTGAACAAAATTATACCTTATTATGAATATAATTTGGCAATTACAGTATTATACATTGTTGCTTGACCCAGATTGATGTTGTGTTCATTTGTGGTTTGAATGAAATAACTAAATAAATAAAATTATGCACACCTAGAAAAAGTAAATTTAGACTGACATAAATGAAAGCAGTACAAACCCCTGCAAATACGTGGGTGGGGAGCATGCTGAGCTTTGTTCATAGGATCAATCAGGACACATTGTAGGCCTGATTTCCTCCTTCAAATACCTTGGATTCTCAGGATATGCTTGGATTTGTCATCCTGGATATACAGAAAAGAGCATAGCATAACTGTTCTCTGAAAGGTTCTACCCAACAGCTGACCAAAACAAATGTACACTCTCACAGCCAAACATTACACTGAACTTGGGAAGTCTTATGGAAGAGTTACGAGAAGAATTGAGCAACTTGGGAAGAATTGGGATTTCCCAAGTTCAAAACAGTCAATTAGCTTGTACCCTTGGGGGGTGTCAGAGACTAATCCACCAAAGAACATACAAGGGCTCAATCTAGACCCACACACATATGTAGCAGATATACAGCTTGGTATTCATGCAGTTCCCCAACAACTGGAGCTGGGGGTTGGCCTGACTGTTTCCTGCCTGTGTATCCTATTCCTCTAATTGGGCTGCCTTATCTGACCTCAGTGGGAGGGGATGCACCTAGTTCTGCAATGACTTGAAGTGCCAAGGTGGTTTGATATACAAAGGCAGGGATCACCTATTTTTCAGAGATGAAGGAGGGGTAGGAGGAGGGGCTGTATGAGAGGTGGACTAGGAGGAGGGGACTGTGATAAGTATGTAAAGTGAATAAATAAATTAATTTAAAAATTAATGAAATTGCTAGAAGACAATGTGGAAAATCTCTATGATATTAACTTGTGGAATATTATTTTGGATATAACTCCAGATATAAGAAATGAAAAGAATAATAAATAAAATTATACCTTAGTAACACCTTATGTACTGAGAAAGAAACAATTCATAGTGAAAAGATGCCATATAGAAGAGAGATAAGGTTTTCAAACTACACACTCAACAAGATGTTAACATTGGGATATGTAGTTATATGGATCATTTTCTAGATTCTGTGACAAAAAACGACCTAAGGGAGGTAAGGTCTACCTGGGCTTATGAATTTCTGCATTAGGTTTCAGAAAGAATGCAAAGTGCAGTGGTTTCCTTCATGTCTCCATTTATTTATATCACAACAGTAAGCCTGACTGAATCTTGGTCCTTTATGTATTTGCCATATTGAACCATCAGCTTTAGTCAACAATCCAAAGAAATGAAAGAGACCTGTGAAACATGGGTCATAAATTAAGTGCTAGCACACAGTAGAACCTTGTACACAAGTCTGAGTTTCATTAGGAGCTTTGAGATGATCAGTCACTGCATCACAGAGCCAGCTTTAAAGGGTGAGGGTTAATTGAAATCAATGAATAAATTTCCCAGTGCCTAAAATACAGACAAATGCTCTTACCCCTATTCTGTGGTGCTCATGATTAAAGGCCCACACTCATGCAAATCTCAGTAGTTGACTATGCTACAGGTAGAAATATCAGAGTAAGTCAGTGTGGAGTAATGTTTGAAAGCTGTTAATAGAGATAAATGTGGCCTTTAAAGTCTGGACAAGTTAGTGTTTGAGAGAAGGAGGTTCACTTAAATGTTTGTCTTAGGATTTTACAGATGTGAACAGAAACCACGACTAAGGCAACTCATATAAGAACAACATTTAATTGTGGCTGGCTTACATATTTACAGTTTCAATCGATTATCATCAGGGCAGGATCATGGCAGCAGCTAGTCAGGCATGGTGCAGGAGGAGCTGAGAGTTCTGCGTCTTCATCTGACGGCTTCTATCAGAATACTCCAACAGAGCCACACCTGCCACTCCCTAGGCTGAGCATGTACAAGCCATCACAATGTTACATGTCATATATATATGTGTGTGTGTGTGTGTGTGTGTGTGTGTGTATGTCAGAGAGAGAGAAAGACAGATAAAGAGAGCATGACATACAATGTATGTATATGTATGAGAGAGAGAGAGAGAGAGAGAGAGAGAGAGAGAGAGAGAGATTCTGTGGGTTTTGAAAGTCACATTTTCAATAGATGTAATTTAAACTAGGTTATAAAAGTAAAAGAAGCATAAATTCTAACAACAATATTATATGTTAGTTAGCTTTACTTATCTCTAATTTCTTAGCACTTACTTTTCCCAACTTGGATTGTACATGGGTTGTATTTGTTAGATTTTTGGTTTGTTTATTGTTCTTTTTTCCAATTTTACAAAAGCTCGAGTCATCAATAGTTAACCTCAGTTGCAATTTGCTTCTAGACAAGTTTGGGTGGAAAATTTTCTTGATTAATGATTGATGTTAGAAGGCTCAGCCCACTCTGGGTGGTGCCATCCCTAGGCACATAATATATCTCTATCTCTATCTTTATCTATCTATCTATCTATCTATGTATCTATCTATCTATCTTTCTATCTATCTATCATCTATCTATCTATCATCTATCTATCTAATCTCCCCAAACTGAGCAGACAAACAGTAACAAGCCAGTAAGTAGAGTTCTTCTGTGCCTCTGCATTTTCTTCAGTTCCTGCCTTGAGCCTCCTGTCTTGGCTTTCCTCAATGATGGCATGTGATTAAGACATGCATTCTAAATAACTTTCTTCCCAAAGTTGGTTTTGGTCAGGGTGTTTTATGCCCAGAAAGAGAAAGTTATCTAAGAGCCTGGTTTTATTAAACTACTTGTTACAATTTGAGAAGAGTGAAAACTGTCACAAAAAATACTTCACCATGCATGCGTAGTTCATATGTAACTTTTAGTATCCTGGAGTGAGATACAGAAAAATAATCATTATCTCTTATTAGGAATATTGATTTTGTCACTTGTCTTGAAATTTTAGACATTTATGAACAAAGAAATATGACAAGATTGAGGATAAGGAGTATTTTTTTTTCTCCTTTACATGACCACATATTTCTTCTGTCCTGTTTTGCATCAGTGTGTATGCAAGAAGGTTGAGAATATAAATTCTGGTTACTTACTATTATATAAAAAGCCAATTTGATTTATTTTAGCTTTAAATAATATCAGATTGGTTTACCTTTCTATTACATTTTAATTTCAATGAAAACTAACTGAATATAAAGTGTAAGTAATATTATATTAAGTATTTTAATATAATTTATTATTTTATTTCATTAGCAAAAATTTTAGGATATTTCTTACTTTTAAACATTTTAACCTATTTGCTTTTGTTGGTGATTATTTCTCTAAATATAACTATCTAGTTAATTCAGATACCTAAGTAGAAATATCATAGTCTCAAAAATCCCTTATATTTTTCTTAAAATAAATGTATAAAGATTCTCTCATATTTCTGAAAGTACAGCAAATGACCATATTATTGACAATCAGGACCTTTTTTATAATTGAAATTAAATAACCTCATGAAGCTAAGTATCTCTCTTATCCTTAAAATAATAACAAAATGGTAACTATGTTAATAGTGACATTTCTTCTTATTACAGGAATCCTAGGAATCCTTCTGTTGCCTAAATTATACTGCTTGTCAATTTGACAAGATCTAGACTCATCTAGGACATGGGGATGAACCTGTTCTTATTTTCTAGATGTATTCAGCATCCCTTGAGGAACATCTTTGAGAGTTTATCTAAATTAAGTCAATTTAAATGGGAAATTGACCCTAAATTCAGGGCCATCATTTCTGTAGATGAAATCTAGAGTGGCATATAAATGAAGATTTATCTGAGAACTAGCATTGGTCTCATATGACTTCTTTGCCATGAATGAATATACCTTGGAATTATGAACCAAAATTAAACTTCTTTTAATAATCCCTTTGTTCAGAGTACTCAATCATGGTAACAAAACAAATAACTAATACTTGGTTTTTGTATTTCATACTTTAAAAGAATTTTGTAGGGGTGTAGCCACAGTTAATACAGATATTTTTATTTGGGTCTTCCAGTAATTTTGTATCTCATTCCTTCTAGTTTGTTTTGAGCAATTCTATCACACAGTTGTAATTTGAATGTGTCCTATTTTAAAGGTCTGATACTGACTGCAATTTTTCTTGTTAGAGATTATATGTTGATGATAACTATAAAAATCTACCAAATGCAAACTGTGATGAGCAACATTCAAACTTAATTTAGCTGAGGGTCAATAAAGCCTAAGGAATAATCAATTTTTGAAAAAGATAATTATTTTTAGAACACAAAGAAAAAACTTCACTTGTAGTTAAGTGAGTTAAACAAACATTTATCTCTACAATTTGATTCAGTTATCAGTTGCTTCCATGACCTCCTTTCTTACTGATGAAGTGAGAAGAAACTCAACTAAAATTGCATTATCTTTCACCTGTTGATAAGAACAAGCAGATAGATTATGTGATGACATTTGATGGTGATCATTAGAGAGAACTGTAGAATTAAAAACAGTGAACCCATGTGTCAGTCTTATTTTAGGTTCCTGCAAGATATGTGACCACACCAAGTTTTATAAGCCCAAGCTGAAACAAACATTATTATGCTGTATAGTAAGAAGTAGAGTTTGTTTCTGCATCCATAAATTATAGGCATTTAGTAAGCATACTCACAAGAAGATATACAATATAATGGTAGAGAATTATTTTCTAGGC
Source organism: Rhynchomys soricoides (assembly GCA_019843965.1). Lineage (NCBI taxonomy): Eukaryota > Metazoa > Chordata > Mammalia > Rodentia > Muridae > Rhynchomys > Rhynchomys soricoides. Next base: position 7,388,261 of record JADRCH010000076.1, on the reverse strand, counting down.
AAATATTAAAATAGAAGTTACTATTAATAAGTTATATCTTTAGTGATTTACTTAAGTTCCTCACTCTATCTCAGTTTTCTGTTTTATAGAATAACTTTAATTAATTTGTGATAAAGCACTATATTCTCTTCATAGTAACAGTTAAAATGACAAAAGATTATTATAATGCAAAGTACTACTGTTGTATTGAGAAATGCTGGGTTGTTGTGACAACTCTCCTGAAATCTAGAGGTGGAGATATAGGAGTCTCAGGAAGGCTGGCAACTGGACAAGTGGAATGCAGGGAAAGATGAACAAAGGAAAGACTAAATCAACTATAGTCATCTGTGACCACTCACACAACACACAGATACACAAGTATACTCACATATGTAAATGTACATCCATGAACATAATATGCTTCATAAACACACATAGACATACCACACTCAAACACATATTCGCACGCATGCGTGCACGCACGCTCACACACAGAGAGAGAGAGAGAGAGAGAGAGAGAGAGAGAGCTATATCTATAGCTTTTAAGACTTTGATTTGGTCTTTTTAGATTAGTACTTCAGTTTTTATTTATAAATTAATTTATTCATAAGAGTTTTAAAATGCATGTCTTTGGTTACAAGCAAAGTTATGTATTCCCAAGCAGCTTGTATCATCAAAAATGAATGTTAATTTAAATAAGCTTGAGGTAAAGGTAGCAGTGAAACTTCATATATTAAATTATTATATTAAGTTTATCATTGTTTTGCATATATTTCTGAATGGCTATCATTGTCACAAAGGTATGTAAAAAAAATGTGCTTTCTGAAGGATCTCCAAAATGAAAGGCAGACAGTAAAGACATATTGTTTTTATTTATTTATTTATTTATTTATTTAATTGTTTTACACTCCAGATTTTATTCCCATCCTGGTGCACCCTCTGACTGTTCCCCATCCCATTCCTCCTCCCTGCCCCTCTGTCTCCTGGAGGATGTCCCCAACACACATATCCACCCCATTAGACCTCTAAAATCCCTGGGGCCTCCAGTCCCATGAGGGTTAGGTGCATCTTCTGTGACTGAACCCAGACCAAGCAGTCCTCTGCTATATATGTCCTGGGGCCTCATATCAGCTGGGATATGCAGCCTGGTTGGTGGTCCAGTGTTTGAGGGATCTCTGAGATCCAAGTTAATTGAGACTGCTGGTCCTCCTACAAGATAACTCTCTTCAGCTTCTTCAAGCTTTTCCCTAATTCAACCACAGAATTCAGCAACTTTTGTCCATTGATTGGGTGCAAATATCTACATCTTGCTTGTTGGGAGCTGCTTGTTGGGTCTTTCAGAGGGCAGTCATGATAGGTCCATTTTTGTCAGCACGCCATAGGCCTCAATAATAGTGTCAGACCTTGGAGCCTCCATTGAGTTGTATCTCATTTTGGGCCTGTTGCTGGACCTTGTTTTCCTCAGGCTCCTCTCCATTTCCATCCTTGCAATTCTTTCAGAAAGGAACACTTTATGGGTCAGAATTTTGACTGTGGAATGCCAACACCATCCCTCATTTGATGCCCTGAATTACTGCTGAAGGTGGACTCTACGAGTTCCCTCTCCCCACAGTAGGACATTTTTGTCTAAGGTCCCTCCCTTTGATTCCTGGGAGTCTCTCACCTCCCAGGTCTCTGGTATATTCTGGAGGGTCACTCCAACCTTTTACTTCCCAAGGTTGCCTGTTTACATTCTTTCTAATGACCCTCAGGGTTTCAGTTCTTTTACCCTACCCAATACCAGATCATGTTCCCCTCCACCCTCCATCTACTTTCCCTTCTAGTTCCCTCCCTTTCTTCCCCTTGCGATTTCTTTCTTCCCCCACCCCCATGGGACTGAGGTGTCCTCACTTGGGCCCTTCATCTCATTGACCTTTTTTGAGTTCTGTAGATTGTATCTTGAATATTATGTAATTGCTTTTTGGCTAATATCTATTGATTAGTGAGTACATTCCATGCATGTCCTTTTGGGTCTGAGGTATCTCACTCAGGAGGATATTTTCTAGTTCCATCCATTTGCCTGCAAAACTCAAGATATCCTTCCTCTTACTAGCTGAGTAGTATTCCATTGTGTAAATGAATCACAATTTCTGTATCTATTCTTCTGTCCTGAGAAATCTGGGTTGCTTCGAGCTTCCGGCTGTCACAAATAAGACCACCATAAAAATAGCGGACTACGTGCCCCTGTGGCATTTGGCATCTTTTGGGTATATTCCCAAGAGTGATATTGCTGGTTCTTCAGGTGGATCTATTTCTAGTTTTCTGAGGAACCTCCAGATTGATTTCCAGAGTGGTTATACCAGTTTATAATCCCACCAGCAAAGGAGGAGTGTTCCTCTTTCTCCACATTCTTGCCAACATCTGCTGTCACCTTAGGTTTTCATCTTAGTCATCCTGATTGGTGTAAGGTGGAATCTCAGTGTCTTTTTTATTTCTATTTCTCTGATCACTATGGACATTGAACATTTCTTTAAGTGTTTCTCTGTCATTCGAGACTCCTCTGTTGTGAATTCTCAGTTAAGTTCTATACACCAGTTTTGATAGGGTTGTTTGGGTTTTGAGTAAATTTTATACTGGCCAATTTGTTGAATTTGTTTATCAGCTGCAGAAGGTCTCTGGTAGAATTTTGGGGTCACTTATGTATACTATCATATCATCTGAAAATAGTGATACCTTTATTTCTTCTTTGCAAATTTCTATCCCCTTGATGTCTTTTGTTTTCTTAATTTTCCAGCTAGTACTTCGAGTACTATATTGAATTGTTATGGGGAATGTTGTCGTCCTTGTCTTATACCCAATTTTAGTGGGATTGCTTCAAGTATCCCTCCATTTAATTTAATATTGGCTGTTTGCAGTAGATTAGTCTTATTATGTTTAGGTATGAGCCTTGAATTCCTGATCTCTCCAATACTTTTAACATGAAGGGGTATTATATTTTGTCAAATGCTTTTTCTGCATCTAAGGAGATGTTCGTGTGATTTTTCTCATTGAGTTTGTTTATATAGTGGATTATGTTAACAGATTTTCATATATTGAACCAATCTTACACCCTTGGAATTAAGCCTACTTGATCATGGTGAATGATGGTTTTGATATGTTCTTGGATTCAGTTTTCAAGAATTTTATTGGGTGGTTTTGCAATGACATTCATAAGCGAGATTGGCCTAAAGTTCTCTTATTTGGTTGGGTCCTTGTGTGGTTTAGGTATCAGAGTAATTGTGGCTTCATAGAATGAATTAGATAGTGTTCCTTCGGTTTCAATTTTTTGAAATAATTTGAAGAATCATGTCTTCTACTAGACCTTCAAAGAAAACTAGTAAAGACATTTTATAGTTATGAAAATTGTCTTCAGAAATTGTCAACAAACTTTATCTAGAAATGAATTTAGGAAAAAATGGAAGAACTTCTAAAGAAACAACAAAAAGAAATGTTGGAAAATGTTGAGAAATACCTTATAAAATCCATAGTTTTCCTAATACAGAAATTCAGGATGTCATTAATGCAATTGAGGAATGTAAGCTTATTCTATGATCATTTTTTTACACCTACAAGGATATAGTCATGTTCATTTCTATTGATCTGTCTGTCAGTCTATCTGTCTGTCTATCTATCTATCTATCTATCATCTATCTATCATTTTTTCTATCTCTTCTATTTGTAGATTGCAAAGACATGCTATTATCTCCATCCTTCAGACTTAATCTAAATCCTGGTCAGTTAAACTCCCCTCAGGCAATTCTTTCCTCAGGTTATACCATGTTTTGGAAAAAAGTGTACAAAAATTAGATCTTAATGTTTTAGAGAAGTATAGCTGTGACCCCATAATTGCTAAGTAGTATTTAGCTCCACTCCCATTTTTATGTCAGAATCTTAGCCATTTGGTACTTACATTTGTATTCATGTAATTGTGACAGAATAACTGAATAGAGACAACTGACTGGAAAAAAAAAGCTTATTTGTGTCATGTTTTTCATCATTCTGGACAGGGCAAAATGATAAGCTACTCTCTATGGCATTTGTGTTATAAGGGAGAACAGGGTCTCTTCAGTTGGTTGCTAATCTCATAGATAAAATAATTTAAAAATAGAATCAGCATGAAACTTGAGGTTGATTTTAAGAAGTTACAGAAGAAAACAAAAGAAGACAAACCGGAGAACAGGGTAGGTAACAGGAGAACTCTGTTGCTAAAAAGAAAGAAGTTTATTCTTTCAAAGTTTAGAGATCAGCACGAAGCTTTGTGGGAGTATGTTTCAGGGAAAGAAAAAGAATGTGTAGAATGCTAGAAAAAACTGAATAGGATTTGAGACAGTATATAGAGATCTAGACAAAAATAAAAAACAGGAGATGTAATATTTATTAGTTAAAACTCAGACAGCAAAGGCTTAACAGTGAGCAACACTCGAGGGGTTTTGTATGTGTGAGGTGTGCAAATGTATGCCTCATTAAGGGAATATTATTCCCTTCATCTTACCCAAGTTTTAAGGTATGTGTTTCTCATAGCTATGTCTTTCCTGAGTGACAGTTTCATTAATCAGTTCTTAAGGGATAGGACAGTAGTATGTCTTTGTAACTTTATAATTTTGTGGTAGAGTTTAAGATATAGTGGCTGGAGGTAAACTGGTATATCTTATTCATTTGAATATCATGTAAGTGATGATTTAACAATTAGAATAGAGTAACTTGAAGGTGTAGTTCAGTTGACAAAGCATTGTCTAAAATGTATAGAGCCCTGGGTTTAAGATACAGAGCAGCATAAACTGGAGTGGGTAGCACACATTTATAATCTTAGCACAAGACATGAGGTAGAAGCTGGAGAAGATCTATCAGAATTTCAAGGACATTTTGGCAACATAAAATTTGAAGCCAGACTGGGCTACATAAGACTCTGTCTTTAAAAATAGATAAAATAGTTGAGATGCAACTTAGCTTTAATCATAGTACTCAGGAAATTGAAACATGTGAATCATTATGAGTTTCAGGCCAATCTGTTCTCCAAAGTGAGTTTTAAGATGGCCAAGGTTACTTGCTGATACCCTGTCTCAAGTAAACAAGCAAAATAAACTCAACTGTCTCCCAAATAGATAGATAATAGATAGATAGTTAGATAGATAGACAGACAGACAGACAGACAGATAGATGAAAAATAATAAACCTATGAAGAAGTCGTAGTTTACCTGGAAAAACTAACCTTTTGTTTAATAGGCTTTTACAGAGCCTTACTGTCTCCACCTTTGCATAAGATATTTTAAAAGTTAGCAGGAAAACTTTGAAGACTATCCCCTTCTTTGTAAAGGTCTTTCCTATTTTATGTGGGGGGGAACATTTTGATCATTTTCTTTTGTAAGCTTTGTGTGTTACCTGGAACACTGAAAGGAAATATGAAACCAAATATGAGGAAGGCAGGCTTTTGTTTCTTAGAATTCCCAAGTTCACTAATATTTGGCTAGCTACCTAATAGTGGGTATACCATTCAATTACTCCATTACTCCTCACACTTCTAAGAAATAGTGAACCAAGAATTAAGAGTACAGTTATCCAGCAGGCTTTCTCCCTTTTCCATCTTCACTCAGCTTGAGATGCAAGCCCATGGTTTGGTGCTAGATGTGGTCAGGATGAGTCTTCTTTACTCAGTTATTCCTCTCTACCGAAGCAATCACAACCTCCCAAATGTTTTCTCCTTAATTCCTTCTGGTCTTTCCTAATCCAGTCAAGTTATCAGTGAAAATTAACTACCCGACGCTTTTCTCAGATTAAACATTGTGTTAAAGTTCACATTATATTAAGAGGCCTTCTCACTGTATAACATTGTAGAGTAAGAAGTTTTGTTAACTCTGATCTTTCTTTGAAAATGGAAACTTTGTTATTTACTCAACATGCTTATGCAATTTTATCTGTCTGTCTATCTGTGTGTCTATCTTAATGACCATCATTTTGTGTAGTTTTATTTTAAAAGAACGATATTATTTATTATTAGAACACTTCATATAATCTATTTTGATCATATTCATTCCCACAAATTTTCGCCAGCTCCTATGTACCTCCATGTACACCTAACATCCTTCCTTCTACCACCATTTATCTCTCCTTCCTTCTGTTCCATTCTTCCTCTTAAAAACTTCTATACACCCCTATGTGATGGCTGATAACTCCTGGGCATGAAGCCAAATGTTATTTTATTGAAGAAAATTGAGTTTCACTCAACAAAAATCTATCAGATTAAAATGTTTCTTTGGCTAGAAATGGGACTTGTAGCCCATATCTTCTTTACTATAATTTTGTCAGGCTTGAGCTAGAGAGGCTCTTTTGTATGCTGTCACTCTCTTTGTGAGTTCTTATGTGCATCTGACATGTATTTCTGGAACACATTGGTTTTTGATGTTACTACATGATCTTGGCTGTTACACTATTTTTGCCCCACCTTCTGCATAGAATTCATTTGAAAAAAATATGTTGTAGGATATTCACAAATAATAACACTATATGACTATTAGCTGTATTAAGATAGCCACTTAAACAGTTGCTAAGTCTCAGAATCTATACATCTCAATGGACTTTTATACCCTCAGAATACTATTTTTAAGACATATAGCTTCCTTTAGGGTTTTAAATCAAGCATAGAGTGTAATTTATTTATAAGTAAATATTTATTAAAGCAATGCTAACAGAAGTATAATCTAAAATTAATTTAGTCCCATATTTTGCAAACATGTTCATTTCAAGATATGCTTACTTCCATAAAATTAAAAATTTTGCCTCAAAACTTTGTTGCTTTTAAAGGAAGCTCACATTTTTCAATACAATGCTATAGTCCTTCAGTAATGAGTTATTAAAATTTATAGGATTGTTTAGGATTACCTAAGTCAAGTGAATTAATAAGGACATTTCAAAAATATTTAGCATAATTAATATAAATTAATGGAAAAAAAATCCTCACATAGTTCTTAGAATTACGATGATGAAATTAGTAACCAATGGTCATGAGAATGGTTGTTTAGAAATCATTCATTCAAGAATAAATAATAATTTATATTTTCATATATATCTGATTAATAAAATAAAATAATGTTTTCAAAGCTTACTTAAGAATTAATTTCGGATTATTATTATTATCTTTTATAACAGATGACCCTCTAATTTTAAAAGCCTTAAAATTTTTATAAGCCTGAATTATTAGAATCCATTTATATATAATTATCAAAATATTATACGTACAAATTTTTTGTTTTGTTTTGATAAAAATGTTATCTTGAAGTAATTAAAAATGAGGAATTTACTCATATCTACTATTTCAATAAGAATGATAAAAGAGGATGATAGAGTAAATATGATCACAGCATGTTCTATACATATGTATGTCAACACCTTTTAGGATTATAAACAATGCTTTTCCCAGACTATAATAAGAGTTATAATGATCTAAAAACATCACTGTTTGGGTTCATACTTAGAAGTGAAGCAACACATATATTATGAGTTATGAATCCTTTGGGAAATTCTGTGTGTGCTACTCTAGTTTTACTCACAAATTAGTAAGTCTCTGTGAATAAAAAAAAAATGAATCCCACTTTCATTAATGCAAATAATGAGTATTATTTATTATTATTGCATGCTCTGAACTTATGAATACAATATTATAACTTATAACTCTCATTGTCTTTGCTTAATTATATTTATGCTATCAGTAATTATACTAGATAATTTTTATAATGCTTTACTTGACATGACATGTAATCCAAATAATGCTATATAGAATATTGCCCTTCTTCCCATTTGTAACTACATGGAATCTCTAAAATGCATGCACCCATTTCTTTTGATTTCTTTTTTTCTAAGTTTAGAAAATATTTTCTAAACATTAATATGAAGAAAATTGACTATAACCAACTATATCATCTCAAATGAAGTAGATGATACTTACACAGGTAATATTTTCTTAAACTACTTCAATCTTGAAGAAAAATTACAAAGTGGTCTTTATCACAGATAATTTAGGATCTCTGCACTTATCAGTTATGACTAGTTACACATTATCCAAAGAGCACTCTTTTAAGATTAATAATAGCTCCTTACCACTATGTAACTAAAAAACTAAAGTTAGCATATTCAAAATGTTTATAGCTTTTAAAAATATTGACTTCTACCAAAGAGGATGTGAATAATATTTATTCTATCTTTAGTCAAATTTATTCCAATGTTGAAAATTGTTTTTAATTGATATTGATGTTATTCACATGTAAATTTATATATGAAAATGAACTATTCATATTCCTCAAATGTTTCTAGATCAATAATATTATATTAAAGTCATAAAAGTAATAAATTTATAGAAAAACCTTAAATTCTGAATTAAACTAAGTGTCATCTGTAAGGTTTTTTAGATTTACAGAATATTTGAACTTTAGTTAAGAATACATTAAGGCTTACTTTAATTTCAATGCTTATGTCAGTAAAGTACAAGTTCAATTTTTAGAAGTATATATTCCTTCCTGTTTGTGATATAAATATTTATGATCTGTTTATAGTTAAAACATAGTTTACACCTATACAATTCTGGTATATATTTAAAATATTGTTTTAATTCTTTTAACGCTCATACAGTATATATTAGTTAAAATATAATAACATAGTTTTCTCTTCCCTTTTCCTCCTCTATTTTCATGCTCCTTCTCAAGCTTCTATTCTCTGACCCCTTCTATAATGATGGCCTCCTTTGCTTTGATTATACAAACCTATACTCCACAAGTATAAGAACAACTTGCTTAATTAAGTTTTATTTTGTGTATGTAATTTAATATCTAAACACTTAGTATTGAATAACCATTTAGGAACTTGGTTCCTAATAAAAACTAACTATTCCTCTCTCAACAGTCAATTGTTTATTGTTGTTTGACAATTACTGAAACTCTGTGATAATTTTTCCCTATTCTACACTAGTATGTCGATTATCACTATTGCTGTTATTGTTGAAATCTTGTTTAGTCATCCATTTCTAGGAAATACAGTCTCAGCACACTTCTTAATTATCTGGCTTTTAAATTTTTTCTATCCCCCTATCTTCTGTGTCCTGTGAAGTAGAGTTGCAGTCATTTAAAGTAGACCCAGTTCTTACTCTCAGTTACATGGTCCATAAATACTCAGACTCAAAATATGTTTATGAATACCTTGGGGGGAATATATATATAATTCTTTGAGTAGAATCATAACTAAGATAACACATTTATTTTAATCTATGTTTTGCAACATGTCTAGTTACCTGTGCTCAGGTACCATGCATCCTTCTCTGTGCATCTTCTGCGGAAGATCTTTCCACTTCTAGTTCTATCCCAAAATTCTTTCAGCCTCATGTTTGCCCCACTTCTATTTCCTGCCTAAACCATATGCCATAGACTCTTTAATTGACAGGTGATATATCTATAAAATATACAAATATTTTCTCTACAATTACCCCTTTAGTAATAAAAGGTTCTTTGTCTTTCAAATATAAATTGAACAAAATTATATTAATTATGAAATTATTACTAAAACTATAAAGTATGATGATATATCACAATTTCTGGTTTATAATATTTGACACCTTTAGAAAATATTCTATAATATTTTAGTATGTTCAACATTTTGTATTTAACACAATTTCTATCTTTATTTACCTTATTATCCTAAAAACATCTTCTTAGACCAAGAACATCTTTTTAAATCCTAAACAACTTAAGCTTAATTGTGAGAAAATACTCACCTAGTTTTCTAACACTTCAGAGAACTGAGAAAAAATAAATATTACCTGAATATGCAGGACACACAGGAAGAAAGATTTCAAAATTATAGAAATGACAAAGACAGTTCCTAATACTTTCTATAATGTTGGAGCTTCTATCTTTAGTCTTCAGACTCAGAACATCTGAAAAACAGTTTGTGAAGAAGGAACTATGAAGGACTTGCTTTCACTGTATTCGCAGAGCTTGGCAATTGTCTTGCCTATGTCAGTTTGTCTTTTCTGGAGAGATTTTTCTTTATTTGAAGCATGAGCATACTCTTTGCCCTGTGGCTAGCTTTCTAGAATTGAAGCACATCATTATGGTGGTTACTGATGCTCATCATCTTCTTTGAAGTGGATTGGGAGCATTGTCAGGAGCAAAACTGTCTCATAGTCCAAAGATTTTTAATAATGAAATAATTTTAAAGTGCTACAATCTGTAGATCTTTGATGGTTTTGAAGGCTAATTATCTGCTTAGATTATATCTAAATCATCAAACATTATTTATTCTTTGCTACTTACAGTTGGAATAATCTTGAAAACATTTTACTGTAATTAAATTTTTATCAAATATTAGCATGAATTTGACTATCTGACTACTAATTTGCATTTCTTAACCATTCCTAATAGTCCGTAACTTGTATTTTTATCGTTCCTCAGTTTGTAATAGAAGCTTTCAAAATGACTAGAACTTTATATTGTATCTTTCAAAACTATGTAAGTATAGTACCTCAATTTAGCATTAAAACCTATATAAATTATGTGTATCAAAAATAATCTTCCTTCTGTATCAATATACAAAATTCTGTACCAGTGTGACAAACTACAACCTCAGTTTTATATCAATAAATAAAGCTATTTCAATTAAGATTAAGATTATGGTATTAATTTTCTTGTTTAAGAGTGGATTCAAAAATATCCCTTATTTATCTAGTGTCTTATAACATTTCTATATCCCCTCTTTTCTTCTCAGTCCCTTTCCCCTTATTTAAGGGAGAAAGGATAAAGTCAAGGCAAAGAAAGATAAAAATCCCTGAGACAAAGCTCCCTATTTAGTTTTCTCCCTGTCTGAGAACATAGTTATTTGTAAATCATTCCTTTAAATGACAACACATTTATAACTTATAAAATGACCAAAGCCATGCACCCCAAATTAAAGGACTATTATAACTGTCTTCTGATAATTGCTTCCTGTTGAATTGGGATAAAAAACTTTATTCGGGGACCCAAAAGGAAATTTTGTTAAGTCAAAAGAAAGTTAGCTGTAGCATGTTGTCCAGTCTCTCTATGTTGAGAAAGTTCAGGGTTTAATTGAAGTCATGATTGGAACAGTCTGAAAGGCTGGATGAATCAAAGTCATCTGGGTTCAGCAGCCTTTTCTGAAGCTGTTCTGGAGCAAGTCTTCTGAGGAAAAAGCAACCTGTGGCTAAAATCAGGTGTCCCAGCATCTTCATTGGTGGATCTTGCTAGAGTTGCTTCCTTGGCCTTCCATTCTGCAATATACAAACCTTACAAGCAATACATAGTTCTATAAAAACATTTGTATTGAATATGAAGAATACACAGAACAATTAAGGATAATTATCTGCTCTTTGGGAAAAAGGAAATTCATTTTATTAGAAGGTAGTTTGATCATATAAGCAAATTGCAATATAAACCTCCATTCATGCCATATGAAAGAATGGCATGTGAGATAAGATATGAGAATTCTGTATCCAACAAGATTCGTTGGCCATGCCAGCTAAAGTTCTAGCTGTGGACATTTTTCTGTCTCAATCTCTTTCAGTCCACTTCCTAAATGGAGGATTCTGCAGAACCATCACCTATTTGTGGTGTCATCTTGTTTTTCTCTTCTTATTTTTCTCTTGCCTGAAGCCCAGATCTCCATTATGTTTTCGTTTTTGTTGTTGTTGTTAATTATTATATATGTGAATTTATTTATCTTACTTCTAGCTCTGTTCATTTCATAAACTTTTCTATATTCAACATTATTCACATTTTCTTTCATTTAGTTTATAAGCATATTTTTTTAAATTTTTATTTAATTATTTTACACTCCAGATTTTATTTCCTTACCAGTCCACCCTCCAACTATTTCACATCCCATACCTCCTCCCCATCTCCCTGTCTCCAGGAGGATGTCCCCACCCACCACCACAACCCCACCGGAGCTCTCCACTCCCTGGGGTCTCCATTCTCTTGAGGGTTAGGTGTCTATTCTCTGACTGAAGCCAGACCCAACAATCCTTTACTGTATATGTGTTAGGGACTCATATCACCTGGTATATGCTGCCTGGTTGGTGGTTCAGTGTCTGCGAGGTCTCTGGGGGGTCCAGGTTAATTGAGACTGCTGGTCCTCCTACAAAGTCACCTTTCTCTTCAGCTTCTTCCAGCTTTTCCCTAATTCAACCACAAAGGTCAGCAGCTTCTATCCATTGTTTGGGTGTCAATATCTGTATCTGACTATTTCAGTTGCCTTATGGGTTTTTTCAGAGGGCAGTCATGATAGGCCCCTCTTTGTGAGTACTTCATAGCCTCAGTAATAGTGTCAGGCCTTGGAGCCTCCCCTTGAGCTAGATTCCACTTTGGACCTGTCACTGGACCTCCTTTTCCTCAGGCTGTTCTCGATTTTTGTCCTCGCAGTTCTTTCAAACATGAACAACTACAGGTCAGAGTTTGGCTGTGGGAAACCCCACCTCTTACATATTTCTAAGTAACACTTCATTTATGTAGCAGTTTTGCCTTGGGTTTATGTGCCATGTCCTAGGGTTACCTATAAACACTTCTTCCATGGGAGCCCATGTTTAAAGAGACTAGTTTCTCAGAGTAGCATTGACATTCTAGCTCATCGAGGGTAACAAGTTCCCAATCTATGTTATTTTAAATTAGGCCATTTTCTGTCAGTGTATAGCCAATAACATTTAGACCAGTATTTAAATTGAAAGATTCTCTTCTACAGACTACTTCCATAGAAATGAAAAATACTAAGCATGTTATGAATAGAGGGAAGAAATCAATAGTTTTACCCATCTGTGATGCCTATGTACCACCAATCATCAATATGACAAAGATGTCGGTAACAGTGCAATAATGCAACTCATGTCTCAGCAGTAAGTAAAATCTATCAAATCAGACTTACAGCTTATTCAACATGAGTTGTATTGGAAACCTTGTGCTAAGTGAACTAGTCAACTACCAAGAGCTAGAAAAGTCATGTATCTTAAAAGAGAACCTACTACCACCACTTTAATGAACCGGGATATTATTCTTAATATTATATCTAAAGATAAGTGTGTTTCTAACTCTTCATCAAAGAAGCTTTACTCTAGGTCAAAGAAATAAACAAACAAACAAAAAACCCAAAAACAAAACAAAACAAAAGCAAACAAACAAACAAACAAAAACCACAAGTGAATAAAGTTCAAAAATCAATGGATCATAAGGATCCCAGCCCCAACTACTGCATTTATATAATTTATGTTTAAAGATGATTTCACTATTTTATAAATGTGTGTAATAAATGAATGATTGTTTCTATGAGTATAATAGAACCGAGACAGAAAACAGAGTTTACTAAACTTCTGTTACTGGTCAAATTCCAGATACTATTCATCAGATGATGGAAGTGGGATTCTGATTGATAGTTAGTTCATCTCATAGGATTTCAAAAATATATACCAGTGATGAGATGTACTTCCTCTCATGCTGTGCCAGAATGTGTTAGATACAATTGCATATCCCTGTTTCTTCCACAAACATCACTGTGTTCTGATTGTTTAAAATGTAAAGTTCTTCCTGTTATATTCACCCCTAAAAATGTATTTCTTTGCGACTGTGCCTTTCTTATTTTCTATAAAACTTACTACTTCCTAGAATATTGTACAATTTTCTCACTTATTAAATTTATTTATTTTCTGCCTTTTCCCTTCATTTAAACTCAAGAGAATAAACCTCTCAAGGGAACATAGTTTTCTTCATGAACTTGAAAATAACTAAGCACATAGCAACTCTCCAAAGATTGTTTTAAAGGTCAAATATCAGAAGTTAGAAATTAATACCAATTGTGTGTTATATAAAAGTTGCAGATAACCTTTATTAAATGCATTTGTTTAATGAGGAATATTTGCCATTTATATTATATCAAAAGAGAAATAAGCTTTTCCTACATGGTAGAGGCAGTTTACTTAATTTTAATACTTTAGAGATTATAAAGCCCTAAAAACTTTCTCTATTTAGCATATAAAAACTTGAATATAATCACTAGATTGATTTACTATTTCTTATTCATTTTAAAATATCCTCTAATCAAACCCCTCGAAAACTCTGTGATAGCTAATTCATCTGTTTAAACATAAACACATTATGTTTTCTTGTTGCTTAAATCTCTTCATAGCTTGAATTTGACATATTAGCATCATTGCAAGTTGACCTTCCATTATTCAACCACAGTCTCAAAATTGTAATGGTTCTTGTGAACATCTGTGTGAAGATCTTTCTCTTATCAACAACTAAAACTGTGGTCAGGATTTTAGAAGGAATACGATTAGATAATGATATTCTAAATGCAGTATTTGGTTCTGTTTTTTCCCTATGTGGGGATTACGAATGATGGGGAGAATCAGGCAATGCAACCACGTAGTATAAAACAACTAGAGTTCTGGTAATGTTGGAGGGCTGCAGAGGCAAAGGAATGAAACTGTTTTCCATTGGAGTGGAAGGATTTGAAGATTTTAATAGATACTGTGAAGGGGAGATAAGCAAAGGAAAGGAAAGGGATATAAGGGGAATTGAACCTATATTCAGTAGCCTCCTGAAAAAGCTTGTAATGAAATTGTACTTTTAGAAAATTTAGGAGTGGGCTGATAAAAGTGATGAGAATTTACAAAAGTGTCACAGTGATAATAGAGCAAATTTTGAGATTCAAAACTTTTCTAGGTACTTAGAGACAGAACTCCTGAGATGCCATGATTATTATGTCTATTTGAATCATACATACAGAGTTCAACAAACCATCAAGTCAAAAATCCATGAAACTCAATTGTTAGTAAAATTTAGACATTCTAATTTAACATACTTGCCTCTCATAAGTTACTACCTTTCTTTATGAGAGATAAAAGTATTTGTGGTGCAGTGTTGCAAACCTCACTTCCATTGCCACTGACAAAACCAAATGACAAGACAAACCAATCATAGATTTGAAGTATTTGTGAAAGTTTTTTCAAGAGAAGAAAGTAAACCTTTCACAAAGAAACAGGATTATTGCAGTAGACAAGCAAAAACTTTGATACTGGCAAATACAGAAGGAAGAATTTGATCTCCCAAATAATTGTGCTTAGCTTCTCTGGGGGAGAAAACAAAAACCGCAGGTCTGAATCATGAAGCCTTGAAAAGATGGAATGAAGGGTTAGGAAGTATTGAGATGTAGAAGAAAGTTAGAATACACAAAGCGTGTAGAGAGGAAGAGAGATGAAAAGGAACATATTAACATGAGGGAAATGAGAAAAGGGAAAGGGGGAAGAGAAGAGGAAAAATAAATACTTAAAAAATTTGGTAAGAGTAAATGGAATTTATCATTTTTATGCTTCTTGGCCCATTTCTGATCTTTCTGTGTGATATCAGACAAAACTTTTTATATACATATTCATACGCATAGAGCATGTGATCTGTTCTCAGTGGTTTACTCCCACTTATTACTACTCTTCCTAGATTTTTGAGTTTCATGTTCTGATACTTAGCAGAAGAGGTTCTTAAAAGACCCACTGCTATTCTAATCTGAAAGTTTATTTTTTGTTTCATTGTAAGCTATTAAATATAGTATTTTTATTATAGAAATTACATTTTAAACATGATTTTTGGTAAAAAAAATATATATATATATATATAAGACAGACAGTATTGATTTATTTCACACCAATCATTAAGTATTGAAGAAATTATTAAACCATAAATTAGATCCTTTAGCTGAAAGAAAAGAACTACAGTTTGAAGCATTCTTTTCATTCCCTAGCACCTGAAACATCCCCTCTTCCACCTTCTCCTCTTTTACAGATAAGTCAGTGAACAGAAATAAATAGCCTCCATCTTTCTTTCAGAAGACTGCCCTCATACTTGGCCAGCCCCACTGGGTCAAATGTGAAGCTAATCTCATGACACATCTTGGGTTTCAGATGATTCAAACTGAAGCAATCAATAAAGTTGTAATGAAAGTTGTATGAAAGGGCACTTGGCACGTCCTATACAATTGATTTGAAAACTGATTTAGAACTGTGTTTTATGCTTTTGAATTTTGAAAACACAAAGCCATAAACAAAAGTGTTCCATTAACACAAACCATTTTAATTGGCAGTATATTTTTATGCCATACAAAGCTGATAACTTTATCACTGCTATGACATAAGATAGAGTACAAGAAAATTTATTATCATATGTCTAGGAAGTAATAGAGCTAAATCAATGGTGACACAGCTTCTGCACTAAAACTAGTAGCTTCCCAAAATTCAAAATAGCTTAAACTATTATCAATTTCCTGTGTATTAGAAGACATTACTAGAAACTAATGACTATGTATCCTTGAAAATAAGTGAGGTGACAGAAAAAATCTCAGGTGTCTATGTCATT
Organism: Rhynchomys soricoides; assembly: GCA_019843965.1. Classification (NCBI taxonomy): domain Eukaryota; kingdom Metazoa; phylum Chordata; class Mammalia; order Rodentia; family Muridae; genus Rhynchomys; species Rhynchomys soricoides. The sequence goes on along the minus strand of JADRCH010000076.1, from coordinate 7,371,873 downwards.
TTGATTATTTTGTTAATTTAGTTGAAGATTATTCTAATAGGCAACTCATGTAGGTGAAAGGTAATGAAAATGTATGAAGGGGAGAAACAGAATACCACAGTTTTGCATTAAGTTACTCCCAACAGAGTTCATTAATATCCTCTTTATATTAGAAAATAATTGCAAAGGTGCTGCTGTATTTTTGAATGCTTTAAAAAGAGTAGTCAGCATTTAATATTTACATTTGGACTTTTTATAACATTATAGTTTCATTTCTATTGCAATATAAATGATATGAGTTTTCATTTTTCAGAATAATCATAGCATCTTTTAAGACAAATGTCATTTCACAGCAAGGCAATCTCTGAATTCAAAGTGTTCAAAACTATGAAGAACTTACAAGGAGGCAGGTAGGTCAGAGAGGATGGGGAGAAGTATCTGAGTGCATTATAGACATACAGGAGATGCTAAAAGAAAAAATTTAACAACAAAATATCATTCTGATTTTAAAATATAGATTTACATTTCTTTTCATAATATTTTATTTACAAAATGATTTCCAATTGACTATTTAATATTAGATAATCAGTTAGTATGTTCTGTACTTCGTAAGACTATTTATTTTACTCTTAGAATTCATTATTTCTTATAGTTCTTTGTCTCACAAGTCATTTGTGCAAAATTGAGGCATCATTGTATTTCCCACATTCCTTTGGCACATCTATTGTGGTTGTGATAGTTCACCTCATGCTTATAAAGCCAAGTTGGTGAGACTTGTGGCTTCTTCTCTGAAAATGTATGGAAAAGGCACATTATACAGGACATACAGATTACATGTAGGAATACAAAATGGGGGCATGACTTTTCAAATAACTGGGATAGAACTTATAATATGATTATATAATAATAATAACATACCATATTATATACAATATATAATATAATGTATATATCATCTAATATATGCTATGTGAAAGTGGAATGTATTTTACTCAAACTGTATGTGTGTGGGGGGTTACTTTTTTAAAGTTTTTTGAAGAGCTCATAACTCCAAATGAGAAATTTCACAATTTAAATTTCTGTTCAGTGTCATGATATTGGCAGCAATGATTGGTGATAGTCATTAAATATAAAGTGATAGAAGCAAGAGACAGTGCAGTATGGTTTATATATATGTTATCTATGTAGAAAAGACATTTGTTAGAGTGGCTTACAGGCTGTTATCCAACTAGCTCAGCAAGTGCTGTATACCTATAAAGGTTCCAAAGATCTAGCAATTGCTCATACCACGATGCTGGATGTCTCAGCTGGTCTTTAATACAGAAAGACTTGTGACAAAGTGTACTTTAATAGCAGTGAGGGTATCAACTTTCCAGCAAGAGTGAGGGCAGGTAGGCAAAGGATAAAACTTCCTTTATATTGGGTGTTAGCAGAGGGTGTAGCTCAGATTAAAAATGAATATTCACACATCAAAAAATCTGGACTGAATATGGGTTTTCCACTTCAAATGACTTAAATAAGAAAATCTGAAAAGAATACCAGTTACTTGGGTTTTAGTTAATTCCATATGCAGTCAGACTGACAATGGAAAACAGCTATTACTGCTTAATGTTAATACTCCCTCTTGAAATGTAGAAGACTTTTCTAGGCTATAAATAAAATTATGAACCTATCCAGAATAGCGCTTTTCCCACAAGATATCAAGCATTGGGTCCTCTTGGGACATAGAATGCTGTAGATTTTCATGTGTCTGAATCAGGAAACATGAGCTGCAACTTTTTCAAATATGGTTTTGTGAATCTAAAACCAGATGTTTGCTTCAAAAATTCAAATAAAAAGACAGATGTTTTTTCCAGGAGGAAGGAATTGAAAACTGGCTTAGTAATTATCACAAATAAATTATTTGTTAACTAAAGAATCACAGATGCAATGATTCTTGAATTTCATAAAACTGAGTATACATTCTTTATTGTTAAAGCTGTTTTTTATTCCTTATGAAAATTAAGTTTAAAAAAAAAAACTGATGAAAAAAAAAAGTTCATGAACTTTGTGAATTAATTTCACCTACTAAGGTATGCTTGGTGTTTTAGTTATTTTCAGTTGCTGTGATAAAATACCATTATCAAAATCAACTTTTGGAGGAAACGATTTATTTCATTTTATTACTCCCAGATAAGAATTTATCTGGGCAAGTACTCAGAGAAGAAACGTGGAGATAGGAACTCAGGCAAAGACCATGGAAGGATACTGCTTACTGACTAGCTCCTCAGTGCCTTATGTATTTTTTATAGAATCCAGAACCACCTGCCTTGGAATGGCACTAAACACATAAAAGGAAAGAAAAGGGAGGCAAAATTAACTGTTTCAGAGTTATACAGATCACACATTTTAGATTCACAATTAAAATAGACTATTTGAATACTACCTTTCTCATTTTAATAACTAACTACATTACTATAATATTGTAGATGGTTAAAATAATCACGTTAAAAATTCAGTGCATGTAGTCTATGTCTATTTCTGTACCCAAATAATCACCTATCAGTCACCCATTCTGATTTCTAGGGAGATTCTCTAAAATTATCTCATCTTCTCCAAATTTGCTTTTAATACTCTTTCTGTTCATTCTTTGTTAATTTCATATACTTATGCAATGCATTTTTATCATAACTATTCCACATTTTCCCCTCCAACTTTCCCTCAACTCTCAGAAACATCCCCATTGCCAATTCAGGCTCCTTTCTTCATCATTCCTTAACTTACTGAGTCACATAAGTACTTCTTAAAGGTATGCAGCCGCTAGAGCAGGGCTGTGTTTCTTAGTTTCAATCAACTTTGAACAAGTTCATATATTTGAAAAGAGAGACTCTTAAGAAAGGTTCTCTGTGATGCTTATGGGCAAGTCGTTAGTCCTTTTTTTATTAATTATAGATGTTACTTGGCCTAGATTACTGAGGCAGTGCTACCCATGGGTGAGTGTTTCTGGATAACATACTTTGCAGGATGAGCATGACATATAAAGCAAGACAGTAAATATCATTTCCTTTTGGCTTCTGTTTAAGTTTCTGCCATAGATTCCTGCCTTTTTGTACTTGATTAGAATTCTTGCCCTAACTTCCTTGAATAATAGACTGTGATGTGCAAATGTAAGTCAAATAAACTCCCTTCTTAATACAGTAGGTTCTAGTTGTGCCTATTACTTCCACAGTCATGAGATTTGTCCAAGTTTACAGCTCTAGGTATAATTTCTTCTTCTAAATTCAATGAAGTTGAGGAAGTAGGCCCTGAAAGTAAAGAATAAGAAAGCATGGCTGTAATGTTAGCACTCAGAATACTGAAGCAAGCGATCTATGATGTTGGTATTAGTCTGAGTTATGGAACAAGAGAACCCACAAGAATTATATGTCAGAATTATATGTTAATAAATTATATTACATAACTATTTTTATTTTAAAGATATTTCCAACATTATATAAATTTGGGTTTAATATTCACTGGCATGATGATAGAAAATCAAAGAAAACTGTGTACTTTGTTCCTTTACAAGAATTGAACTATTTTGAAATGTGTGACAATTTCAAGTTCATATCAAGCAAGCGAATAAATGTTGGCATCTTCCCTCAGAAAAGCACAGTGAACTTAAAGCTGGTCACAAGAAGATGAAATTGATGGTGTATGCTGAAAAGAACATCTGAAAATTATCAGCAGAGAAGGGATAGGTGTTGTACACTTTCTCATTTGTTTTTATTTGAAACAAAAACCTATGGCATACAACTAAATGTGGCATATAATACACAAGATAAATTATGAAATCAAAGAATTAGCTCTGGTTTTTTTGGGTAAACTTATTGAAGGTATTTGCAAGTGGAGAGGTATGTATATGAAGTAGAACTGAGAAGACTGGAGAAAGTGGAGCCCAGTATGAGTATCAACAAGCATTACCCTTCTACTCACACATTGCTTGAAACACTCTTAAAATTCAGTGCTCAATTAGGACTGGAATTTCTTCCTTTTTGCCAGTTTCCTGCAGTAACACAATCCTAATATTCTTTCCTTTGATATTTTCTCTTCTACATAATTCATTAACATTAATCAAATAAAATATTCCTGGTGGCATCTGATCTTTAAAACAGAATTTTCTTTGTGAAAACAGTATTAAGAATGACCACATTCACATGTCCAGGCAGTGGTGGTGGCTCATACCTTTAATCTCAGTACTGGGGAGGCAGAGGCAGGCGGATTTCTGAGTTCGAGGTCAGCCTGTTCTACAGAGTGAGTTCCGGGACAGCCAGGGCTATACAGAGAAACCCTGTCTCGAAAAACAAAACAAAACAAAACAAATGACCTCATTATAGGCCCTCTCATAATCTCACTCTAAACCATAATTTAGAACAGGTAGATGTCAAGCTGGAAGTCTATAAAATGGTGGCTGATCAGTAAAACAGCTTGAAGTAGATCAGAAGTCGTACACAGACTCTTCAGTCACTTCTCAGTGGAGAGTCACTATTGTGACTCCCAAACTATGCTGACTAGCCATTTTGCTGTTCTTCATAACTTATTTTTTGAAAAGGGTATATTGGATATTCTTCTGGATTAGCCCCTGCCTGGTCATCTTATGAAGAAGGAATAATTTTACCTGTCATCTGATGTTGAAAACTCATATAATACTTCTCATGTCTCTTCCTGACCATTGTAATTTTATTGTTACTGTATCAACCCAATATATTCTAAGGCATGAAAAATTATGTGGTAGTTTCAATAAGGTAGAGTTCTACAAGAATTTAAGATTAATTGTAAGACAATAGAACAGAAAATAAATAAAACAAGTTTTTATGTGAACTTGCAGGATAATACCTTCCAAAAGTCATTGTTAGACTATACTATTTTGTAAACTTCTGTAAAGCATGAAATATAGTCATTTGGTTCTGTCTATGGACAACAAAACCTGGGTCCATTTCAAGAAAGCAGTGGAAAAATGTTTGCTTAGGGAGTGATTAAAGTTTTTATGAGTAAACCTTGAAAGAAATCATTGAATGATTGGGTAGAAAGGAAGAAATTTATCATTCTTCTCCACATCGATCTTCTCCATGTAATTATTTGGGAAGAAATTGATAATACTAGACTCAGCCAACAGTCTGTAGTAACAGACACATTAGACACTATATAAAATCATAAGGAACCATTTGAGAAAAAGATAACATGATCAAAATAAGAATAATACCAGAATGACTATCTGCAAATTAGAAAGTCAGGAAAACCATTAAGTATAAGAGAGACTACCTACACTAGGAAAAAGAACCCAGGCCATAGTCCTAGCCTATGTTAGAGGCCTCGAAATTTTCTGGACAATTAGTGATATTCAAAGGATGAAGAGCCAAGTTTGATGTACACACACAAAGTCCATAGTAAAAAGAAAAATAGAGTTGTGCCCTTTGGTTGAATTAGGGAAAAGCTGGAAGAAGCTGAGGAGAGGGGCAACTCCATAGGAAGACCAGCAGTCTCAACTAACCTGGAACCCCGAGAACTCTCAGACACTGAGCCACCAACCAGTTAGTATATACTAGCTACTATGAGGCCCCTGAGAAATATACAGCAAAGGACTACCTGGTCTAGCCTCAGTGAGAGAAGATGCATCTAACCTTTGAGAGACTTTAGGCCCCAGGGAGTGGGGAGTTCTGGTAGGGTAGGGTGTGGGGACATCTGCTTGGAAGTGGGGGAAGAGGAATGGGATGAGTAACTGTTGGAGGGTGGATATATATATATATATATATATATATATGTGTGTGTGTGTGTGTGTGTGTGTTAGATTTGTCTTCTGGTGACAAAAATATCTATAATGACAAATTTAAGGTGTGAACAATTAATTCTGGCTTATGGTTTTAGATATTCTGTTGATTCTGGTCAATTATTGGGACAGAACATGATGGCAGAGCCTTGTTAGGAAGTTATACCAAAAGCAAAGAAGGCACAGCCTGCATAAGTCCCAGGGGCTAAACAAAGATGAAAATCTCACCCAAATAATCATACCAGCTGGGACAACCACAGGTACAAGCTGAATCGGGTCCCCACTCCACTATTTTCCATGCCCAATTCCTTACACTGACCAGATCAGCCTCCTGATACCCGCTCAAACACTATAACCTGCAAGCCTCTCAGGAAGTTCCCAGTAAACAAGGGCACAGGAGGACCAAAGTAAATAGGAAAACTGGAGGCCTGCACTAAGGAGAAACACACCCATTCAATATGTATTAAAAATGCGCATTGAACCCCACACAATAATAGTGTGAGAGTTCAGTACTGGACTCTCATCAATGGAAACCAAGTCATTGAAACAGAAACTCAACAGGGTCACAGTGAAACTAAGAGAAGTTATGAACTAAATGGATTTAATAGGTATCGACAGAACATTTCATGCCAAATCAAGAGAATACACCTTCTCAGCATGAAAATAGAACCTTGTCCAAAATTGACCACATAATTGGACATAAAACAAGCCTCAAAAATATAAGAAGTTAGGAATAATCCTGTGCATTCTATCAGATCACCATAGACTAAGGCTAGACTTCAATAACAACAAAAACAACCGAAAGCTTACAAACTCATGTAAACTGAACAACTCTCCCCAATGATAACTTATTCAGGGAAGAAATAAAGAATGAAGTAAAAGACTAAAAAATTCAGTGAAAATGAAGACATATCATGCCCAAACTTATGACACAATGAAAGCAGTGTTATTAAGAAAATTCCTAGCACTAAATGTCTTCATAAAGAAATTGGAGAGATCCCTTACAAACAATTTACCAGCACACCTGAAATCTCGAGAATAGAAAGAATTACACATACCCAAGAGCAGTAGAAAGCAGGAAATAGTCAAAGTCGGGGCTGAAAGTCACCAGATAGAAACATAAAGAAAGTTACAAAGAATCAAAACAAAACTAAGAGCTGGTTCTTTGAGAAAATCAAGAAGATAGATAAACCCTTAGTAAAACTAACTACAGAGCAAAGAGAAAGTATCCAAATTAACAAAATCAGAAGAGAAAAGGGAGATATAACAAGCGAAATTGAGGAAAACATCTCATCAGAACATACTACTAAAGCCTATACTGTACAGAACTGGAAACTCTAGATGAAAGGGACAACTTTCTAGACAGATACCATCTACTAAATTTAAATCAAGATCAGGTAAACTATCTAAACAGTTCCCAAAACCCTAAGGAAATAGAAATAGTCATGAATTTTGCAGGCAAAAGGATGGAATTAGATCATCCTAAATGAGGTAACTCAGGCCCAAAAGGACATTCATGGTATGTACTCACTGATAAGTGGCTATTAACCAAAAATTACAGAGTAACTAGGATACAATCTGCAGACGATAAGAAGTGTAATAAGCAGAAAGGCCCAAGTGAAGATGCTTCAATCCTTCTTAGAAGGGGGAAGGAAATAATCACAGAAGGAGAGAGGGAGGGACCTGGCTGACACAGGGAAGGGAATGGGAAAAGGGAAACAGAATTAGATATGAGGGGAGCTAGAGACAGGAAAGAAGGCCTGAGGGCCAAGAAAATGGATGGAAATAAGGATCCTCTGGTGGTGGGAAGTAGGGAGACCATCTAGAAAGTAACAGAGACCCCAGAGGTGAGACTGTCAGAACTCACTGGTGTTTACCTTAGGCAATATGGCCAACATCGGAGAGAAGGGACTCAAAGAGTCCACCTTCAGTAGATAGACAGGGCCTCAAGAGGAGGGACGTGGTTACTGATCCACAGTCAAAATTTCCGACCCAGAATTGTTTCTGTCTAAAAGAACTGCAGGGACAAAAATGGAGAAGAGCCTGAAGGAAAGGAGTTCCAATGACCAGCCCAACTTGGGAACAGTTTCATGGGGAAGGGGTAGGGATGGGACCAAGGCATGCCACTGTTACTGATGCTGGGATGTACTTAGAGAGGAGAGCCTGGCATGACTGTCCTCTGAGAGGCTCTAACAATAGAGTACTGAGACAGAGGCATATACTCATACCCAACCTTTGTACTGAAGTCCGGGACCCGTAAGATTGAATTAAGGGAAGGACTGAAGAAGCTGAAGGGGAGAGCTATCCCATAAGAAGACCAGTATATTCGACTAACCCAGACCCCAGGGAGCTCCCAGAGTTTGAGCTACCAACCAAGAGTATACACAGGGTGATCTGAAGTTCCTGGTACATATCATATGCAGCAGAGGTCTAGCTGTTCCAGCGTTTTGACATTAGGTAGCATTCACCTATATAACTCTATGTAAAATAATTATTTATTCCCCTATTAGATATTTCCTGTGATGTTGGATTCAGGGTTGTTTTGATCTTTTTTATTGTAAAAAATGGTATGACACTTTACATTACTTTTTTTTTTTATTTTTATTTGTGGAAGTGAATCAGCTTCTCTGCAAAAGTCACACTCTAGGGTCTCATAAAACATACAATTCAATTTTCTACAATACAGCTGATAGTCCTTTAGGTTTTGCCAATATGAGATGTGGAAAGTTAATCCCTTCGTGCATTGTGTGTTTGTGTTTGTGTTTGTCTCTGTCTCTTTCTCTCTCTCTCTCTCTCTCTCTCTCTCTCTCTGTCTCAGTGTGTGTTTGTGTGGTATGTGTGTGTCTCTCTGTGTGTATGTTTGAGTGTGTATGTGTGCTTGTTCTTATTATTAAACTCACCAATATTTCATATTAAATGTGGTTGGTTTTTCACTAAGTTTTTTTGTTGTATCTGGTAATAAGTTTGTTTCTTGTCTTTCTACAAACTGGAAACTCTAAAAACTACCATGTGATAGGAATGAAATATATGTTATGATACCAGTTCCTTTGGAAAATGTCTTTCCTGCCACAATGTTTACTTTAACTTTTCAATTATAGAGTTATTCAGTCTTTACCAATACTGATTTTTTTTTTTTTTGAGACAGGGTTTCTCTGTGTAGTCCTGGCTGTCCTGGAACTCACTCTGTAGACCAGGCTGGCCTCGAACTCAGAAATCCACCTGGCTCTGCATTCCTAGTGCTGTGATTAAAAGTGTGCGCCACCACTGCCTGGCTAACAACACTGAATTTTAAATAATATAACATTCAATAAATATACAAGATGCATTATATTTTTATCATCAGAATGTATAATTATATACATCAATAACAGCTTCCTATTGGTTGATATATGTTTTTTCTTCATCTTTATTCAATATTGAGTCCATTATCTTAGATATAAAAATAGTTCTTGGGAGAGTTAACAGAATTGACAATTCCTGATGGAAAGGAAAATAGTCAATATTGACCAGAGCCAATAGGCTCACAAGCATCTCCAGAGTTACTGTTCATGAAATCTCAGGAATACAGAACATGAGATAACCCTTCAAGGCTGTACATGTTGCTGAGTGGATCAGACTTTAAATATTCCTATTGATTTATCTCTGGATACAGTCTATTGCAAATCAGAAGACATGTCCTTGGTTGTCAGTTCTGTTTACCCACACTAATCCACAGTGAAAACTAACAATTACAACAATGGTTCTAGCCTTTGTGCTGCTACTCCATGCACCTAGGTAGAGGTCTTTCTTCTGAGACAGGGACCAAGTGCCTAAAAGAGCAGTTTTAATTAATTTTTTATTTATTCCATAGCCGCTCTTCTTTTTAGGTGGTGGCTGAATTTCCTTTTAGTAATTCCCCTTCAAAAATTATTACACAACTGCTTCACTTTAATAGCTATAATTGTAATAATTATAAAAATAAATATCACATTTTTTCTTTTTAACATTAATCCTCTTTTTGGATATCAAGTTTTCAATGTTGGATTAAGTCTTATTTAAACTATCTGATATATTTTTCCTCTTTTCTAGCCATTCATAGTATACTAGGGTGTTTTGTATGAAATTTGGAATCCTGCTTTGCTTTTTAAGCCATACTGAATTAGTTGATCTTCTCAATTAATTGATCTGCATTTACTGACAGAAATGTCTTATTTCTAATTTGTATACTATTTCATGTGAAACAATACTGTGTTTTTAGCATGTAATATATACTATAACCCATTTTTTATCAAAAGTGTTTTTGTTTTATTTTGTTTTTATAAATTTATTTGGTGTTGAATATATTTCTCCCCAATAGCTATTTTTAACACTTAAGTCTGGTCTCCAATACTTTACTTTTCTAAAATCTTTCACTGCTTAGTTTGCAGTTTTTCTGTTCTTTGGTTTTCAATACCTTGAAAATTGAGCTTCGTGAATTCATGAATGATGAAACTTTTTTTTTTGACAATTTTGGAATCTTTCAATTTGTGATATTGTTTTATTCATCTACATATACATCTATGGTGGTTTGAATAAAAATGTACCTACAGTCCCATGGATTTGAATGCTTACTCATCAAGGCATAGAACTCTTTGATAGGATTAAAAAGGTTAGGAGGTATGGCATTTTTGGAGGAAGTATGTCACTGGGAGTGGGTTTTGAATTTTCAAAACTCCAGGTTATATTTTCCTTTATCTCTCTCAGCCTGTGAATCAGGAACTCAGATACTTCTCCAAAGCCATGCTCCCAGCCATGATGACAGTGTACTAAATCTCTGAAACTGAAAACAAGCTGCCAATAAATAAATATCCAAAAAAAAAAAAAAAAAGACAGCTCTCTTTTATGAAAGATTCCTTGGCTATGGTGTCTCTACATCAATAAGACAGTGAGTAAGACACCATATATTTAAGTATGATTACTAGGATAAATTTGTCCATTCATTTTACTAGACCAGCGTTGGCTTACACAAAATAAGTTATATGTTTACCGAAAGATGAGAGAGGATCTTCAGAACATTCTCCCTCCTGAAACCAACAAAATATTCCCAAAATCAAGAAAAAAAAATTAACCATTTAATGAAAGGATTTTTTGTTTGTTTGGGATTTTATTTTGGTTTTGCTTGTTTTTTTGTTTCAAGACAGGGTTTCTCTGTGTAGCCCTGGCTGTTCTGGAACTCCCTCTGTAGACCAGGCTGTCCTTGAACTCAGAAATCTGCCTGCCTCTGCCTCCCAAGTGCTGGAATTAAAGGCATGCACCACCATTGCCCGGCGAAAGGATTTTTAAAAACCTATTACTACTCTCAATTTCAAACGATGTCTCATTCTTAAACACAGGTCTAGCTTTTCCTTCTGTTAGTAAATATGTTTTTCTAAAATAATGTGTCTTGAGAAAAAATAATAAAGTTGATTGTTTCCTAGTCTCTGATATGTGAAGGGGCATAATGCTCTATGTCTCATCTCTTAAGGCAATTATACAAGATATGAAATAGCACGCTAGTTCTTAGATACAAGGTACCCTAACACCTGAAGTGGTCTGTTCCCTTCTGTTGTGTTTTGTTTCCAAGCCCTTCCATAAAACAGATAAAAATAAAATAAAATAAAATAAAATAAAAGAGCATGGCTTTGTGACTTTTTGCCATATGCTGCAGCTTTAATTTAAAAATGATTTTGTAACTTCTTATAAGCCAGGTCATCTTTTCCCTGACTATGAAGGAACATGAAAACATGATGACTCTCTTGCCATTGTTCTATAGTAGCAACTATTGTATGTCTTTGTTATGGAAGACCTGTATTTTCTGAAGGCATCCTTGATATTATAGTCAGATCATTTGTGTTGTAAAATGTTAGTCATTCATAATTCAGAACAATGGCATTGCTAAACATCTGTAAAATATATACCTAAGGCAGATGTTTACTGGTGTAGACTGCATAATTACAGCTTAACTTTCACACTACATCATCTGCATTAATAATCTAACTTTCTGAAATATATAACAAAACATATTAATATATACTCATATTTTACTTAGCAACATAATTGAGGTGTAAAATTCATTTTTAATATAGTTTCTTTTGTTATGTCTTTACTTGATGCATTAAATTTTAATATTGATAGCATTTTTATCATTACTAAATTATTGGAACTTGCTACAAAGTCTAATTTCCTATCCTGCTGCCTCCGATTCACAAATTCTGGGATTGTTAGAGTATATTACCACACAAGCTACCAGTGGTGGTTTGAGTAAGAAAGTATACCATAGGCTCATGTATTTAAATGCTTAGTCATCAGGCAGTGGCACTCTTAAAGAAGGAGTCAGAGGTATGGCTTTGATGGAATAAGTGTAGTAATAGAACTGTGACTAATAAACTACTTGATCCCTTTTTAAAAGAATAAAGCACCTCAATTTTGATTACATGAACACTTGATTGTTTTCAGAATCTAAAGGAGACATGGAAATTTCATTAAGAGCATGTAAAAACACCTATTTCTTTCTTTTATGTTACAAAGTTATTACTTTGTTGGACGAAGTATGGTAGGCAGGTGAGGTTTCAAAATCCCATTTCCCCCCACCCCAGTATGTCGCTCTGATTCAGGTCATGATGAAAAACTGTCAGCTAATTTTTCCAGCACCTTTGTGCCTATGTACAACTATGCTCGCCACCATGATGATAATGGTCTAACATACTAAGCCTTTGAAATTCTAAGCAAGTCTCCAACTATATGTTTTCTATACAAGACTTGCTTTGGTCATGGTGTCATTCCACAGCAATAGAACTGTGACTAAGACACCACCTGACCCTTTTTTAAAAAGAACAAAGCACCTCAATTTCAATTACATGAACACTTGATTGTTTTCAGTGAACAGAATCGAAAGGAGACTAAAAAATACATTTCAGAGCTTTTAAAAACACCAATTTCTCTCTTTTGTGTTAGAAAGTCATTAATTGCTAGGTCAAAAACTCTTAAACTGTTTCCAGACTTTAATGTACAGATGTTAGAAAGTTATTAGTTTAAAAGATGTTCCTTTTAGGAGTTGAATGTACTACAGAGCTAATTATAACTCTTAATGATGATACAGTGTCCTGGGAGATGTTAATGAAGAAGTCTGCTGGACTATATCACCATTGTAAGTTTTCCTTTCTCATACATGTGTAAAAATAAAGAAAATGTGCTTGAAAACCCAAAGGATACAGCTAATTGATTAAAGTTTGGTAAATGCTAACAATTTCTTCCTGACCCATGAGTCAAGTAAGGGAATTATCAACATATGTTCTCTGAAATCTTTGGTAATATTGGGTATCTAGAATTAAAATACAAATGGAAGAAAAAAAAATAAAAGCACTGCTGTTTATTCTCCAACCTGTAATAGGTGTTACTTAATTAAAAAAATAGTTAAATTAAAAGAAAATGTAAACCAAACCAAACCAAAAAAACAAAAGAACAAAACAAAACAAAAATTATCACTATAATTTACATTTCTATTAAGGTAACTTCCTGAGTATAATTGATAATTGACTTGCTAAAATGTGTGTGTTTACCAGCAACATAACTCTAAATTAAAACTCCTCACATATTCTGCAAGGTCAGGGTCACCAGCTCTGTAAGTTATAAGATATATAATTAATAGTCAAAATGGTGTTCCCTGACAACATTATTTCTTTTGCCTGACTTGAAATAGCTTTTTTTTTTTGAGCTGCCTCATTGTTCATTTGTGCTCAGTCAGTTAACATTTCTTATTGCAATTCCTTGCTCCCTTTGGTTGCTGCAGTTCAAAGGGGTAAGTGCAGCCATTTTTCTTCACTGTTGTCAGATGTGAGCATCATGTTACAGATAGAAGAATAAAATGTTCTTCCCTTTGGAAATAGGGAAGTCTCCTTTCAAGATATGTTATCACAGACTTAAATGCCTTGTTCAATTGAGGTGATTTATCTTTAAGAAGGATCATTTCAGGTGGCAGCTGATTTTACACCACTATCGGTTCCTAGGACAAGGGAGAAGGGATTTTGTAAATGGTTCCTAAGATTACCCAAGAAACTTCTTATGGATTATATCTGATTTCCATTTTAAATATATGAAATGAAATTTAGGTATGTATCAAAGCTGCATAAGTCCCTGGATTCAAGCCTTATCAATGCAAAGAAAATCTATAAACTGAAAGAATATTATGGACAGGAAAGGATGACAAAGCTAGCCATTTCCAATGTTTGTAAGGATTAATGAATGTTTTACACTTAATTATTGGCCTACTTATGAATGCTAGTAGAGAATGCAGACAGAGCAATCATATGTCCAGAAAAAAATGAACAAACAAATGTATCATGCTATGTATTCTGGTCTTTCTTCTTGAAAGAAATTATAGAATTGGACAAATTTTAATCACATTAATAGCCTAGAATTCTCAAGCTAATAATCCATCATTTAATACATTTTGATAGAAATTTGGTTTTTATGATCTCTAGTAAATTCTGTTCAAAAATAATAGTACTCCAAACTGTATTTTTTTTGCAATTACAGTGACAGGGGTACATGATAATAAAAGACAATGTATGTATTTTCAATAGTCTATATGATAAAATCATTTTGTAAATATACATAAGAATTGATGATAAAATATTTGAATAACTGCTAGATATCCATAGGATAATTCTAGCAGAATTGCTGAATTCATGAACCATAGGTGAACTATTCTATCACAGTAGCAAAAATCAGTATTATAGAACAAAATCCAGTATGATAATTTTTGATATTAGTTTTTCCTTCCTATTTATGTTCTTTTCTATGTGTACGTTAGGAGAAATTGTGGCCATTGCTCTGTGTAATATTATTATGCCAATGAGTGGAGGGCAATATAATAAAAAGCACATTTGTGATCTTGTAGATCAAACCAATATACATTATGCCAAATAATTATAATCGAGTTTCAATGTTCTAAATTTCATATTTATTAAGAATATTTTCATAGTTTCAGAAAAATTAATTTTCTTTCATCTGAGTGTTCGTAGAATTATAATATTATGGCTAACTATCTCAACATAAATAAATATAATTTTTTTTCAGTATACCACAAAATTAAAATCATACAAAATGAAAAGTAGAAATATTTGCATTAAAATATTTGTTAATATGTTGTGATTTTTCCATTCTGTGACTTTCTAACTATGTTTAATCACAATGAGTGCACTGTTAAAAATAAATATAAAAATAAACTTCCATGTTTTGATGCTAAAGTAGGGTGGTGGTGTTTACTTTCAACAGAAAACACAGTATTTGAAAGGAAGCAAAACTTCTTTCTTACAAATTTTAGAGTATAGCAGAGGAAAACTTAGTGAATTACAATTACTAATTTACAATATTCAAAAATTATAAGATAATAGCATGGAATTATCAGAGAAATATAGCTAATTTTATCACAGCAATGTAAAGAAATGTAACATGGGATGTACATGAGGGTAAGTGGATATCATTTTATAATTTCAGCAAGACAACTAGACAGTTTACAATTGAATAGTCATCTAGCCTTTTATGTTAGAAATTTGTTAATATGGGAGTGTGGATCATTATTTCTCTGGAAGCTAATGAATATTATGGCCTAATTTATCATGTGACTATGAGAACCAAATATTTTCTATTCATAAAATATCTACCTTGAGTCTGTAATTGAAGCTAAAATTTCTTCTTTTGTTTCCTTATTGAGTTAGTATATTTCTGCGGTTTTTTCCAACTTTTTTTAGTCATCATAGATTTTTTTTTTTAACTTCCTTACTTTTTTCTAACATATAAGATAAAGACCTAAGTCTTAAACCAAAGTGTTCAGAAGAAATCTATTGGGTGGTTTTTATTTGGTTTTAGTCAATGGAAATAATAGCAGATATAAAAACAGTTGAAACCAAGTCTATACAATGTGATTACAGAGAAATGATTCTCACATTCATGTGGGACTTCATTACCTCCCTAGAGGTAAGCTTTCTATGAACTCTATCCACTTATGTCTGATAAATGCTCCCCCTTTTGGAGGAGAATAAACCTAAGTAAAAGTACTATGTAAAAAGAAAGGACATGGAAGACTAATATCTTGTAACTTAACGTAAAAATATGTATTTTTTAGGAATATTTTGAAAGAAGATAGCAAACATGGTTGGGAAAACTTCCTTCTCAAAGTCATAGGTTATTAAACAAATACTGCAAGAGACCTAAAAGATAATAATCAAGGCTTTGGCTACTTGTCTTTCTTGCTTTCCAAAAGTAGACGGTAAGGCCCTATATCAAAAGACACTAGACACAGTGGATACATGATACAGAGAAATAAGCTAAACATGAACTGGAAG